>VZTG01003225.1:603537-790376 GCA_013397845.1 Melanocharis versteri | reverse complement strand
CCCGCCGGGGCGGCCGCTCGGCTCCGCGCCGCTCCGCGCTGCCCGGGGCGGGGGCCGCGCCCGGGGCACGGCATGGCACGGTGGGGAG
The DNA here is from genome assembly GCA_013397845.1 of Melanocharis versteri. Classification (NCBI taxonomy): domain Eukaryota; kingdom Metazoa; phylum Chordata; class Aves; order Passeriformes; family Melanocharitidae; genus Melanocharis; species Melanocharis versteri. The sequence continues at coordinate 790,288 of VZTG01003225.1, read as the reverse complement.
GGCGGCCGGACAAAGAAATAACCCCGCACGCCACACTTCACACAATGGAGAGCACTCGGATGCCAGCCGCAGAAACCTCCCGGAAAATGGGAGAGCACAAAGGGACGGGTGGCAGAGCGGGACCCCCGGACAAGCGCCGGCAGTGCCCTTCGGCGGGGGTCAGCCGTACACAGATGGGTCATTTTAGACGCCGCTGTCCGGCGTAAAGGCGTCGGCAGCTAGGTGGGAGACTGCTCCCAGTTTTTAGGATCATTGCTGGGCATAAATCCAGGAGCGGTTAGAGAGCGTTGCCAGTGAATGTCTAACACTGGGGAGGGGGGTCCCGAGGGAGGAGGGGAGGGCAAAGGGAGGAGATCACCCCTTGGAGGTGAGGGATGAACTTTATCTGTTGAATCATACTTGCAGGAAAGTGCTGGGAGCGGACACCACGTGAACGAAAAGTCCTCAAAATATAGAATAAACAAAATGGGCTCATCTGCTCAATGGGAAAGTGCAAGCTTTAGGAGGGGAGCCTTCAAATTACCTGTAGGAAAAAGTCCTCGAAGCACAGACTGTGTCCTCATACACAGCTGTAAAGTATCAGGCGTTATTTACAGTACTGAATAAATGTAAAAACAACAATAAACAGCGCTGAATTAATCTCTCATGTAAATTCGTTCAAGCAAATGGAACCACTCTAGAAACAGATTTAGTTAACTAATATGATTAAGAGAATAACAATCAGCTGCAGCCACAGCGGTTCTCAGTCAGGGTGCTCTGCATGAACGCTGCGGGATCGCCCATTTCACAGATGGGGAAATCAAGGCATGCGCCATTACTTTTTCTAAATTTTTGTAATAATCCCGAAAAATATTTGAGCAGGATATGGCTTTACCCACTGTCAAAAATTTAATTCAAATCTGACTGAATGTAGGAATATTTTAAGACATATTTGAAAAATTCTAGTTTTCACTGGCATTTGGCTAATTCTGGAAAGTCTGACCTCTCTTTTCAGGATAAAATATGAAAGTTCTTACTTCATATTCTACTGACCACTGATCGGAATCATGATTTATCTTTGCCCTACCGGTAGTTGTTTAGCAAAACTATTTCTGTATGTTCTTATGGAATAACAGTTTCCATAAGAAGTGACGTATTGAGCTGTTTTTATAGACTTCCCACAGCTTCTGTCACTAAACACAGAGACAACAGATAATACATGAGGAATGTCACTTCTCTCTTTAAGAGCACCCCAGCTATGTAGCAGTACTACACTGCCACTCCAGTACCATTACAGGAGGTGCTGAGTTTAATAAATAGCATCTGCAGCGTTTGGCTCAATAGTGCTGTAGTGACTGTGACAGTGCTCTGCCAGGGTTCGCTGGCCCCATGAAAAGCCTGTAACATGGCTGCCCACCTAGGAGAAAACTTGCCTGCATCTACTTTGTACTCCAACAGATCCCAATAAGGCTACCTTAAAACCTAAAACCAAAATGACCAGAAAAAATAGAGTTACAGCATTAATAAACACAATATTTATAACCAAAGTAGGACATACTTCTGAAAATGCCAAAAAAAACCCAACCAGAAATCTACCGAGTTATGGATTTTACTTTCTTTGCAAAGCAAATCCGAAATACAACGTATTTGCCCAAGAAAGGACACACTGCTTTCTGTAATTAAAATGGTGGAATTCTGCATAGCTTGAAAGCTATTTCTGTTTTAAGGACTTTTTGATTAAGCTAAAATTCACAGTTTCACTGAAGTTAAACATAGCAATTATATTAGTATTTTTATTTTGGCTGAGGGGGGGGAAAAGGAAGGAGCAGTAGGATTTGCTTTCATGATTAGGAACCCCGGATACTCCCCACAACCCTGTTATAAGAGCTTCTGTGTACGGGTCTAGCACAAAGCAAAAATATGCAGTAATATTTTAATAATTCCCATTGATTAACTGGCAAATTATCCCACACCTACAGCCCACCAGCAAGAACCAAGTCCCAGGGTAGGAGCCTGCTAATTACAGGCTCCGGCAGCTCTTCCAGTTGCCTGTTATCATCTAGACTAATGTGATGCGCAGAACAGTAAAACAGAAGGCAGAATCAAAGGAACATAAAGTTACAGGGATCCTGACAGTGTCATCTCGATTCCCACTTGGATCTGCCACCTTTTAAGTTTTGTGTGTGCTCTGGGGGCATGGGTTATGGGGTGTGCAGCCAGCCTCATTGCCTGGGCTGCTCCAAACCCCCTGCACCACTGGCATCAAGCTGCTACCCAAAGTGGCTCAGGGGTCAAATCTGACCCAAGATTTAGGGCAGTCAATAAACTCCTTAATCTGGAAAACAAGTTTAATGTGAGCAGAGGAAAAAAAGAGGTGGAGGAAAACAAGAGCAAGAGACTAGTCTTCCCAAATCTGAAAATGAGTCTATTCCTGTGCCTGTGCATATGCATGGCTACCAACAGATGAGGAAACTGTGTGCAGAGTTGTCTTTATGTGGGCGTATGCACATGCAAATACTGCTGCACCTCTAAGTGGTGAGACTTATTCTAGCACCTGGAGGCCAGAAAGGAAGTACTGGGACACGTCCTTGGTTCCCCAGTCCCCAAACCTGCACACTGTATTGGCTTCCCCCAAGCCTGCCCGGGTGCTGCACATGAACACGAAACAAGACACCAGAGCAGAGAGGGGCCAGGACACAGGCTGGTGATTCCCAGCTGGCTGGAAGTGTGCCATCAGACCCCACCAGCAGACACAGAGCCATGTTTTGAGTCCCTCTGGTGAGGCACTAACCACCACACAGCCCCTGGGCACCCCGAAGGAGGGCTGGGATAATCTGGCTGCTGTCTGGGCGCTGGGTTGCCCTCTCCTGGGCAGAAACAGCAGAACCCACGCAAGTCAAGGACTCGCACTCTGACAGCTCTGCAGGACAATTTCCCTTCATTTCAGGGGAAAGCATGGGTCTGGTGGAGCAGAAGGGTGCATGTCCTCTGCCTCTGCACCCACCTGTGCGATACCTGTAGTGCCTCTGAGTAGCCAAGTTGCACTACAGTAGAAGGACCAAAAACCAACAGCAGAAACTTCCAGGACAAAAGCAGGGAGCAAGAAAGGACGAACCAGAGCAGTTTGTTCATGTGTCCCTGCTGGAGCAGCTGGGGTCCCGCCCAGCCTGCCCTGGGAGGGCTCCTGGGCTGCCGCTGCCACGCCACGGACAGCCCGGTAACACAGCACTGCCGAGAGCATCCCGAGCGGCAGAGGCGCAGCCCTCGCTTTGCCAGGCTGGCAATCCAAGCAGCTCTGAAGGCTGCACTATTTTTAATAACCGCTTAGTAATAATAATAATGCAGAAAAGCGATACAGCTGTAAATAGGTATAATTGCTGTATTTATCCCTAGTATGTGTTGACTGCTCAGTCTCTGTCAGAAATCAGGTTTTCAAGGATACATTTAAGGTGGTTTATAGCTGTTGAAAGACAGTAAAGGAGAGACTGATCTTAGTTAAAGACACATAGCATATGAAGAGATAAAAACTACAGGTGCTTGAATATTGAGAGTAGTCAAGTTAGCATTATTTGTTTTTTAAAAACTAACAACACTACATTTTCAGACTATCCTTTGTTTACACGAAAGCCAGGTAGCACTGAAGACTTCTGATGGAGTGGCCTTAGGTAAAAAGAACAAAACTGTTTTGCTGTGGATGCTCAAGGGTGACTAAAGGAAATATGCTTATCAAAAGCTGGGATGCACAACGAAGAACCACCAGCAATACCCAACCATCTGTAATATATACTCAACTGCAGAGCTCAAACACAGGATTTTGACAGGCTTCAGGTTACTTCCATTCATTTCTACAGCTATAGAACAGAGTGTACCAAATGCTTGCAATTTATAGGAAAACTAGAAGCTGTAATTTGCTTGCATTAAATATTAATATATTGAAATAAAAATATATTCCAAAAACAGTGCCCTTTCAGAGACAATTTGTGAACAGTAAACCAATTAAATCTGTTCAATCCATTGTTAAAAATGTTGACTGAGCTCAGTGTACACTTCTAGACTTTTCCGTGTAGATTAATTTTTATTTTTGTTGTGATAATTTTCATTTTCTGTCATTAATTAATGGCAGGGTTATTTTTATCAGAAGGGTTTTTAAAAATCCACGAGTGGGGTCCACCAAAACTACCATGTTTCAGAGTTTATAGTGAGGCAAGAAGGGTTCACATCTTTTAAATGCTTCAGGCTTTTTCCAGACTCAAGCCTACCTTGCATAAATTACATGTAATTATAATTCAATACAAATGAAAATTCTAAGAATTCTCTTCCCCTGTTTAATCCTAGTAAATTAGAGTTACAGCTCCAGCACTCACTAGTGATGCTAGAAGTAGTTCCAAATTGATGTTAACACAGAAGGGATTTTGAATATTTTCTAGTTCTTCGGTGTACACAATGTCTTTGTCCTCAATCAAAATGGATATTTAATTTTATCTGGAAACTTTATGAATGCTCAGCTGAAAGCAGTCTTTGAGGAGCCTGCCCATGCCTGACTGAGCAGTCTGTCTGCTTTACTCATCCAGTACCTGCATAATACCTGAAGGAGACAGAGCAGGGGAAGTAAACATGGAACAAACTCGAAGTGGTGAAAATCTTATCTTTATGTTACATTGATTGGCCTTCTAAACCCACCAAGATATAGCAGACAAAACTGACTTACCATCTCTCTGATTAAGCTGTGGTAAGCCAGTGCTGTGTGTTTTAAGTGTCCTCCCTTTGTGCCAGTGCAGAGGGATACTGGTCTGTAGGAGCTCTGAGCTGCAGTCCAGCTCCTCAGCTCCCAGGAGACTCATTCTTTAAGCCTGAGCTTTCACTTTGCTCCTCACCATGCTGTCAGTGCAGCAGAGTGGACAGTGGACTTGGGCAGCCTCCACCTACCCTGCATCACACCTGGGCACTGTAACTACAAAGTACTTTGTGACCATGTGAGAGGGACTACTGTTCAGAGAAATAGGTGCTGGGCGGAGAGGATGAGGTCTCAAGTGTGGCATATTCAGCCCTTGGCCCCCAGGGAAGCTCCTCTGGGCTGCAACAGCTTCAGGAGACCAAGGAATATCTGCCCATTGACAGCATCTTCCAGACTAGTAAAAGAGCAAAGAGATTTAATATACTTTGGTTTTGTTGAGTCTCTGAGGACATCATTAAAGCTGCTATCAAGAACCCAGCAGCTTCAAGAACCCTTATGCCTTGTTTTGTTCCATCCATTCCTTCATATTGCACATACTTGCCCATAGCTCTTTTTGGAGCAGAATTCCTTTTCCATGAATCATAGCTGCCTTGGCATCTTCCCACCCTACATACTGGGTTTCCCCTTCCCCACCACCTGAATGGGGATACATGCTGCTGAAGTTTGGGGTGGGTTATTACTGGAGACTGATGCTGGGAAGGGTTGTTTGAAGCAACTGAGATTCTCCATTCAAAGTGCTCAGCAAGTTTTGCTAAGTGTGTTTTCCCTGAAGAAAGTATGAAGAAGTGGAGCTGAGGATGGTGAATCTAGAGCAGTCAAACAGGGGAAAGAAAGGGATGAAATTCCAGTAATTTGCCTTTTGCAGCCATCTCCTAGTGGCTGAGGAAGAAAACAGCCTTCAGCAGCAGAGAAGACAGTGCTGCAGTTTATAGCATTGGCAGACAGCCAAAAAAAAATCTCAAAGAAGTGATGGGGTAGGCTACAGGAGCAGACTATGGTCTGGCAGACTGACCCTCCAGCAAAAAATCAGACAGGTCAGGAGAGAGGAAAAGGCCTGAAGCATCTGAGCCCCTTTCTGATACACTAGTTTCCCTTACAGACAAGCTAAATATGAATTAAATACATGTGGCACAGTCACTCAGCTTTAATGTATTATGCAACGTGTTATTCCAAATTTCTTTAGTCTATCTCAGTCCAAAGCAAGAATCATTATAACTACCCCTCAATACAGTAAGAAATAAACAACACTAGACTTCAACATACTCTTTAAGCAACACTTCCTCCCTAACCTGGGTCTTAGACCAGATATGTGAATATGAAAAAGAGATTCTCATTTTGGCTAGTGATTCACCTGAGGTGTTCATTTTGACTGGCTTTTCCTACCTGGAAAAGCTTAGTATTCCTTCTACATAACCAACTCCACCATACCAATTTACCTGTTACACACCTCATCCACTGCTCAACTTTCAGCATATTTCAATTAGTTGAAAGATTACTTTTTAAAGGACTCAACTGGGAGCAGTCAGCTTTGGAGGCATTTCAGTTGAGTGCTAATTAGCAACTAGCTGACTGTCAACTTTTCTTCTTCGAAGAGAGGGTAGGGTTGGTGATTCCCTTCTGAATTACCTGGCAATCAAATACATGTTGAAATTTATTCATTAACTTATAATAATCATCCCTAGCTTCTTTGGCAATTTTCATCTTCAAAGCACTTTATAAACATTCGTAGAGACACTGTGGTGATTAGCACTATGACAAAACTGTGCAACTTCCTGCATGTAGGTTTCTCTCCCTATTTTACAGGTGTGGAAGGTAAGGGAGGGGTGAATGACTGAGGAAGTCAATGGCAGAAATGTAGTTATACCTCAGGGAATTATGACTTAAGGATTTGCACTTGGATCTTGCACAGCAGGGATATACACACTGAGCAGAACAAGTCAGGGATGGTCAGAGAACTGGTGTGAAAGGGAATGATGCACAGAGGAATTCTGTGCCTGGTACAAAGGTGAGATTAATTTAAGAGCAATCTGGAACTTGTAACATGTCTTTACCATGTAACTGAAACAGGGTGCCACCAAATCATGGACTGCATTCACCATGTTGTTTTGAACCAACCTTTATGCCTTACTACAAAACATGCAGTGCCACTCTGTTTTATTTATTCAGTTATTTTAACACAAAGTCACAACAAATTGCATAAAAAATGTATATTGAAAAAATATTATTTACTACACAGATTTTTTTTTAGTCTTTTATTTCATGTTTCTAATTTATACTCTGTTTTTTGTAAAGATTTGATCATAAGCGTTTCAATCCTAATTTGATCTTAGACCTTTGTGCTTGCAAAACACAAGCCAAAACTTGCCAGGAAATGAAAGCATGCAGGATACGATCCATTGAGATTCTGGAAATCACTGTTTCAGGTATTATCTACACTGTTTTAGACTGTGCACTCAATACATGAAAAATGCAATCAGTTACCCGTATGCATATTTTGTTGACAATGTACGTTTTTTATTTTGGCCTTTAAAATTTAAATACATGTTATCATTTTAAGTTTTTTAATTTGAAATGTTACCATGCTCTGCAGTGCTTGAATTTTGCCAAGGCCTTGTACGGCTGCATAAATGTGAGTGAAATAACCAGGAGTTTTGCTTGGAAAATCTGATTATGCTGCAAGAGCAAAATGTTCCAGCTCATGAGGACGAAAGACTGGCTGTGCCTCTCCTTTAAGTGAATAATGAGTTTGCACAGAAAAACAGAGTCTAAGGAAAATATATACTGAATACGTCTTTATCTCCTCTGTCTCATAGATTCTGTTCTTCGTACATCTCATGCCTTACAGGTACACTACTCAGTTACCTATATCCAAACAATGACCAAAAAAGTGAACATGTATCTAATTCAGTATTTAAAACACACCAGACGCATCTTAAACAAGTCTGGCGTGCACATATTGCAGAGAGCATGGAAAGATGCTGACATCTCTGGAGAAGCAGCAGATCTGAGCTCCCTGTGACTTGAAACTTGGCCCACATCAGGAGCTACTGTCTCTCATGGAGACAGGACACCACCAACCAGCTGCTCGATGGCAGCAGCTGCATCTCCCAGCTTCAACTCTCATGGCTAGCTTTGATTTCTGATTCTAAGAGTGCATTCTGCTCTCTGCTGTCTGCTGTCTTCCCAGCATCATCCCATTGCATGGATTCTGCAGCCATGGCGTGGTGCTTTTTATAGTGGTGTATTAAAACCCCACAGTTTTAACAACACAATGCTTTGTGCATGAAGTACAACAGCTTGTGGAATTCTAGTACATTCGCCCGTATCTCTTTGCTTGTGGAGTTTGAAGTTTGAAGGTTATTGATTAGAAAGCTTTGTTTCTAATTAGACAAACAGAAAAAACCTCCAGAACACTTTATTTTTTCTTGACACCCAGGGAACTGGCACAACACTGTGTCTGTAGTATGCCGTCTTCAGTGCAAGTATCCTAGTAAACATTGCCTTGATTTCAACATCTGGTTCACATTAAATAAAACTACAGATGTGAATCCAATAAAGATAGAAATTTTGGAGGGAAGATAAAAGGCTTTAAATTAACCAGCAAGACATCTGTGTTAATTTGCAAAAGCCAAAAAAGCAAGTACAATTATCACAGGACCTGCATGTCTTATCTAGGAAGGGTAGCACAACAATGCCCATTATTTTAAAAAGAACTTATCCTTAACGTGATATGAAATTCTGGACTGAATTCAGGCATTAAGATTCTAAGTCACAATATTCTAGTTTTTTGCATTTTTAAACTGGTAATCTTAAGATTTGAGGAGAAGAATAAATGAAAGTGTATGAGAAGGGACATTTAGTCAGCCAAAGAATTATGAACGTAATGAGGACAATTACAGGGCTGTTTTACATTAACAGCATGAGCACTGAAAATTTTCTAAGTCTTCGTACAACCTTTGTATTTCATGTATATACATGCATTATAATCGCACCCTAGTTAGTAATATGCATTGCATAGAGATCAAAACAAAAGATGTGTTCACACACCTGGAGTTAGGCCTACACTGAAATATGCCATTGAAAAAACCCAAACATTTAAACCGTTTCACATTTTGATTAACAGAGTTTAGATTTTCAGAACTTCTTTGCATTATGGGCCAGACCGAAGTGTTTGCCAGACATGGCTAAGCTCACTTAGGTTTTTCTGGTGTAGTAATAAAAAGAGCAATGGGATGGGGGTGTCAGGATGAGTATGTGACCAGTGTGTGTAGCCTAGTTCACGGAGGGACATACCCATGGGTTGTGTGCTTGCTGCTACTATTCCCCTTGCAAGGTAGATGGCAGGTAGTTTGTATATGATCTGCAGTCACATCTCCATTTGGTGACTCAGGGTTCTCTGTATAGTTGTAGGGAGCACATCTGATGGCAAATAAGTCAGAAACAAAAAATAGTTGTTTTATGCATTCAGTACTTAAGCTTCATTTTTATTAACATGTACAGAGGAAATATTTTAAGATAAAGTTCCGTTGTTGACAACTTGTCCAGACTAATTTCTGTATGTTTACTGCTTTTACCTCTTTCACTCTTCCCAGAAGGTCTTAGTTGTAAATATATGTGCTATGGCACTTAATTTTAAGCCTTTGACGCTTTGGAAATTCTAAAATTCCAATTCAGATTAATGTCCTTGATTCAAAACAATCAAATTGAGTCACTGGGGAAATCTTTAGGGAGAAAGCAGACAGAAAGCACGAAGACAGAGATTACACTTGTCATGGTCTCAGTGTGGCAATGAGGCTGTAATACAAAAAGGAGAGACCCCTCTGACTCATCTTCCAAAAGTTTTGTTTACCTGTATTTGGGGCTGTCATGCATCTCTCACAACCATTCTTCAAAGAAACGGCTCATTATGATGAAGAGTTAGGAGGTGAGACTGAGGTGGGAGACTGAAGTAGTGAGCTGAGTGACCATACTAGCAGTCTTACATTTTCACAGGGTATGATGGTGCTAAATGAAGTTTAACAACCTAAAATTTAAGTTAATGGTGTTTCTTGTAAGAAACCGTGAGCATATATCATGCATACAGCTTGGCATAATTTATTGCTAATTTCAGAATGGCATTTCTGCAGGCATATTGTGTGCAAATCATATTCTGCCATTCCTACACATATCATAAGAGCATGGGATCAGTGGAACCTGGCTGTGTGTACCAAGACAGACACACTCTCCAATGTGTTTGTGGCACTGATTGCCCAGCTGTTCAAACTGATGTCTCTAAAGTCACACGTGTCAATTCATGAAGCCAGGGCTTCTGCTGGCAGTGAGGTAAAGGGGCAGGCAGCACATCCCACTGTTCTCCCAACTCCCAGTTAGAGCATCACTGCAAGGCTCACCCATGGGATCCTATCCTGTGATGTAGACATATTCCTCATCACACTGTGGTTAATACTCGTTCAGCGATGGACCACGGTGAGGGACAGGCTATTTCACAAAGGCTGGAAAGTCTAGTTCAGTCCAGCCAAAGGCATACCCACAAAAATGCTTGTTTTGCTAAATCCTAATGAAGCTTCTTCTCCATCATCATCATCATCATCCTGTGCTGGGTGAAGCATCACCATTCTCCCCATACAAACTCACCTTTTTCTTTTCATCTATTCTATTTAATTCCCAATTTTTATTTCCCTCTAATAGTCCATTCTTTACAACTTATCCTGAACCAAAATACTTCTATCTCCCCTTCAATTTCAAATATTTCTGAAACACCTACTAACTCTTCCCCTGCCACTGTTTTTAGACCTCTCCTCCTACCCAACATCTACCCTGTTTCAACACTATTCCTCCATCCCTCATCAACATTTACTCATCTTTCTTCATCCCCTTGACAGGTCTCAGCACTTCTGGCAAAATGCTGGGGGAAGCTGCAGCACACAAACCTTGTTTGGTCACAGCAGCCCAATGATGTATTGTGCGTCATCAGTCCCACAGAAACCCTGAAGGACATAAATATGGTAATGGCAGCCAGCCCAGAAGAAGCTATCAGATCTGCTGGTATTCTGCCAGGGTTTTGTGGGAGATCAGGAAAGGTAAGGGGGAGTACATGAGAAATCAAAGACATAAGAAACTTGGAATTATATGGAAATCAGTGGAAAGGGGAAAAAGAGTTGGCCTTTATGGTTTTGTTTATGTTTTTGGAAAGGCAGTGATTTAAGATGGAATATTTTTATTTTATAGGAAAGCAAAGTGCTGCAGGTTAAAGTTTGATACCAGGTTCACTGTCAATGTGAAGATATACTGAAAGTTTACTCTACTGATACTGTGATCAATCATCTGAATTTAGGTCACAGTTCCTTGAAATGTGTATTCAAGAGTTGGACTTAGCCAGAGGAAAGAGAGGAGGCAATGGTGTTCTCAACAGGATCTATGTGGCTTGTAGTCATCTCCATTTAACCCAGAGTTATGTCCATTCAGGTGTTCAACCAACTCCTGCTCTACTGTTAAGCCAAATGTGTTACAGGCTTCTGTTTCTCACAAATACAAAAGCTTAGTGGTGTTGTGGGGGATGTGCCCCATCCTGTATATTGTTCCTTCATGATAATTGATCCCAATATTAGAACCCTTCAATAATTCACAAATAATGTCCTGGATTTTTATTTTAGGTTTACTCATTCAATGACTTCATCTTAAATCAGTGATTGAAAATCTTACATTCAAAAAGTTCATTTAATAATATTGCCCAAACTAACCTAGAGACACACATGCAGGCAGCTCAGGTGAGTTTCAGACAAACATCTGAAGTTTTGAGTTGTGATTTGAGTTAAAAATCCTGCCTTTGCAGATTTCCTATTCTTGGTGAACACTGGACAAAGAAATACCAAAATAAAATGAGAACACTTACGTCAAGTAATTAAAACCACATGAGATTGCATAGTTAAGAAAAATACGTGGCATAAGAAAGCTTTCTGTTGACTGTTGCAGGGCATCAGTTACTTCTGATTCCAGGTACATGTCAGCTGTCCTAACCCAATTTAAGGTGCAGGTTTCTAAGGGATGTTTCTTATGGCCAGGCAGCATCAGCAGGAGATCGAATGCCATATAATTGCAAAGCAGGAGAGGACAGGCCCCAATGTGGTTTCAGTTTGCTCTGATCCAGGCTAGCTGCTGCACAGGACAGGACACGTTCTGCTGGTCAGCTTAGACACACTGTATTTACAACTGTCATTTTATATGGGTAATCATTAACTTTACACAATCAGTCACTCATTTTCACAATTCTGGGTCTTTTATTTTCCCATTTATTTTTTTATTTTCTGCAGCAAATGATGTGTGTATTTTACAGACAGCAGTTGGTATTTTAACTACTTATAATTCAGTTTTGAGGGTTATGAACTTTTAATAAATCACATCTTCTGCAGCAATGTTCAAATTTGGACATTCAACCCCATGTTACTGAAAGTTAGTCTCCATTACACTGTGCAGTATATTCCAGGTAAATGTACTATGTATTGCCGTATTGACTTTAGCAAGTTTTTGTAAGGGCATGTTTAAAAATCAGGTCAGCAATATCTTAGACTATATCTATCTTTCTACATTACTTGGTTGGGTTTTTTGTTGGGTTTTTTGGGGGTTTTGTGGGGTTTTTTGTTTTTGTGGGGTTTTTGTTGTTGTTGTTGTTGTTGTTGTTGTTGGTTGTTGTTGGTTTTGTTGTTTGTTTTTTTTTTAATTTGACCAGCAGAAACCTGGTGTCCTCATCTCAGCCAGCCGTCATTGTCCCTTGGACACTGAATCCTGCTGCTTCTTCTGTGCTCTCTATCTGACTCTGCAACTTTTCCTGAGGGAAGGGCAGAGCAGTGTCCTCTTAAATATTATGCTATAACCTAGTATTTACGGCATGCTCCTAGGATCTGTGAACCCCCTAAGCAGAGGAGGGAAAAAAAGTCAGGTTTCCCACTTTGTAACCCAGAGCAATTGAATAAACAACGGGTGGAGGCAGCACCACTCCATATTTATGTGGAGACAGTGGGACAGTGAAACACATACCAAGAGAGTGTTGAATGTAATAATCAAAACCAACAGTGGCATACAATAGACCACCCAAAACACAGCTGTAACAGTTTTTCAGCTCTGCCATGGAAACAATGAATAGAAACAACAAGCAGAATAGTTTTGAAAATAGCATTTCTACGTTTCAAAGTAGACTCTTAAGCTTTGAACCAACTGGGATAGTATTTAGAATCTTTTTGCAGATGTAATTTTTGGTGCATGAGGTCAGCTGTGCTAACAGCACGAGAGGTGTAGACCCTAACAAAGTGATAGGTTATTGTGCTGTGTAGGAGTAGGTTTGTCACAGAAGCTGCTTTAACTGGATATTTCCTGGTATTCAAAGAATTGCATTCAGGGGTAATTGCTGTCAATACTTAATCAAAACAACCATTATTTTATGTCATACAGACATTATTAAATAAAAAAATATATATTTAAATAGTTTTGAAGTCTTTTCCATTTTCATTCTGCTCAAGAAATTATGATTTACCTGGTAGCAAAAAACCACATTGTTCCAAATCTTTGAAATTATGACCAGAGTAATTTAGTAAAATTTCCCTAGCAGGCCTTTGGTGTGCCAGCCTTTAGTGTGCCAACCTAATAGTTTGGCAGATGTGCACTAAGAAAAGGTCCAGTTAATCTGCACCCTGGAGTGATCATAGTTTAGATTTCCTGAGAACCTCTGCAAGACTGACTATAATCCTGTGGGGTGGCTTGTGGGGCCACCTTTCTACTGATGCTAAGTGTCAGTACTCAGGATTTTCTTATAATAGGCAAAGGTTCTTCAATCCATGTGGGGACTCTGCCAGATCTGTCATATAATATTCACTACATTTTATCACAAAGCTGCCTGAATAAGAAATTATCTATTTTCTCATGATGTCTTCTAGAAACTTCACCAGTATAATATGCTTCCTGAATGGAAGCACTTCTTTCTATACTGACAAATTCCTCTGCTTTCTAATAGGGGATGAGTGCTTCTGGTTTTGCATATGAGGTCCAAAACATAGCAAGATTGAGGCTAAAGTTCGTGAATTCCTCAAATTTGGAGTGCCTCAGTGATTAGTTGCCGAGCTTTAAATACGTAGACTTTGATTTTCCTGGGCTGTTGGTCATCTGCTGGTCCCTCAGATTTCGTCTACAGTAAGAACTGTCAGTGCTTCAGATACCCATACCCTCATTTTCAGAAGCAGAGCCAAGAAATTATATTAAAGCCTAATAAAATAGGGTTTTCCGTAGTCCAGGTTGGAGGAGATATTTGGAAGCATCAGGCAGAAAGACTATCACCATGGGAAGTGACTGGGTGATAAAATCCTTTGCCCAGAAGTGTAAAAGCCTAAGATGCAAGCTTCTTCTCTGAACCAAATGATTCAAATCCAGACCTTCTCAGCATTGGTTGCATAGGGTAGTAACATATCTTATATAGAGAAAATTTCCCAGTTGAAGTGAGACTTCCCATCCAAAGCAAGGATGAATCTAATCCTATTTTTAAAAGTTTCGGTATGGCAGCACTTTCCTCTGACCCTTTTTTTCTCTCCTACTCTCCCCAAAAAGTTTGACAAAAATAATCAAAATCTAGACGAGTTCTTACCATAAGCTTGACAGATGAAAAAGTACTTTGAGAAGGTGGTTATCACACAGAAACAAGTTCTCTGAAGTTTTGGTGAGCCATATAACCACTAAAGACTACAAGCCATCTTCCTGCTGTCCTTTTGCTCTGCAAGAACAGACCGTTGCGTACCTATTGACTTTGGCAAGTCATAATGCTGGGAGAAGGGTTTCTAATGCCAGCTTCATTTATTAAAAATCAACATTCCTTCTTCAAAAATCTTCCAGCCTCAGCCCCACATGAGGTAGAGACTCAAGGGAAAACTGGGCTGCAGAGAAGGATCTTGAATCGCAGTCTTAGTGGAGCTACTGTGAAAACAGGCAGAGTTTAACAACTCAAGGGTGTTCAAGCTGTTTTCCACATTTGTAGACATTTAATGGTGTCCTAATGGGAAAAAAAAGTAAAATGCTGGTACGTGGTGTGACTTGTATGGCCTATGTGTGGCACTATGATATTTAGGGACAACAGCACTGAAGAAAAGAAAAATTATATGCTAAATTAGGCTTATTTCTGTAGTAATAGAAATCTATAGCAACATAGACACAAGCACAACATTTATCCACAAATTCAAGATTTAATAAAAATGTAAGGGCTTTCCTTCCCTTTTAAATAGAGGGAAAAAAAAAAAGAAAAGGCTAACTTTCTCCTAGACTTCTGTGCTCTCTCACCCCCAACATCTCAATCTCCAGTGGGCACACATAGATCATGTCTGCCTCAGAACATAAATACACAGCAGTGCAACATAAGAATTAAAATTAACAGATGAATCCAAGGAGCGAAACCAGCTAATAAATGTATCTTGTTAGACTTCTGTCAGAGAACAAGATTTTTATCAGAAATGCTGTTTTTCAGAGGACACCAGGATAATTTCCTCCTAATAAATTTCCATCTTATTGAGAGCAGCTAAAGTTCTGCCAGTCAGAGGGAATCTCCCAAGGGAATGTCTTATGCAGCTCTCCTACCACTGGATTAGATGTATGGACACGTTTTAAAATGCAGTGAGCCCAGAGTATCCCTGAAAGTGTGTTTAGGTATTAAAAAACACAAAACAGTGGTAGAAGTTTGCCTCATTTTAAAAGAGATTCACTACTTTGTTTATTGCAGTCTTTTTCCCTGAATTCAGAGGAAATGAGTGTGCATAATTCCACATTCCCTGGAAGGCAAAAGGCAAACATTGGTCTAAATAGTTTGTGGTGGTGTTTTGTAATTTTCATGAATCAAAGCTTATTTTTTTTACTGCATTGTCTATAATTTTTATAAATCTTTCTTTTCCCTTTAAAAATATTTTGAGAAAAAAAGAAGCATGTGTCATAGGGTATTAGCTGATTAGTTCATTCAAACAGTGCTAATTATAGGTTTAATTGCTTAAATGTGAAAGTCATTTATTTAAATTAGCTGCATCAAACATACAGTGTGCTCAAAACCTGAAACATTTTGGTACCGGGAACCAGGGTTGTATTCTGTAAACAGAACATGCAAAATATAACATGAGAAACAATGTGCCTCTATGTACTGATCGGCAAACTCATTTAAGCCCCAAACTCCCTCCTCCCCTGCCTCTGGGGTCGGAAAACAGCCTCATTTGAACAATGACTAATGGAATGCACTGAAATGTGTGAGGGTTGAAAGGAGAAATACTATTCAAGCCAACAAACTCATTTCATTTGTGATTTAGAGGGGTGCTGCACCTTTCCCCTGAACTCCTCCTGAGAAAGAATGAATAGGCATCTCAAGGTTATGTAAAAATGGGTATTTTGGGTGGAAAACTGTATTGGTTTTTAAAATAATAAATGAAGAAATAAATAAAGGTTTGTTATGTCATAAAAATACCGTAGGGAAAAGATGTTTACACCACAGCAAAAAGGTAGTCAGAGCTATAGTGGCTATAGCAATGACAGAAAGAGTATGATTGTGAATTAAAAAATATGCTGTATTAAATACGCAGCATGAGAACTATGATCGGAGTGCAAGAGAAGGGCTCAGCTTTTTAATCTGAGAAAAAATAAAGGAAGAAAAATGAGAGAATTTTAAAGAACAGAAAACACTAGGTAATTAACAAATTGAAGAATGCCTAGCTGCCAATCCCTCCATCTTCCTGTGTTGACAAAGGAATGCATATAGACATAGACATTTATTTTTTAAGAATTTTTTTTTTAAAGGAACAAAGAGATTCAGAAGAGCTAGATTCCCCAGACATGTCAGTTTCCGTGTTCTGTATCTCTGTTTGGTCTGTAATCAAGTTGTATCTGAATGTTATTGCATTTTTCTAAACCTTCAAGTTGATATTAAGCCCCAGTTTTCTCAACAACATTATGGAAGTACAAACAGCAGCAGCAGCAAAGGCTGGGGGATGCAGAAAGCTCCTCTTAATTTAATAAGGGTTTTTAAACCGAACGCTATGCACCATTGACTATGCAGGAAAGCTATTTTTTGCTGCAAAATTTCCCAGCTCATGAATATCCTTGTATGCTTCTCTGTGCACAGCCTCTCTCCGCGCCCCCTTTTCCTGCTGAGAGGGTCATATGGCCACAGGAGAGCCTGACCCCCTGTTTACATTTCACTGTGCAGATTACACAGTGAAGAATAATACTACAGCTGGTTACTGCTTACAATTATTTGATTTAAAAAAACACCCCAACCAACCACCACTTTAAAAGCTGAATTTATATAAATCCATCTGTCTCTGTGTCTCTTTCTCTTTCCCCACATGCGACTTGCTATTTATTTTTTACTTCTAAATTTGCTGTACTCATTCATTACAAGCTTCCTTTTGGGTGGGGAGAATGTTTGTACTTTTGCTCCATGCAATGCAGAGCCTTAGCTTGAAAAGATTAGAAAGTTAAAAACGTTTGGAAAACATTATTGTCATATTTTATATAAGCGAAGTAAGGCAGAAAGAAGGTTCAATCCTAACATCATGCAGCAGTCCATGAAAGAGGAAGCAATATGCTCCCATGCATGAGGCTGAGCCAATAGTTTCATCTTTAATTTTTGGAGACCCCTACCCTCCTGGCACACAGTGGTACCCCCACAGAGAAGCAGGTTTGAGGATGGCTGAGGAAAAATGCAAGCAAGCAAAACCCAAGCAAAAAAAAAATCACCAAAAAGATAGTGTTTCAAATTTAGAAAGGAAGTCCTGGGTAGATTTTGCTGAGATTAAATCTAAATTGAGTGGATTTCCAATGTGATCAGGGAACAGCATGTTAAGGGAGAGAGTTGGAGACATATCCTCAGGGGATTTATGTGGTTATACCTCCAGATGATCCCAGGGCAGTTGAAAAATGAGATACAAAGGGCTCTATTCTGCCCTCATTTGCACAGCACTTAACTCTGATTTTCCTGCCGTTTAAACAAGAATGTCATGTAAAGTGTCTTGATCATTGAAAATGGTGCCAAATACATATTCTCCCCTAAAGATTACTGCATGCAATTCAGATCATGGGACATTTACATTAGTAGAGGTGGCCTTTAGAAAAGAGGTACAGGCATTAAAATAGCGGTTGTGAGGAAGCTAATCTGAATTGGCTTGTTTCTCAATTACTTTGCCAATATAACCACATAAATTACAGTTTCATTAGCAGTTTTACATTTGTATTTGCCAGAGCAAACTGGTATTTATATACTAGACATACTTGAAATAAATTTCAAGGACACAAAAGAAATGCTCAGAATGCCATTGTTTAAGACTATCGTCTAATTTGCTAACATATGTAGATCTATAGTATTGCCAGTATGATGCAGGAAAAGGGAAGTGTCACATGTTCCATACATTATATGATATCATGGTAATATGTCTTCTCATTTTTAGGTGTTTTAAAAGCTTAGAATTTCCCAGTTACAGAGAGTTATGTTGCCCTCTGGATAAAAGATGGAGAAATACATGGCAATGCTGACTTTTTGAAGGAAAACAATTACACAATATAATAAATACGTGGTATGCTAGTCCCCACTTAGCTCTGCTGATATATGCTATGAACACACCTGTTTTATCTTATTCCCACCGTTATAATCCTCAGCTACTTAGATGATCATCGGACAGCCACCTCAAAGGTGTTACAGGATGTTATTATGCTCACGGTCGCATTTCAGCCATTGACTAATCTCCTTATTAAACACCACACATAAATCAAGGTGTGACACCAGCAGGTGTGACCCTGTCCTGTTCTGGACAGGGCTGTATTTTTAAAAAGCCCATTAGATTCTGTGAAGGTGCATGCTACAGGCATTCTTGAAAATCATAGGCAACTATGAATGCAAATGGCAAGATACAATCACAAGTCTCTTTTCCATCTTTTTTTGACACTTCCTCAGACCCAGTTGGTATTAAATTTAAGGTGCCAGGTAAGAGAGCCCAGCAAAAGAATCCAGCAAGTTCCCTTGTCCAGTTTTATGCATTTGCATTACTGTCTTTAGATACTGTAAACTGACGTGAGCGATGGGCATTACTCTGAAGTTGGCTCGGGCTCAACTTTAAACATAGCAAAAGCCCCCATTTCCAAAGTCTGAATAAGAAGCAAAGTGGATTTCAAGGCTCAAACTCGTACCCAGAATATGAGGAGGAGCCTTCAGTTATTCAAGAACCTCTTCAATACATACTTTAATACATTTCAGTTTATGGCTAGATTTTTAAGTACTTTGTTGCATATTTGACCACCAGAATCTTGTTCTGTTTGGGAAATAGAAAAAAGTAATGCAAAAGAACTCAGAACTATGTGTTACAGCATCAGGGAAGCATTTTTGTGCCCCTCTGTTTTCAATCTCTGTGAGTAATGCAGCAAATAGATTGTATGATGTATTATGAATTACGTGATCCATCATAGTAGTCATCATCACTAACTAAATGATATAGAACATAACAAGAAATACTAGTAAATATTCAGTGAAAGCCAACTTTGAAATTATGAGTCAGCTATTCTAGGAGTTAGTCCTAAAATAAGAGAAAAAAATATCATGTAGTCTACCTATAATCAAAACAAAACACATGATTTCTGTTATGTATGGTCAAAAATTGAAGAGCCAAAGATCTATTTTATTGCAAGATTTTGAGCAGTGTGTATACTTAAGCTAAAAATATGTTTGAAATAATTTATAGAGAGGTGTAAAAAAAGGCAAAATTACTGCACTGTTATTTCTTGCCTAGCCTATGGGATGAATTTTGTGGGAATGTTCAGTGAACACCCTTTTTTCCTAAGAATTCTCAATGTGCTCTTCAGACTAAAAAATGCAGATATATGTCAAAGTAAAAATAATGCCCACTGAGAAGGGGTCAGGCATTAGCTTTTCTTCACCAATCTCAATTAATTTTCAATTTGGATTTGCCATGAATTCTGTGGGAAAGATTAGAGGGATTCCGGCTGCCATGCTTTTCCCTGCAAGACACCTCTCTGTGTGCTACAAAATGACCAAAAGATGGTGTAAGTTTGGAGTGAGCATAGTCTTTTTCACATATTGTCTAAGAATTTTGTAATGAGAACATATGTCTCGATTTTTAAAAGCTTTTTCTTTTATAGAAATAGAAAAGTTGGTAAAAAACAAGGCTAGAAAGAGAGTCTAGTACTACTTTCTTAATCAGTGAGTACTAACTTGATTTTTATATCTCTAAACATTTTAACTTTACTGACATCAAAGAAGGCTCATACACTTAACACAATATGAAGAAAAAAGGTATCTGGTTGCACTGGCCTCATGTTTCATTGTACATCACAGGCTGCTGCACTGATAGAAGAAACCACATATCCTCTACAAAAGAGAGAAGAGAAATATATATATAACAGCCCTTGGAAGTTCTGGAAATGCACGTTAGGTGCTGACTGCATTTTGCTGGCACAATACATGCCACTCTGACAGCAAAGGCACAAAGTCATGCATCTTTAGCAAAGACAATAGAGAATACAGGATTTAAAGTTGCCATTAGGGAGCACAAGTGAATAAGGAGTAGTGCTTCTGATGGGATTTCTCTTTGAATTTTTAAAGCATGATAATGTAACCAGAGTAACAGCTATTCTCTTCAGCCACATTGAGCACAGGTAGACCAGTCATTCCTAAAAATATAGAATTCTAGAATCATAAATAGCATGCCTAACTCAATTCTTATTTCAAATACTTGCAAAAGGAAAAAAAAAAAAAACCCCAAACAATTGAACATTAAAATAACTCTAGCCTCTTAACAGAATTGCACCGTGATAAGAATGTTGGTGTCACCAGAAAAACACAGTTTTTTGCTCCCATAGTGGTGCTATTGAAGTGCATTTCTGCACCTGTATAATCCTCTGGGCTGAGAGGAGGACTAACCTTCCTGCTGTCTGCCTGCAGCCAGATGCTGGGGCTCAGGGTGGGTTTCAAACAGGCAACTTCAGACAAGCAAAGGCTACTCCATTTAGCTTTTTAGAAAACTGCACGAGACCTAAATATGTACATTTTCCCTCTCAAGAAGGGACACAAAACATGAAGAGGAGATGATTATTTGCATCCAAAATTTGCATGTAATGATAGGCAGCGGAGGGGAGTGAGACATGCGCACACCCATGGTGACAAGGGAGACGAGGCTTGTTTTTTGTTCCCCTGAACATGGGACACAAGTTGCACATTAATTAGATAAACTCTTAGGTATTGTGATTATTTTGGTTATGTATGTAGATATAGATAATGGATAGATAGATAGATAGATAGATAGATAGATAGATAGATAGATAGATAGATAGATAATCACCAGGGCTCCCTTCTAGCCCTAACAATTCTGTGATTTTATGGTATACTTAATTGAACAGGGGACATAAGAAGCCATATCACTACTTAAGGCCTCTGTGTTCCTGTAAATACAACTAAAAGCATGATCCCAGGGTTATGCAATATATTTCAAGTACTCCAGGTGCATATGTGCTATTTCAAAAATTCCATGAGTTTTATTGCTGAGTATAACCTTTCACAAACACTGGGCAAACTTGTGTACGTAGGTAGTAGCACTTCAGTGAAATTGGCAGGTTTCAGCTAATGTAATATTGTAACTTGATATGTCTTTTCTATTTAATGTGTTGTGAAAAAAATCTAAACACAGTTAAGATTTTTACTTTATTACTTTCATTTTGCCTTTCTTCCAATGTTTTCAGTAGCATGAGCACTGAGAGCTGAACAAAACCCATAATGTGATATTTAAAAGAGTTACCATTTTTCAGAACTATTTTTTAGGAGGTGGTAGAGATTGAGAGATTGTTTTCTAAATTACGAGTCCAAGATTTATGGGCAATTTGAGTGGTACCTGGAAGATCCAAAGGTGTGGGAAGGAGAGAAAGAAGTAATGGTGTTGTATTCCAGGGAAGAAATAAAAAGCTTTTGTTGTCAAATTCTTATTTCCAGGATTTAGTACTTTTGACTATTTATTGGAGCAAATACATTAACTTGTTCATCTCAGTCTTGAAATACAGCTGGAAAAAGCCTAGGTCAGGCTATCAGCTTGACCACTAGTCCCTGATGAGGTAGGAAGTGAAATAAATGTGACATCCCTTGAGTGCTGCACTCAGATACCTGAAATTTTGCCACTAGCATGGAGTGGCATGGTGTACTAGTTAAAACATAGGTCTTACAACCTCAAGTATAAAGGTGAAATAAATATGTTATGAAATCCGAGGGAATATGGACATGAGGTCCAGGCTGCCTGTACCTCCCATCTCTCTGTACCATCTCCAACTGCTCATGCAAACTGAAAGGAGTCTGTACTGGCAGCTGACTTCAGGGCTGGACCTTTTTCTCGCAAAAGTAACCTAGAGCTGCTCTAATATCTTACTGAGGTTTCTATGGAACAGGCAGTGCTGTCTTGCTGTGTAAGGAGAAGCAGTCATACAGGAAGCACCATCACTAATACTGTGTGTCCCCACGGGAAAAGCTCATGCTTTGCTTGGTAGAGTTTCAGAGTTGTGGTCACTGTTGCTTTTGACATATGTATATTGTTAAATATTTACATTAGAGAGGATGGGGTCAAAGAAGAGTGCCTCGCAACTGGAGCAGAAGGCAGTGAGGTCTGTGGGGATTTTTTAAATTTCCGGAGTTCATTCCAGTGTGAGATCAGCCCTGGAGAAAGTTATCCTTTCCATAGGGATGAGATTCCCTCGTAATATAGAGCACTCCATTTTTCATAGAAGTGTAGTGAACAATGAATCCCTTCCACATCTCTTTGTGTATCTTGGGCAAGGCACTGAAGTATGCCTTTGGTGGCGTATAAGGCAATGAGGTACACAGCTGAATCTAAGCAACAGCTCCCTGATCCTGATTTAAAATCTAAGGGGAAGCCAGTGAAAGCATCTGAGGACATACCTTATGCGCTCACAGTAGGCTGCCTTGTTGAAAATACAATTTTTTAAAAAGCCTCTCTTCTCCAAGGCTCATATATGTTGAAGACAACATAATGGGTTTCCTACATGTTCAAAGCTCATACAAAAGTAACCAATGTACAAGTGTCTGAGTGTGGATCCTCAGCAGGAGATGACAGTGGGAATTCAATGCATAAACTGCATTCTGGGAGCTCAGCATCTGCAAGGGATCCACCTTGCAGCCCAAGTTCACCAGGTCCATGACATACACGCTGATGTACACAGGAAGGTAGAGAGGACACAGGTGTAGATGACGGCTGGGCAGCTGGCACGACAGAAGTACCACACCCTGCCTATCCCACCCTGCTTTCTGGGCTGTTTTCTGCCCTCCTGGGAGGCAGGTGAAGCAGAGCACCTTGGGACCATATCACATCATAAAAACAAACCTACATTTACATTTTTTTCAAAAATGCATGCATGACATCTTCTTTCAAAATTACAGGTTTAGTAGTGTGGAATAGATGCCTTCAGGATGCTATTATTGCTTGGCCAAAGTTACTGATAATCATTCACCCAGCAGGCCCCCACTCTTGCTACAAATGAATCACTTCCAGCATTCTGGTTTTGTCCTTCTTTCTCATGTAATTATTCCTGAAAATAATCTCTCATCAAATAAGTAAGACCTGAGCAGGGCCATTCAAATTTCATGAAAATGAATATAGCATTTTCTGAAATAAACTAACTATTTCCTTATTTTTCCATGCTTCAATTTTCAACTTTCCTTCAAGTTCACGTTCCATGCCCAGTGCATTTTAAATCAAAGACTTCATATTTAATAGATTATCTCTAGCAGTCTTGTTACTTCTTCAAAAGTTGTCAAAAAAATTACTTAGCTATTTCTTGAGGAAGAAAAACTAAAGTTTATTTCTTTTAAGACATAAAAACTTTGGGCATTTTAAACCATACTTCTTATTTCATACTCATGCCACACAGTGTACACCTCTTTTTCTGGTGTTTTAAGTGTAAACATCTAATTTTAACCAAGTTTAAATAATTTATTTTATTTCACAACCATGTATTTGAGAATTTAAATAGAAAATATTGAATTTTCATTTACTCAGTGTCCAGAGGGAATAAACAGTGTCTGTCTACAGTTGCATCCTAGTAAGGAAATCATCAAAACCCCCTAATATTTTCAGATTTTTAAGAGAACATTTCTTGTGAAGAGTTGAAGCTGATAATTTACATAGTATCCTGGAAATTAGCCCAGAGGAGAGTTCATCTGTAATATATAAAATAATGCTAAAAACCAGTTATATGCAACCTATTTATTACTTATCCCTGTACATGGGCAAATAAACTGAGCTGCATTTCACTTGTGAAGTACAGAGTATAATTTGTATTAGGCATAGCTTCATGCCTAGTTGGTGTAGAGCAAATGCCTTGCAGTGGTGCAATTTGACAGTGTTACAGCACGAACAACCCGGACAAACAAGCTCTGAGCAGCTGCCCTCTTTTCCTGTCAGTTTTAGAAATGCATTTTATGGCAGTAGCAACGACTGCCTATTTCTTTTAGCTGATTGAAATAATGTATTACTGGCTAATTAGGGAAGAGATACTTACAATCTTGAGATATAGTTTACTAAACAGTTCGATTTACTGTTCAGTATAGTTAAAATTTTAGTACTCCTGATACAGTACCAAATAGGCTTAAACAACTGTGACAGCTGGAAAAAGGCAGACTTTTTTTGTTTGACTATTTTGCAAGCTTCAATTAAATATCTGCAGTTAAGGCATTCTCATAAAAAGTCATAAATCTCTTCTACGGTAGAAAATAAAGCCAAAATAATGTTATTTTTTTAGAAGAAGTTGCAGGAATGTTTAGACTAATTAAAAACAATCCAAAATATCCACTCCTTTATAGGTACAGGGATTGTGGAAGGTGGAGTGGAGACTGGGAGACAGGAAATAGGTTCTCACGTGCACACATACGCGCACCACAAAGCTGCTACTACAGATCCTAGCTACAGAGAAACATCCATATTAACGTCAGTGCCACAGGTATATCTCAAAGCCTTTACTGAAACCCTGTGGCCAGTCCACTGTGTTGGAACAAACACGAAGATGGGTGCCAATTCACGTGGGGAAGCGGATTAAGCTGGAACAGTTACAGGAATTCCTGCTCTGTACTCTGTGTCCCACATCTCTCCGTAGTTGGTGTCCCCAGAGCCAGGGCACACAGAAGTTCCATAATCTTCAACCAACTTTTTAATCTGAACCATAATAGGAGAATTTTTTAAACAAGGTCTTTCCCCACAACTAGATAAAAGCAGCCAACATGAAGGCTAATACTGGAATTAAAATAGGTTTACACCTATGAAAGATCGCCATCTTTGCTTGTGCCAAAAGGATTTGGCTTTTCTTGGTGCTTCATCTTCTAAAGAGAACCGTAAAATGTCTGTGCTTACATAGGCAGTGAAAACTGTTTTGGAACACCTAGATTAAGAAGCCTGGACATCAGAAGAGGTTGGTGAATTATCCTTAGGCCCAAGAGCAAAGCTGGTGGTCCAGGTTTGTGCTTGACAAGCCCAGAGAGCAGGAACTCTTACAAGTTGGAAACTGCTTACTTTTCTTCCTGTACCTAAACTGGTGAAGTTTTCTTGCTGTGTATAACTCATGAGAAATTTGATTGCAGAGCAAACCTTTTAAATTTTAGCTCCATGTCTTTGCTAACGCTTGTCTTTGCTGAAGTTTCTGCTGGTCAGATGGAATGGTGGAAAAAGGTGTTCTCAGTGAATAATGAACTTGCTGCAGAATGCACTGCAGTAGGGAATCAAACAGCTCACAAAGATCAGAAAGAAATGTTTGTGTCTAAAACTGTTGATTATTCATCTTCAAAATAGCTCTTTTGCTTTGACATGTCTTTTAAAAGGAGTTAATTCAAAATTAAATGAAGTGCTTTATCTTAGGTTCATCTGTCAATTTTAATTATTTGTTTCCCCAAAAGCAGACAATTTTTTTTTAAATTCTGGAACAGATCTCAGTTGCTTTCCTAACCCAGTTAAAATCTTACAGTCATTTCTATCGAGAAGAAATCCAGCAGCCCAACTGAGAGTGCAAAGAAAATCTATAACTAGACTGCAAAAGAGCATGTAGAAAAATAACTATATGTTTTCCCAACGCTCTTGCGTTGCCGCTAGAGGTATAAAACACAAGACAAGAAATCAAAGAGCAGGGAGCATGGATCAGAGTACCTTACTGAGGAAAGATGTCCTTCATTCATCTCTGGCATAAAAGACCAGCCAAAACTGAGCATTCAAAGATATGAATGGGGAGATTTGTAGGAAGACAGTAAAATGCAAAATACATTCTGTTGTAGAAGAAGTGACACTCATCCACTAGCAAATTCCCAACATGTCATTCTTAATTTGCTATCTAGTTTTATACTATATGCATATCAGGCCTCTTTCACTGATACATGGAGAACCTGCAGAAGTACTATTAAATGCAAAAGGTGTGAACTTGAAATTTAATTTCTGTTGCTGCAGTTTACCTGCCCAGTTGTGCTTGGGGAACTTTATGATTAAAATATTATCTTCAAGCCGTAACAGCTCAAGGTTGCTGTAAGGTTTCCAAAATCTTAGAATTTGTCAAAAACTCCACTGTGCATCTTTTTGGGATTCTCTTTGGCAAACGTCAACACAAAGTTAACTTAATTTCAATTCGTACACACATCTGCTGTAGAACAAAATCAAACTGGCAGTGACCAAAGGGTTGTGAGTAACTTGAGAGAGTCAGCTCTAAAATACGTGATGGAAATGAAAATGAAAGTAGAAAAACTATATAATGAAAGGATGTTGTTAAATGTCCATTAGATTTAGGAGCGTTTACTTTCATTGTGTCTCTGATACTGGTTTAAAATGGGCCAAATCCAAATGTAGAGGCATATGCCTGCAAGAGAATTCTGTGTCTTCAGAGAATTTGCTAATGGGAAAGCTTTAAGAGCCATTGAGTTAGTCCTTGGATTTGGAATTGATGTATCTGCCCTTTGCATCTTTAAGATGCTGCACTAACTACCTTAATTACTAAATAAAACAGTTCAGATCTCAGAGGAGAAGTACTATGTATTTGGCGAGAAGAAAGGGAATCTTATGAAGCAATCTAAATGCCTTCAGGTATTGCAAGTACAATCGCCAGTGAGGTATGTGCATGCAATTCAGAGCATATTTGGGCCCATTTGAAGCAATTAAGGATTAATTATTTCATTTTACTCCCTAACAGATCAGTGTAGGAAAAAAAAAAAAAAGGCTGCACAATGATGTAAAATGATACAGAACCTGCCCATCTGCCCCAAAATGAATGTGACTATGGTTAGTCAAGCATAGTCTATTCTGCTTCCCCTAAATAGCATGATACTAGAAAATGATCATGGCTAGAATATTTCTCAACAAATTTCCACAAAGTACCACAAAATACAGTGTCATGAACCTGAGCACTTCATATACACTGTTAAAACTGTCGGTGGGGTAAACAGCCCATAACTGCTTTCTGAAAGAGACCTGTAAAGAAGGATGGCAAGGAGCCATGGTGGCTTCTTTCGTAGCAAATACTTTCAGGCCTCCCCTGTGAAGACTGATGCCTTAAAAGAAGCAAACTGCGAAGTCCTCCTGCTTAGGAGTTCTGTAGATCAGCAGACAAGTGTCCATGAGAAATGCTATGGCATCAGTGATGAAGGCAACAAATGTACCTAACAATTACAGACTCCAGACAAGCAGCAGTATTGTTGTGTGTTTATGGGAAAACAATCAGAAATTCAAGCTTTGCCAACTCTTACCGGGGGTTATTTATCCCAAAGTGAAGAACGTTAAAGGGTACAAAGGCACAAGGCTTCCTTTCCACCTGCCTTTTCTACAGAAAGTGAATGGGAGACGAATGCCTGTTTAATCATAAAATAAGCTTCAGCAAAGCAAATGAATTTAGGTATTTCAAAAGCATGAGAGGTCTAAATTGTCTCCTAAACTCCTTATACTCAAACTTCCAGGACAGTTGCATGCTTTTCTTTCTTCCAACAGAGCCCTTTTTAATTCCTTATTGCTGTCAGTTCCCTTTTATTTCAGGAGTGAAGCTGTGACAGGGCGTGGGAGCCGTGTGACAGGAGGTTGTGCAGGCACAGCGATTGCTGCAGACACGCCAAATACCTGCAGCCGCTGGAGCTGCCTCATGGTCACCTGGCCACTGCAGGCACTGAGGCATCCACGTACCTTCCCTCCGGATGCTGAGCAGCAACATTCTAAAGCAGCCAAATCTCGCTTTCCCCCTCAATCTCGCTTTCCCTCTCTACCCAGAATTGGTAAGGAATGTGCAGTATCTGTTTTTAAAATGCAAATTTACCTAGGTTTTTTTTTTTTTTAGCCATGGGAGTTTCTTAGAAAGATGAAAAAAAAATCATAAATTACTAAAGAGACCATTTAATGTCTAAAGTAAATCTTTCCTCTGTTCTTATTATGCCAGTGTGTTTGTCGGCCTGAAAAGTCGCCAAGCTGTGTGACAAAGGAAGATGAAGCACAGCCTGGTCTGCAGGGACAGGCAGCACATGCCAGCATGATGCTGTCGAGGAGAGGAAGCATGCAAAGGCAGGATTTTCTTTTTTTAGGCTGGTATCTGGAACCTCATTTATCCTCAGGTAGGCTGGTTTGTTTGCTTGTTTATTTATTGAATGCATCTTAGGCTAGTGAAAAACCACCATGATGCTCCCAAAGCTGCCCCTCTGGGGTCTGCAGGAATCCATCCTGGCAGACAGATCTGCAGACTTGGAGGAAGTTCAAGTATTTTCCAGTATATCAACAAATATGACAAGAAATCCCACTCTATTCTGAGTGATGCCATAATAATAAGTGAGGAAGAAAGTAGTAACATTAGATAATCCCCATAGAAGACTAACTCTTTGACCTCCAGCATTTACATGCATGCCTTTACACTTTGTACATTGTAAGCATTTGATTTCATACCAGTAAAATACACTACAAACTCCTCTTGAATGTTCCAGAAATAAAATTCTCCTTGATCCAGTTATATGCCTTCTAAGCAGTGAGGGAGAAAACTGAAGCCTCAGATGACCATGATGAGTAAATGAACAAGTTATCATACAAATGCCAAGAACTAATAATGTCTATTTAGTTTAGCTGCTTCTAAATATTAAGTCAATTATGGTTCTGCTTTTTCTACAAGAGTCAGTGCATTATCATGATTTTAATTCTTTATCTCCCAACACATAGACCAGCCTGACACCAGGGCTTGTGTAGATAGTGAGTGTTAATAAAAACACTTTCATAGCCCCATTTCTGTCTCTGGTGGTAACTAAACCTAATTTTGCAAACAAATTTTGCATCAATTCATGTGAACAAAATCCATCCTCCCTTGTGCCGTTGACCTCCCTAGATCTAGAACTTTTTCATTTTATTCTGTCCTGGAAATATGCACATACTTGAGCAAATGTGAAATAATGAGCTATGACCTCTCGCGATACTGCTTGTCTGGTTACATCAGTGAATTTTCAGCAAGGGAGCTATTTCAATGGGTGTAAGTGTAAAGGAAATGACTCACTAGGCTGGCTTATAGCTGCTTGTAACTACAGAGACTGTTAACTAAATCCTAAATAAATAGCAATAAATAATGGAAAATAAATCATGTTTCATTGCTAGCACTAAAATCCAGTACATGCATTATTAAAATTAAATGGATGCAAATAGTCAAAAATTTCTGAGAAACTATTTTTTTTAAATGAAAGAACTGAAATTTTTGATGACTATCAAGAAGAGAGAGGAAGAAACAAAGAGGGAGGAAAATCTAAAAAGAAGACATTTTCCAGGCTGTAGTGCCAGAGTCATTCTTTCACAGGCTTTACATCACAGAAAGCTCAGATTCAGATGTTGAAAATGTATGTCTCCAAAACACACCCATCACGTTTCAAGATTTCAAGCAGGGTTTATTCATGGCTTCGAGCAGCAGTGGTAAAAGGAAGCAGTTAAAACCAGGACACATTCCTGGGACATTATAATGCATAGTATGCATTGTCTCAGCTTGACTGTGAACAACGCACTTGAAAATGAACATCAGCTAATTAGTTGCATACCATAGAGGAAGCTTGAGCCTATTTCATTTACTGCACAAACGATTTCAGACTTTGTTCTTCAGCTCAGAAGAGGCATAGCCCTCCGCTGCTTTCTTGGATGTGGAATTTTACATGTGACATGGCAATGCAATCTGGAAGAAAACAGAAACCCTGGAAAGCCACAAACATAAAAATAGAGATAGGAGAATTTTAGCTTCCTTTCTGCTTAAGCAAGTGTTTGAGAAACTGAAATCTGGATCTTGCTAAAGAAGTTTGCATCCACACCACAAATGGCACTGCAATGTAGATATACCCTAGGCAGCTGAAAAAAAAAAAAAAAAAAGCAGTTCACTCTAGTACCACATACTATTTAATTATAACATCACACAGCTTAGCTGCTCATCCATATGGATACTCCACACTGAATTCTGTACTGTTGTGGGTACTCATCTCTCTGAGCAACCTCACCTAAAACCCATTTAGTACCTTTACATTACAGTGAAGTCTGCAATAGATGTACCTTAAGCTTGTGCTTTTCTATGCTATACTCCTGTCAACCCCATGCAAATGATGCCACCACTTTTGAAATATGAGTATTCCAGTTTCCCCTCTGACAAACTACAAAAAGTCCAAATTTGTAGTCTAGGATTGTGAGGGTAACAGAAGTCTTCTGCTAGCTCTGTGCAATAGCTTGCCTAAGTGGCAGCTGGCTGCTGGGAAGCTCTGTGAGCACTACAATATAAATAAAATGAAATGACAAGGTTCTGCCATTTTTCATCCTCGTCACTAATTGCATACTTTCACAACTCTCTCTGAGCCCTAAAACTCTCTAAACACCAGAAATGTGAAAGTTTTAGAAGATGACTAACAGCCTGAGAAAAGTTGGAGTTACAGATTGGGAAGGCATAAAATGGGAATAACATGTGACTGCAAAAGAGGTCTTTTCCAGTTATTCTTACCGCTACCATACAGCTTTAGCAAAGTGTGCAGTGACGTTGAGCTCAGTGGACACAAGCTAACTGGTTGTTAGCAAGGCTGAGCCAAAAGCCCCCATATTCTTTGGTCACGCTGTGGTGAATACCTAGACCACTTATCTCACTCCTAATGAAGAAATAAAAATGTCTCTCCACACCCTAGAGTGCAAGGTGTGTACCAAAACTTGGCTACTAAAGCAGGTCACATGTTCTTGTTCTTAGAGCTTTTGAATAAATGGTGCTGACCATCACAGTAATTGTATCAAAAGACCCAGCGTTTGATTCCATTCATGATTTCAGAAGTTTAGGAAGTGATACAACTAACAAAAGCAGTTCAAACAGGCCAGTGTGTGACTGTATGTCATATAGGCACTTCAAGCACATGACAGCTTCAGCTTCATAGAGGATCTTTTGACTTTGCACTTGAAATTTCTCTTATTTTTTCCATTTCATTCATGGGCTAACAACACAAGAATTAAAGTCAGGAAAAAAAATTAACTATTGCTAAAATTTGACTACATGGACCAAATATGAGTGCCACATTTATGTCATTGATCGTCATCTATGAAAAGGTTGAACTAAGTCATAGACATTACTGACAGCTGTGGAGGTGTACCTAAGGAAGAGGGTCTCCAAATAAAGAGAGATTACTCGTTTGCTGAAGTGAGTTCCTATCTAATTCTTGGCTGAACTCCTTGGACAACATTACATTGCTTTTGCCTCAAAAGGAGTTTTCTGTCAAATCAAGATGGTGTTTCCTCACGAGTATTTGTACAACAAATACAATGTAAGCTGTTTCTAGCTTTGCTTGTAGTTTATGAATCTGATGGGGAAAAAATGTTTATATTTAATGAATTTCAAAATTCTCTTCCTACTTCTATGGCACAGTTTGACGTCAGAGCTATGTCACTATTTTTTTTCCTCAGGAATAACAATACATTGTAGTTGTCAGTCTGAATTTTTTTGTAGTTCTCTAAAATAAAATCTTTCAAAGATAGAAAATGACCCTTGATTTCTCTCTCTTTGCTAATACTCTCAATTTTGTTGTCATGAGAACATAAACACTAAATCCCCTGGAGTGAACCTTCCTTTTACCTTTCTTGGTACGTAGATTGGACGTTTCTTATTCTATCATTTGATTTCTGAAACAGTTTGTTAAATTTTCCTCAAAAAGAATGTTTTTATTGATTGTTTATATGGCTGTGAAACATATTTTCTGTATTACAGAAATGTTTGCCTTTTGTCTTTGTAAGTTCAGAGGCAGAACTCTAGTAACAGAATTTTATTTTTTCTTCCATCTAATGTCTATATTAAGGCTCTCCTAACCTTTAAGGCAAGCAGTTTCAAATCAATTAGGTTGTTTTTCAAGAGGGACGCTATGGAAGAATTGAGATTCCAAGTTAAATTCTATTTACTCTTTCACAAACGTTGACACATTTACAAGTGATCAGCCAGAAAAGGTCTGGACAGAGAGAACTGAATATTGTAATTGAGAATCTGAATCGGAAAAAAATAAGTTAGCGACACTGTATAAGAATAATGATAACTTCTAATGATGATTTTGTTGTTGTAGTAGTGTTGTAGTGTATGTGAGAAATAACCCATAAATATCTAATAGAGTTCAAAAGAAGTGATAGAAATAGAACACCAACAATATTATCTGTTGCATACTAATGGAATGAGAGAACTGAAAAGTAAAATATTGAGTATTTTTCTGTATTGTTTGTGTTGGATAGGAAGTTAGGAAAGGTCTCAAGAAGAATTTTTCCCATATAAAGAAGTCTCAAGGATTTCAGAGTTTTATGCTTGCCTGTGACTTTCTAATCACTAGAGATTAGCAGTACTGGTATTCATTAGGAAAATTCGAATGAGTTTCCTGGGAGTAAGGAATGAAGGACTGGACTCATGATGGATCTGTTTGAAAAAGCCCCAACAAAAAAGCAGTTCATGTTGATAAGCTGTGATCTTTGCATCCTCTGTAATTATGTCCAGCAGAACATACCTTATTTGAGTTTTGCACAGGCATAAATATCATGAGAACTTGGCTTAATATGTCACTAAATGTCACTAAATCTTCTCTAAGGAGAAGACAAATGAAAAGTGAAAAAGCAACACTTTGCAATGTTTCTTTGCCAGTTATACAACAACTTAGATTAAATCCGTTCTTGTCAGAGTAAGAGACAAAGCTAAGGACTTGGTGGGTGAGATCCAAAATGGCAATGGTCACACCTCCACAACTAGGGAATAAGTCAGGCGAACAAGAGCAGTGACAAATATTGCTCAGCTGCTCCCCAAGATGTAAACCAGAAGGCAAACCACCTGTTCAATAGCTATTAAGAACTACAAAGGCATTGCTAGGGCGTACATAGATGCAGCTAGACAAGCAAAAGCTCAGCTTGAATTTAAATTGTCCAGAGATATCAAAAACCACAAGAAAGGGTTCTTCAGGTACATAAACAACAATCAGAAACAGAAGGAAAATACTCTGTTGAACAGGAGAGATGAATTAATTTCACCAACCGTGCTGAAATGGTAGAAGTTCTTAAAGCTTTCTTCACCTCTGTCTTTGCCAGCACTCTTGAGCCTCAGGCCTTGGGAACATAAATCCAGGTTGATACAAACATAGAGCCACAGTCAGTGAAGGAAGGCTTGCTGTGTGAACTATTACAGGGGCTTGACCTCTAGAAATCAATGCTCCCTGACAATATTCACCTGAAGGTGTTACAGAGCTGGCTGGTGTCGTCCTGAGGCCCTTCTCAGTCAGTGGTGGCCTCTTGACAGGTGTTACAAGAGCAATATGCATAATTCCATATATTCTGCTTGTGAATGGGAGGGAAGATTGATCCAGACATGGGTGTTAGAAAACAGTTTCAGGTAATCTTAGATGAGCACAGTCCTACGTACAGAAGTCTGTGGCACCCTCACGGGACAGAGAGATTTTCAGAAGAATTGTTTACTTCAGGCTTAGACTTTGATAGAACAATATTCTATAAAAATAAAAATCCATAGCATGTAGGTCTGACCGACATAAAGTCAGAAAAAAAAAAAAACAACCCCAAAACCCAGAAGAAGGCAGAAATAGAGGAAGGATTTTAGAAATTTTTTTTCACTAAGCAAACTCAGAAAATCACTGGAGACATGAAGTGCATTTTCCCCTCCAAGTCCCCTCCAAGTACCAGTTGCCTTTATAATAATTTCAAAAAAATAAAAACTTGTTTTGTGGTAAGAGTGAGGGCTCCCCAGTGAGAGTTTTAAAGACATGAAGACATTAGAAACATTTGCAGCCACTTCATTGATTTTTAAAAGAAACCTAAACAATGCAATTCTGTCAGCTAATTAAAATGGTTCTCTCCAGTTGCACTGAATTTCTTTTGGAGGATCATTACTTTCCTTGCAGCAAATTTTGGTACTTTGTTTTAAGGTTTCAGATTAATGGAAGGAAAGTTGAGGGGAGACAATAAAGCCATACAGCAACACCAGGTACACAGGAGCACAGAGTTTTTGGTACTGCAGGTTAAAGCAAATACCATCGATTAAGCCAGGACTTGAATGCTTTCTGATGAAAAAGTCTTATAGACTAGTATTTCCAGAAAGAATAATATCATAAACTATACAAATAAAGGAAGTGATATTTATCTTTCTTCTTATGTCACATATTAAAAAGAAATAGTTTTGAAGGACAAAGTTTACCGTTCCTCTTACCCACTCAACAGGGGACAGCTTCTGACCCTGTCATCATGCAGTACTTGTTAGTGTTATTTCTTACTGGTATTCCCCAGGCACGAATGTGATTAAAAAGACTTCTCAAAGGTCACTGGGCAGAATGTCTATTATCTGTCCTAGGACATGAATTACAGAAAAATAAAGCAGCAAAAAAGAAGACTGACCCAGTGACTAAGCAGTAGTACAAGACTTTGCAGACCTGACCTCCAGACCCTTTTCTGCTCTGGCAAGACAGGCAGATGGACATAAATGTCTTCAGTAAGTCTTCAACATGCCAAGCATTTCAGCTTTTTTTCTAATCCCATTTGATATTCCTCTGCTTTCTCAAGTGTCTAGACATCTCTGAAAACCTGTTACCTAGTCTCCTGAAGGGATAGTGTTACTACCCTATTTAGGTGCTCAGGCTCCTGAACAGTCTTTTCAGAGACTAAGGTACAAGCCAGCCAGGCTAAGTTAACAGCCTGACCTTTTTTATAGCCCATACTGGAATCGAAGGCAACAAAGTGAGGCCTAACTTAGACAATTAAAGCTGGATGGTATGGATTACATTCAGTTTTCAAAACATAGCTAATGTACTCACTTATTCAGAGAGGCCTGGGGCAGATTCACATATTGAAGGATATGAAACTCGTATATTATGGTAATGGGAACCATGAAAATAGATGAAGATAAATAACCACATTTGAAGAGTGCACCCCATGAATCTCCTGAACATAAAGGCAATTATCATATTACAACATTTTAAAAAATATATTAAAAAGTTAACCTTATAAATAGCATCAAAAATTCTGGTATTTTAGGTTACTGAGATGAGAACCATGGATTGGAACTGAATTAATTAATACTATAACAACCAGAAGAATCAAATTTCTGTTATTCCTAAGCACTGGGGCTGAACAAATAAACTCATTCATAGTTAACCCGTTCCCCAGTGCTCCTTCCTTTTGTGCAGAGCTATTCATGAGTCTCTACCTTGCTGTCCTGGGTCAAGCTCTGCTAAGGTATGTGTAGAGGCAAGGAGTCTGTGTCCACACCTCTGCCAAGGCTCATCCACAAACCAGATAATCTTCCTACTGGTATTGGACAGTTGACTATAATTGTTCAGTTTTTTATAAGTGTATAAACCAGAGACAGCTAAAATGAGACAAAGGGAATGTCTCAGATGAAATCAGATGTGACCTTTTCAAAATGGAGAGCATTTCAGTGATTTTAATTAGGAGCCTAGGAATGAGAGTTAAGTAAACTTGAAGATACCTGCTCTTTCAACTGAGCCTGGTGGGCTGGTAGGAAACTTTGTCTGCCTGCTTTACAGCACATAGGTTTTATAGCCTCTCACTCCATTAAAAAAAGTAAATAAATTAGAAGCCCCAAGGCAGCCACATATTTAGAAGCAATGAAAACCCAACCTGTCTACCTCTAAAGCATTTAAAGGGAAATGTATTTGGGCTTACAACCCAGGAATGAAAGCATAGCAGAATGAATTAAAACATTGTGACTTCTCTGTAATCTACATTGCTGTTCATGGCACAAGGCTGAAGATCCCAAATTCATTCTGTGTTTTTTAATGTTTCATAGAAATAAAGAATCTCAGTGCTAACAAAATTAACATTGTGAACAAATGTATCTCATTACAATGTCAAACTATGGAAAACCACAATGGACCATTCCAGGGGAGTCAAAACCAATTAGTTGTATCAGAAAATCTACCAGACTACAAAACAGAGAGGCCTGTGAACTTCTGCAACTGCTTTGGAGATTAAAGAAACTGCAACACAGCATGGGGACAAGAGATAAAGTGAGTGGGTTTAGAAAGACTCCAAGGGAACCGAGAAGTTCATGCCCAGTTTCAAAACATACCAAAGTTTAGAAATTACTTTCTAAGCAATTTTAGACTGTTTCCCTTTTTAGAACTAAAATCATGCTCCCAGCCCATAACGTATAGCTCATTTCCCTAAACTGGCCACCAATACAGGACTCTGCAAAGAAAATGATCTCTTCTTTCACCCCTTTGTGTCCCTGTTCATACTTTGGTTCCCCCTGTGAATCCTGAAATGGAAAGATGATAATCTAGTCTGAAAGCATAGCCATTTCTGGCCTTAACTGTAGCTTGGATCACTATTTCAAAACAAAAACAAAAACAAAAACCACAAAACAAAAAAAACCCACACATACCAAAAAAACCAACCAAACAAACACAAAAACCTAAAAAGAAAAAAAAAACAAACCAAAAATACCTACCTAAAAATATTTCTCTACCTCTTTGTTTCCATGACCACTACCAGGTGAGCAGAGAGGTCTCAAGCTGCAAGTCAGACAAGGAAAAGGTACTGCTTCTTAGTATGCTCATAATATAAAGCACAAGACATGGATGATCACAAAGTAAACTCAGCTATAGACATTTTTAATAAACACTGACTAATTGGAGAAATGTGTCAGCCCAGGACTGTATGCAGTCTTGAGCTCATGCAGTGCTAACTTGAATCACTTTCATCATAGAAATACTAGGTGAATGAAAGATTAAGCTAAAACAAGGTAGATCACTAATAAACTCAAAATACAGAAAGTTTATGTACCTGTCTCCCCATGTGCATTTTTAAAGTACATTTATGTATGTATTAGTTGCTGTCTTTCACTCCTGGCAAGCATCCAGCACTGGCTGGCTGTAGGAAATGTTAAGCAACCCCCACCCCTGAATAAATACTTGGCATAGAAGGATTGCTTGTAACTTGTGCAACATGCTTCGTATTAAGGACTCCTCAGCTTCAAAGATACTCTTGAAACTGGGAATTAAGCACTTACATTGCATGCTTTGCAAGTTTAGCTCTGTGCCTCTTGATCATCATCAAAGTTGCCCTACAGAAATATTCCTCCCTCAATTCGATACCAGTATTTGAATTAAAAAAGATTCTGTACAGTATTTTAAACACATTAAAGGGAGCACTTCCTAGCGTAAAATCTGGCTTGCTATCATTTTGGTTTTGTGGTCTGCAATTCTAATAATAATCATAAGCCTGTTTATTGAGGATGAGGAAAGAAAACATTGTGGGGCAATGTAGCTTACCATGCCCATTATGGGCACTCCTTTGGATTTTCTTTGTTAACTTTTTTGAGATAAGCATCTCATCTAATCAAAATATGAAGTCAGCTCCACTGCTTCACAAATGAAATACATTTATGTCTCGTGCTTGTCATTTTCACCCTTGTCCAATTTGTTATCAAATGAAGCTTCCACATCAAAGAACAAACTTTGTGCAGGTTCAGTTTTGAATTTCTCCCTCCATCTTCTTTCTACTGCCTCTTTATGAAAAGAAGAGGGGGAGGAATGTGAGGAGGTGTCTAAAATACATTAGAAATACTGAAGAATTAGAAGACTTTTTAATGCCAATAAAAATATGAAGGAACTCAGTTTTCTGAGGTAGCCATTTCCCACAAGAATTGTGTTCTAAATGATACATTTTCTATAGCTTTGTGGAGAAATGAGTGTTTCTATTAAATTTAAGAGAAAAAATCCCTGCTTTTTGGGGTCTTGACATGAGGAAGTATTTACTTGGATCACGTATGCCAAACATAATTGAAAGATAGCTATTGGTGTGTAAAAAATAGATTTGCAAAGATGGCTAATTAACAGAAAATAAAGACACATATTTTGTGGGATTTACCAGAAGAGACTGTGTCCAATATCCAGTGAAGTCAACATCAAGCCTGTTTTTATTAATCTCATCTTAAATACTCCTTGCTAGGTTTTATCAAAACACACATCGCCCTACATTTTTGAAAGAAAATCCTTGGCGTTCATTTTCCAAATTTAGGGTGAATTTTGCCTCAGTTGTTTGCAGGATTATGAATATCTACTAAATGGCATTGTCTCTATTTTCAGCAATGGAATTCAAAAATTCTATATTCTGCATTAGCTGCAAATTTATGCAAAGGGATATAGAAGAAAGCCAGCAATGTCACATTAAAACTCTTTTAAGCTAATATCTATTCTGTGCAACTTTCCAAAAAATGCATCTGAAAAAAAATGTCAATGTTATTTAGCTTAAGATAGGAAACTGAACAGAAATTTAAATGACAGGGGTCTTTTTACAAAGAGATAGTGCCATTTTTTAGCAGAGACATTTCTCTTCACAAGTTTTTCAAATTATATGTTCTTGTGAAGGATGTTAAATGTCTGGGTTGTAAATTTCAAATTGTCACTGCATGATGAACTCCAAGATGAGAAAGAAAGGAAAAAATTACTTGTTTTTAATTCAAGCTGAACATAAGCTATTGAAAATTCATATTCATTTGTGGATTTTGCTCAACATTCACAGGAGCTGGAAGTGCTACTTCAAGGCTAGCTAGCAGAAATTAATCAGAAAAAAATCTGAGTTGTGCTGCTATTATTTCACCATCTTGAGGTAAAAATTAGAGCTAGATGACACCAGAATTTTCACTTTTTAACATAGTTTGTTGGTTTTTTTACATCTCCTTATAGTTAAAAAATATTTTTTACTGATAAACTCCAGCTATTTAGTTGTTTGATTTTTGCATGATACATAGTACCCAAGCAAATTACGGTGTTCTAACCCAAGAAGTTACACACATTCTGCTGTGATTCCATGAAAAATTTTTAAAAGGAAACTTCATCGGAAATGGCTGATTTCCCATGCAAAGTGTCATTCTGAGAAAACATTCATTTCCAAGAGAAACACTCTTGGCCAGCTCTAGAAAGGATGCTATGCAGCCATGCTGACAAAACACAGTAAGATTCTACCTAAAATTTTATGTCTGTAAGGAATAAAAAGAGCATGTAACATTAGTATTTCAAGTATTTTCTCTAAAATTCAGAGTCTCACTTGGTTTTGCAGTAGATTAAGTTGCAAATATTTGAGAGGGAAATGAGAAGGACAGATTTTTCTCTGGATCATGAATATATGCTTGGTTAAAATGGATGTTGGGAGCTTGCATCAACAGGATCAGACTTGAAATTGTTCAGAGAACTGTGATCCTCTGCACCAATAAGTCAACTCACACAGCTTTGGGCAGACACAATCTTTTTGTACCTCAAGCTACCCACAAGCTGTTCCTTCTAGGGCTGCTGCAAGGCTCATTTAGCTCTTCTAAAGGACTCTGAATCTCCTGAAAAAAACATGTAAGCTATTGCATGCTGTCCAAATCAGTCTTGGCTCAAGAACTGTTTGTCTTGGAAACAGTGAAGTGTCCAGGCATGTTACTGCAAAAGCCCCATTTTTCGCAAGAGATTCAAAACAAAGTGCTGCAGTAATATGGAGAAAGCAGCTAGTTTAGTCCCTTGATTGTCTTGATAAGAGGATTTGTAATTATTGTGCCAATAACAGGAGTGGATAGACTAGAGAAAAAAATATTTGCCATCAACAAGAGAAATAAATCCCAATTTACCACCATAGGAGAGAGTAATGGAAAGGCTACTGATGGATTAACCAATGCCTCTTTCCTCTCACTCTTCTTAGACAAAACACACACTGATGTGGGTTTATATATTTTTAAACAGAGCTGTTATGGATCTTTTATGTAGTGGAAGTGTTGTGTACTCTAATTCAAAAGAGATTTAAGGAAACCAAGTAAAACCGAACAACTGGGGTGGAGAGAGAGGGGAAATAAACTTGAACAAGTATTTCCGTGTACATCCAATTCAGAAGAGCATAGCAAGTAGTTTTCTGCAGATATGAAATACAATTTTTATTTATAGATGTGTTCCCCATGTGTTCACCTGTGGAATTCATTCCAGTGTACCAGGAAATAATATTGTAGTGGCCTCATAGCCACCATTTGCTGCACACTCCTGGCAGTTTCCAAAATGTCTCGAAAGAGAATGCATTCCAGCTGTCTCCTGCACTCATCCTCTGCCTCAGATGCAAGCGTAACAATGTAAAGAGAACAAAGCTACTCCCCTAACAAAGGCAGCATTAAATACTGGCAAGGAAATAAGAAACAAAATATTCTTTTCAAATGTAGGGAAAGCATACAAGTTCAGATTTTTTCTTCTGCTTGTTTTCTTAGCAAGAGTTTGTGTATCTCAGAGATTAAAAATGTAACACATACTTGCTTCAGTTGCTATGGTAATTCTGTGGGGTTTGGGGGTTTCTTATTATTATTATTATTTAACTGAATAGCACTGTAAATAGCTGTATAAATGTCCAGAACACAAAACACAGCTTTGCCCCAGGCATCTTCTATTTACACACCCCTCTTTTTCGGCAAAACTTCATTATTGCTGCTTTTAATGAATATGCACACTCTATGCATTGAAGCAAATCTGAAGCAGAGAGGTACAGGAAATTGAATCCCCACTAATGAACAGCATGGTATTTGAGACTGTTTCAGAACCCAAATGTCACAGGTGTTGAGGTGGAAATTATTTGTCATCTTACAAATTCAGAAATTGAAGGTTATGAACAGGACTTTTCAGAGTGATCATCTTTTCAACATCACCAACTCACCACTAGTGGAAAGGAACCTCTGTGGTGGATGTTCTGGAGAAAGTTAGGACAGACTCAAAGGTTTGAAATTAGCATTTGCTGCTATGCCTCTCTGAGGGGAAGAAAGGGATATTCCCATGCATCAGAAAACTTTGCAAATTAAAAGTATCCAAAATCCTGAGCATGCTAGCAGTTTTATGAGCCAAATTATCTTACTTAATAGGACACTGACAGTACCTGTCAAGCATCATTAATAGCAGAAGATGTGTTTTTCTGAAGGATTGGAGAAATGCAACTGGAAAAAAAATTACAGAGTCAGACAGGACATATGTCTGATGAGGCAGGAACACCTCTCCAAAACTGGTTTTGATAGCAAACGTGTTCAAGGACAATCATAGAAATGCAAAAGCACCACTGCAGGTCTAGTCAGATCCATGCTCCATGTTGTACCTGAGTGTGGAAGCGTCTGTGCTGTGTGCCTGCGTGCAGGCAGCACTTTTCAGAGAGCAGGGAGAGGTAACATATAAACACCAATCCATCAAAGTGTGGGTGGAGCAATGCTCTGGAGAGCAATTTTAGCATGCAGAAAGATGCAGAATACTAAAGCCGTGGGTTATGGAAGAAGAGCTGATTAAAATGAATTGTTGGGGCTATGGAAGCAGAAAAGTAAAATATGAGACAGAAAACAGCAGAAAAAGAGGAAAAGGCAAGTAAATAGGCAATAAAGACATATAGCATCTTTCTTACAGGACATGTGGATTGGTTAGAGGGATATTGTACCTTCCTACCCTTTTCTGGTAAGTGTTATCCTAGGCCTTGTACATCTGCCTTTTCTAAAGAAGCTTCAAATAAATTTGTTCTTCTCAGAACAGTCCCTAGACCACAGTATTTTGACTGTGTTCTGAGTCTCTTACACAGACTGGTTCCCTCTGTGCCATCCTCCACAACTCTGCACCAAGTGGGATAAATAACAGTCTCCTTAGCAAAAAAAAAGTTATATTTAACAGAAGGAATGATTCCCTTAAAGAAAATGTGGGGGTTTTTAAATATCAGTCTATCTGTAGATATATTTATGTGCCTTATCTAAAGGCAAATCACTTCCTGAAAAAATTGGCAGGTCAACTTTATCCATCCACCTCATGGGTTGTCCAAAAACTAATCCACCCCTCTCCTCAAAAAACTCAAATTGCCAGTTTGTCCTTCTCCTTTCTTCAATTGTCCCACCTGCTCTTGCTTCTGAAGCTGGGTGAAACAAAAGGTAAAATTGACCAGCCTATATAACCAGAATTGTCCCTGAAGGCCAAGGGTTTAGGAAGTGGCTAAGATGTGGCTCAGCCTTTTCATTCCTCTCTCTATTCACTTCTGCTCTACTATGCTAAACACATAAATCTGTATTATAAATAATCTATAGCTAGTATTCCATTTCACATAAATACGTCAATTCAGATTAGCAATATAGTGTGCTCTTTGAATAAAAGCAATGGGGTAGATATTTTCAGAGCAGTTAAAAGATATAAACAAAAAGCAGTTTACTTTCTCTCTTCTCATGAAGTTATTGAAGAGTTTCTCCATCTCTCAAGCTTTTTCAAACTGTAAAAGAATTAAAACACACTTCTTTATTGCTTCCTCTTCATGTGTTAGTTATTCAGTTGCCAGGGTAACATGAAAAGCAACTACATAGCTCCAAAGTACCAAGGTTCACGCTGCCTGATAGGAGTGATATAGGAAACCAACATGCTGAACAATGGAAATACATTCCCAGGCAATAAAAAATAAAAAAGTAACTATTCTATATGTAAGAGAAACCCAAGATGTGACTTTAAAAGTTACATACAGACCCTCTTGAGCAGTGCTGCTGTCTCTATTAATTATTAATTGTCTGTATCCTTCCCTTGGCATCACTTCTTCCTCTCTACTCAGGACACTTTGGAAGACCTGTGCTGATAAGATGTGAGGAACTGACCCAGCTGTGGTCAGAACCTGCACACTCTGATCCCAGCTTCCCATGATTACAGTTGTATTGATTACATGCTAGACCCTCAGGCATTAGCCCTGCTCTGATCTTTGGGATACCTCCTCTCAGCCTGGCCTCTGTCATATCAACAACTACAGTTAGAACTCCCCTAGCTGGGTGCAATTTTACCCCTCACCAGCCCTGTGGAAAGCAAAATACACAGAGTGGATGAACTTAGAATTTCTAGCCAAACTCTAAATATGAACAGCTGTTTGGTTTTGAAAATTAAATATACTTTACTTCAAATATCAGCTAGTCTTCAGGCCAGGAATACTGCTGCTTGAAAGGCAGCAGTCTCAGCAAGGATGAGTTTTTCAAGGCAGAATGAAAGACAAATCTGGAGGACTTGCAGCTATGTGCTCCAAACCTGATTTTAGTATAATTCCTATTTTTTATTTGGCAAGGTGGTCAGCTAAGTGGAAGACACAGAAAGACTGAATTTAAAAATTTTTCAAAGAAATAGGATGCAGGAAGCCCACAGTTGCTCATGCCACTACAAAAAATGATCCAGACCTTTGAGTATATGCACATATGCTCATGGGAGGGATGATAAGCTGATGGCTTATTATTGATGTTTATTGCTTTGGGTCTCTTAAAAGCATCCAGATTTCAGGAGAGATTTGAAACCATGTCCCTAGCAAGTATCCCAAGAGCCAGTAATGCCAATGGCAAGGGCAGGCTAGCTCAAGAACAA
Source organism: Melanocharis versteri (assembly GCA_013397845.1). Classification (NCBI taxonomy): domain Eukaryota; kingdom Metazoa; phylum Chordata; class Aves; order Passeriformes; family Melanocharitidae; genus Melanocharis; species Melanocharis versteri. The sequence continues at coordinate 746,669 of VZTG01003225.1, read as the reverse complement.
CTATTATCTTCAATATATTTATTGGTGGTTGAGATTAAATGAAAGGAACTTAATATATACCTAATACATATGTCTGTTCTTTCTTAATTGCGAGCTGGGCAAACAAACATGTAGAGACACCTGTATAAATCTTATTAATCTTTCACTACATTTGTGGCATTTTACATTTTTTGCTCCATTTGTTATTTTTACTTTTATTTAACTGGTGTTGAGAAATCCTTGATAATTATGGATATTTTTTTCAATGTACAAGAATTCAAACCCTTATTAAAAAATTTGAAGATACATCAGTTAGAGTTCATATGGCACAATCAGCCTCTCTTGGTCTTTCAGGATTTTCAGGCTTTTTAAGAAGGATTACTGTTGCCAAGTATAAGCACATTGAGGCATTACTTTAAAAATGAAACATAAAATTTCTTATTATATGCTTAGCAAGAATTTTGCTTTGATTTGTTCTTCATGAAAAAGTTCATGTCCTCTCAATCAGAAAGAAAACAAGAGAAATATTCATGCCTGTACATTAAGCAAGCAAGAGTTTAACGGTCAATTAATCCATCCGTGATATTTAGATGAAGTAAAACATAGTAAGTGATGTTAAGGAAATACATAATTCATAAAAATACTGTTATGAAATTATTTTTACAATTCTGTTCTACAGTATTTATGCTCTTTTGACATTAATTTTTAAATTAGTTTTGGTGTTAATTACAAAAGAGTAAATTTATACATGTATGACAAGCAAAATTTTATATTGATAATATCTATATAAAGGCATGTTTTCCAATCAGCAGCATTTTTTAAAAAAGCTTATGTAGACCCACAGTCTTCCTAGTCAGCTGGTTTGGGGTGTTTTTGTTGAGGTTTCTTGTGCTTTACGTCGGGGATTTTTTGGCTTTGAAATCATTACCGAGATAAAGTTTCTAGTACAATAACCCTAGTTAATGTCTGATGCTTTCACTTTTCTTTTACATCTCTATTGTTCAAATGTCAGTGATTTTAGCACTGAATTTGACCTTTACACATTTTTCTCTTGCTCCTGAAACACTTCTAGTTCTTTCCTCTGCGGTGTTTGGCTGACAGTAGACCAGAATGCACCATGCACATATTTACATTGCTGTTGGAATTCCTCCGGGCATTTCATGGCAAGTCTGTCGAATGACACTGTTCTCTCAGAGCAGGCCCACGGAACCTCAGACCTGAACGCCTGATAGGTCCCTCAGATGAATGTTCCAAACGAGGCAAAAGCCCACCTTCGTGGACCGTGATGACCTGGAAAGTCCTCAAACATTTTGCTGTTTCTGCACATGAGTTTCTAAGAGTGAAGTGAAGAACTTGTAGCCTCTGTGGTTCAAAAAACTCAGTTCGCTACCAAACTAACACGAAAACCTGGAAGCACAGTTAGGAGCTATCTCTTGTGAATCATTTCTCGGCTGGATAACCTCAAGCAAATTCTAAGATAAGATACAAACCTGTATTCCCTGTACTAAAAAAAGAAAGTTTTCTTTACTTAATAAAAGACTATTCTGCAGTCTAGTATTTCATTTATAATGTCCATCTTACCCTGGGTAAAGCTGACCCTTTTTTTAGGGACTCAAAGTAGGAACCAGATGTAGATTGAAGTATTCAAACAATTTCATGTTTTCAGTAAATGTTAAGTAGAGATAACATGAAGACATTTGTGATTCATTTCTAGTTAACTATGGAACAACTGTTCTTTTTCAACACCTTTTTTATCCTCATAGCCTAATGAATCTCACATGGATGTTCATCCTGTTTTGTTGTAGGAAAAACGAGGCAAAGGGAAGGAAATTAAGTGGCTTCCAAAAATTAGAAATGTACTGCAGTAATGCAGTGCAACAGTTCTTGTCTGTTGGTTTACTCATTGAGTCATGTTGTTTCCTTCAAGAATTGAAATATTAATTATTGACCATGCATGGCAGGGTGAGTGCACTGTTCTTGATGTCTGTCTATACGGTTGAATTTGCTTTTCTTGAATACTATTACATATCACTGCCTCTCTGTAATAGGGAGCACACAGCTGGTTTCTGAGTTTTTCTGTTCTCTCTGCTCAAGAATTCTGATTAAAACCTCAATAAAAATAGTAGTTTATCAGCTGATGCATTCCATAGGGCTAGCAAACATCATAATGCTCAGTGGTAAATGGTTAGCTTGGATGTTTATTTAAACCTGGCCAAGCCTCTCTGGTTCTGGAAGCTGTAAAACTCCTAAGGCTAGGCTTATGAAAAAATTGTGTGCTAAGAGGATGAGCATAAATTCCAGACAATAGAAAGGAACTTTGCTTAATGTAAAAGACACAGACAAGTTACAAGCCTGGGTCCACTCTAAAAATGAAATAGTTTGAAAGGAGATTTTCTTACAGTGCTGCCATCTATGAGTTTGGCTAGGTCCCAGAAAAGCCAAAAAGAGTCTTCCTCACATTTTGATTATTTCTACTGCTAGTTTTCTTCCACTCCCAGAAAACAAGATCACAAAATCCCACTTTTATCACTCATGGAATACAGTATAAGCCCCTAAAATGAAAAAGAAAAATGCAGGTGACCAAGATTATCCATTTTTTTCCCTGGCATCTTACTCACCCATTATAGTCATACATTTAAATGCTTTGGTACCTCATCCAACCAGGTGCTATCAGCACCTATGAGAATTTCTTGGAATGTGCATTGCTGGAGAACTCTTACTTTGGAGCTAAACTCTAAAAAAGACATGATGTTGGTAAAGTTTTAGTTCTCTCACACTTTCTCTAACAGTAGGTTTCCAGTGATATTGCTTAACTGACAGAACTGTATTAACATTATCTATTTATATATACATATATATATATATCTACACATATATATTCATGGTACACATTTAGAATTCATCTAAACCTCCATTGAAAGCGATCAAGGCATTTCTGAATTTAATGGGAGGGGGCTCAGGTCTTTCATATACTTATTCTGCAATTGGCATTTATATGCCTTCATCCTGTTCCTGATCCAAGCCTAGTGAAATCAATAGAAAATGACATCACTTGACTTCAGCGTAAGAACAGTTGGTCATTTAGTCAAAACTGGTAGCTTGAGATCATTTCAACAAATCATCAGAAACCGGGGTGGGAGAAGTGAGAAGCCATCTAGTCTATTCTCTGCTTCAGCAGAGTATCAAATATAACTACCATATTCCTGACAGATGTTTACCCAATCTGCTCTTGAAATCCCCCAGTGACAGTAATTCCACGATACTGTTAGGCAATTTCTTCCCAAACTAAAATATTCTGATAAGAATCCCTAATATCTAGCCTGAATTTTTCTCTCTGCAGTTTATGACCAATATTTTCTGTACCTGTGGAAGGAAAAGAGTTTCTCCAGTTGATTCAAATCTTTCCCAAAGTGCTATGCTTGTAAATAGACACATTTCTCCAGCTGAGGCAACATCTGTCCCGAGTAGATGAAAAAGACGGACCGGACAATAGTCATCTCTCCATCCCAGTAAAACAGCTGACCTTTCCCCAGCAGTGTGCCATTGCTGATCTGTGCTACCCACTGATAAATGTTCAGCTTGCAATATGCTGTGCCTCCCAGACCTCCAAGACCATATCTGAGCCCTTGTCCCTTATCTTATCTTATCCTTGTGCAACTGTTCATGCCTAACCCTGTACTTCTCCTCCTTGAACTCCATGCATTTTTTCAAATTGTTTCTTAAGATGTTTGAATTGTATCTCTTCCTTCCCAAGACTTTTGTTTTTTCCCAACTAGGCACAGTGAATTTAGTACATATGCACTTTCTCCTGCTATGCACTCCATTACTGACAGCATGCAATTCACCACACCCAGGAGAGATTCTGGCAGAGCCCTACTCAGTATCTGCCCCTGGCTTAACACATAACCTGCCAGAGTTCAAGAAGCATTTGGACAATGCTCTCAGGCACATGGTGTGACTCTTGGGGTGTCCACTGCAGGGCTAACAGTTGGACTTGATGATCCTGGTCAGTCCCTTCCAACTCAGCATATTCTATGATGCTACTATATGTACTGCTTTCCAACCAGTATTTTATTCAGTTTATAGTGATTTGATCCAGACTGTGCCATAAGACAATGATAAAAGCCTGGGTACAAACTAGAGGTATGACATTTATTTACTTCCTATTTATGCTGTTTGTTACCTTATTAAGCAAAGAAATGAAACTAGTTTGACACATCCAGTTTATAAATCCATGTTAGCTCTTATTCTTTTCCTTGTTACACAGTTGTTAACAAATCTTCATTATCTGTTCCAGTGACTGTTGCTAAGCTGGGGGGTGTGTAAGTCCCCAGAATTGCTGTTGCTGTGTTTCACAGGTAGACAGTGCCTTTTTCTTCCTCCTATCACCACATCCATGAATGAACTGCTCTCTCAGGGCCGTGACACTGCTGACACCTATTCTTGAAGTACTCTGCGAACTTCATCAGGTCCAGCCCAATTAAAATGGACATCCATTCCTTTCAAATTAATTCGATAATTATTGTCTTCACAGTGTTTGTATAGAACTGGTTTTGTTGATTTGTTTTAAATTCTAAACTAATCTTCAAAACATTTTATCTTGTCTTACCAGGATACCAAATACAATATGAAATGCCTAATGCATGCTCTGATTATTCCCTGCAGCACTGTGAACATTACACTGACAGTAACATCAGCAATAAAATGCTACAGAGTAAAATAAGTCACTAAAAATCTAACATGTTAATTACAGAGGCACTTCTTTGCAATAACCCTGAATAGAAGACAGATTATGAAAGAAGCCACTAAAACAAATCTAAAATTTAGAGTATTTATTCTTTGCCTTTCTCAAATTTCTTTAATTGAAAAAGGGTTTTTTTAGTAACTATCTGTGAATAATTAAATATTCTAAGTCTACTTATTTCTGTATTTTTCTGTTTCGCTAATAGTCATCCAAATCTCAAAGACATAATTTTAAAAACATGAGTGGCAAAGAAACTCAAAAATATTTTTGTGCCACGATATTAATTCTTTTAGTGGTTACTTGATTCAAAACAATTTTAGTATATAATTGTCTTTAGTTCCAGAGACTGCTCTTTACTATAGATTTGAGTTCCTTTAATTATTCATGAGATATGCCCTGATGATATAAAATACATTCCAAAACATACTTTTTTTTTTTAATACCATGGACTGCAAGTAAATTGGTAGCCCATAGTAACAACATATGTTTATAATTATGATTACCATCAGGGAATTCAACCTTACTGAAGGATAGAAAAGAGGCCCAAGCAGGGAAACCTCAAAAAATCTATGGAAAAAAAAAAGGGGGGGAAGGAGAAAGTTGAAATGGGAAAACCACTCTTGAATAATGGAAAAGATTCAGTTGTAAAAACAAGCACAACTTTCAACTGACTCTGCTGCAGAAACTGCAATATTTTAGTGAGCAAAAAATATTTAGTAACTAATTATTTTCACTATTCAACTGATTTGTGCAATGTTCTCCTTCTAAGCCCTAAGCATAAATTCTCTGAATTTGTCACAAAAAACCTGCTAACAGATCGGCTACCTGACAGCAAGAATAAAATGCTGCAAATGCTGCTTTATGTTATTAATTTCGTATGCATACATTTAAAAGTGCCATAGCTAATGCTGAATTGTTTCCATTACAAAACTCATTTTATGAGTGTTCAATAACTCAGCTGTTTGAAATCACACTGAGCTGAAGTTGGCAAGCTTCACTTGTGTGTGCACAGGAGATAGGACTTTTACAGCACATAAGTGAAAATCTCTAAGTTGTAGATGAATCCTGAAAGATTCACATTTAGAGTTTAGCTTGACTGAGAAAAGCCCTCACATCTCTTGGATCTAATGAAAGAAAGGGAAAATATTCCAGAATTGTCACTGTTCATTCTATTAAATTCAGCCGGTTCAAAAAATAAAAGTTCCTCAGGGTTACAGGTACACATTTATCAAGATATTTTTTAATCTTAAAAAAAATCAAATTCAGTAAGTGGATAAGACATATTACTTTTACTAAGAGGTGACAAATAATGAAAAACTAATTAAAGGTCTTTCAAATAAATCTCATTTTGAGATTTTTGATTTTTGAGATTTTTCTTTACTTTTTTCCTTAGATGAATGATTTTCTAAAGAGGCTAGGTAAGTTTTGCAATTTTAAAATTAGATAAAATTTAAATATCAGGTATCCTACGTGATCAAACCTTTTGAGGTAACTTCAAAATGGTGCTAGACTTAATTCACAGTGACTTGTTTTATGCACTTTGTTTTATGTAATTGAAGAAAATCTCGTTTCATGCTGAAAAAAGACTGAAGCAGTAGTATTTCTGCACCTCTTCACACTGTTAGGGTGAATTAGAACATGAAGTTCATGTAACATTGTGGGAAGCACCTCTCACGTGGCTCCAGCCTCATTCAAAATGTGATTCAGCCCTGAAGAGACCACACTGGCCTGAAAAAAAGCTCATCAGAGCTAAGGGAAGGAGAACCATTGGACAGTTGTATTGCAAAAACGAAATAACCTGAAATTCATTATACCTGCAGGGAAGTGCCAACTCACAGGACTTTAAAAATGTGTATCTTCTAGCCTCAGTTTCCGGATTCACATGGTTATGACTGAATCTCAACTTTCTTTCTTTCTTTCTTTTATTTTTCTCTTTCATCATTTTTAAGAACTGCATTTCCACACTTCACGGTTGTAGGAAAAAAATGTCTGATAAGGAAATTGTTCGAAAGCTAGTGAACAGTAAGAATTCAGTTCAGAAACTGGAAAAAGCTGAAAAGAGGCAGATCTTCAATAACATAGTGCACATGTCTTCTGGAGTGTTAGGTAATAGAAGCTTTAAATTAAGTTAGTTTCTAGTTGAACTAATGGTGATTTCTGATGCTTAATTGGAATGCAAAAAGATTAAACAATAATAAATAACAAACCTTCACTGGATGCAGTGTCATGCACTATTGGTCAAACATATTCATTAATTCTCATGTCCCAGGGTTTACATTGAAGAGGAAAAGCTACGGACTGAAGTTTTAGGTTTTTTATTTAGTGGTCATCCCTATCTACAAATTTATAACTTCATCTAGAAATACTCTTGCTGCATTCAGCCAAAATAGTCATTGCCCTTTGAGTCATCCACAGCTCTGGAAGGCCTTGGACACTGGTTCTCTAGCAGGCAGTGATTTAACAGAAAGACCCCTACAGGAAGAAGTCAAATTGATCCAAAAACTGACTGCACTTAGACAGAGGTGTAAGACACAACTTTGTGACAGAGCCAGGAACAGCACCTGTAAATAATTTTCTGTTAAAAGAAACTTTTGATGACATGAATTTCCTGGAAAAGAGGAAACTGGTACAGAAAAAAAATCCTTCCTTTGAATTCTTATTTCTTGATTTTGCCTGGGACCTGAGTCCTCAAACTTATCATTGTGGTAATTACTGGCTACTTCTGGCAAGTGTGAGGCTTTCTCTAGACTTTATAACCCAGCTTTCAACTTTTTCCTTTAGTCTCACAACAAAGGTAATGTTCTATTTCTACATAATAAATAGTAAAGCCAGTCTTAGGCCCTAAAAATCTATTCCCAGTAGAAATGACTGACTAGAGGGCCCCATGTTTCTTTGAAATGTCTTTACATAATAGTTACATGGGAAAATCTTATGAAGATCTTTCATTCTTGCCTATATAATGCTGACTTTATCCCTGCACCTTGGATCTGAACCACCATTACATGATCACTAACAAGATGAAAGAAAAATAGCCCTTCAGGCTTTGAGAAGTGGGAACTGATCACAGTTCCAGTTGACTTCAATGGTTCTTTGTGTGCCTCACATCCCTGTGAACCAAATCCTGAAATACTGAGCAGGTATGTCTTACCGAGGATTAATAATCATAGCAACACATTTTTATTTCTGAAATCAACACTCGGAAGCTAAAATGTTCAAAGCTGCTCTTATATGGGAAAAATTATGTACATATCTGAGGAATGTATGGCTTATAGCCTTTCTATCTAAGAACCGACTGGCTTGTTTCCAAAATATGTGATGGATTGATTGATTTGAAAATAAATCTGAAAGCTCTCTTACAAAATATTTAATAAACTGTAAGTATTTTATAAGCATGCCAATAATAATTGGCATTATTACAAAATTAATATATTGTTATATGTATTAAAAAATCTTTACAGTTTCAGCTTCACAAACTTTTGTGAGTTTAGTGATCGGAAATGGTGACCAAAATCATAAAAACTGTTTAAGCATTTAAATAAATAGTATTTGAAACTCATTTTAGCCAGACCCCTTATATTGCTGCTGACTGATAAAACAATCAGACTTTAAAACTGTAATAATCACATAGTATGGAAACAGTTTGGAATAGGAATATTGCAGGGAATAATACTTCATCTGGGGGTAGAAATCATTATGCAAATGATAGGAAGACATAACAAAGGTCCCCAAGATTTTAAAAGTCCTCTAAATCCTAACATTATTTCAGTTTTGAAGGGGTGAATGCACTCCAAGGACTGACTTCCACTTTCTGCTTGTTGTTTGATACTTGTGATTTATAAGCAACTGAAACTTTTTGCATTCTTTAGGCTGGTTCAAGCTGTTTTGGACTTGCTGTGTCAGAGTTGGGACAAGATTTTATTCAAGATCATTAGCTCATGGACCCCTGGTGACAGAGGATTTGGGTCTGCTTCCTGATGTAAGGGGACACCTTTTCCTTGATATGGGGAGAAAGATATTTTGTATTTCTGTTTCTTCTGGCATATATACAATAAATTTATGTTAAAAGTATGCATTACAGATGTCAAAGAAAAAAAAGAGAAGTATTTAGAAGAGCTTCTGCATAGGAATTGAAGTTCTTTATATACAAATACTTTCTTCAAAATTACATTGCTTCCACTTCATCTTGAGAAAATGGTGGGCAGTCACTGAAACCTGGAATGATCTGAATGACTGCAGTATTGAAGCATGATTATACACCAGGTGCATGGGTGGCAGTGGAGGGGCACTCATCCCTCTGCAACTAAAATCACAGGGTGACACTCTTTGCTGAATACAATATTCATTTTAGAGCTCAGACGCAAAGGATCTTGAATGGAAAGCCCACAGCAAGGATCTGATTTAAAAAACCAAACACACCCCCCCAAAATAGAAAACAATAAATTAAACCAAAACCAGGATAAAGTACTCCTTAACTTTCAGAAGTGTGGAAGACAAATATATTATGGGGTACTTCCATTTGTTAGGCAGATGTGGAAACTCTCACCTAACAAATAACAAACTTCTTTCTTGCAGTTCAGCCAATAGTAGCAGTAAAATAACTTAAAAGAAGTTGAGTTCAATATGAGATAACTATATAAGATTGTTCTTAATATTAACTAAGGTCAAAATATAAACTATAGATAGGATGTATAAGCATGGTCTGTGGATTTAATATAGACAGAATTTGAAATTACTAAGAACAGATGCATTTAAGTTTTTCAAACAGCTAGCTTCCCAAAGATGCAGAAAGCTCTAAGCAAGACTGACTGGGCAGGAAAGTTAAAGACAACAAATAAATAGAAGCAATAACTTTTTAAAAGCTTACTATCTAGAAAAAAAAGCACAATTCTTCAATCAAAATCCAAGGACTGAGAAGAAAGTTAGAGGCATTTGGAAATACCCAGGGCTGGCAGGGCTCCTGGGGATCTTTTGTTTCTTTATTTTGTTGGGGGCTTTTTGGGTTTTTTGCTAAGCATATTATTATAACAATAGGGATTTTTAGCAATGCATTGACTATATCAAGAGGAAAGATTGCTAAGACATATAGAAAAACCTGACATGTTCTTTAGCTATGACAAAAGGTAACGTACACTGGGATGATATTTTTTTAATGCGTTAGTGACATGGCTGGGTGTTAAAAAAAGTGACTTGGTAAAAATATTCAGAAGTCAGTGGATCTCAGTAATCTCCACCCAGGTATATTAAAGGAATGGCCAAGAAAATGTTTGTCATACTGATGTTAATCCATAATAAATCTTGTTGCATTAAGGAAATTCTAGATGATTTGCAGAGTGCCACTGTGCAAATACTCAAAAAGGACCAAGTGATAAAATCAGATAACTATTGCCCTAGGTTTAATCCAGTGATTAAACCAATGGGATATCACATACAGTTCTAACCTGAATAAAAATTAACATTAAGAAATCTCAATCATGCCAGTTAATCAGTTTTACTGATAATAAATTTAATCAAATATGACTTATTTTTAATAGATAACAATTCTGGAAAAAGTGGAAAATTTGATAAATATAATTTAATTGAATGCAATATACTTAACCTTTTAATAGGGCACTAATTTGTAATGTGTACCAATCCAATTGTAACATGAGCACTTTACAATATCAAAAAGCCCATATGACATGAATGAAGTCCTGAACAACTGACCATTTGCTAGCACAAGGAGTTTGCAAGGAATCCCTAAATGGGGATGTTTATATATCCCACCCTATTCTGTTTGGCTTTGAACTACTCAACTTTTTTTTTCTTTAATGATAATTTGGAAATAGTAATAAGGTCACTACTTGTCATATTTCAAGCTAAAACTAAAACTGAAGGTGTAGGAAAGATCTAGAATAAAGCAGAATGATGACCAGTCTGGGTGCCAATGCTAATATCTTTTAGAGAGCAGACATCTCACATTTAATTAGATGCACACTGTGACTAGTGTCTGCACTCCACTACCCTTTGACATGTTCCATGTATTCCTGTGTACAATCCTCTTTTCCATTCTTTTTCAGTAGAAGAGAGCTGAAGAGGTTTGTGTGGCATGTCCACGCAGGGCGGGGAAGATCAGAGATGAATGAACATGCTGGGATGAAAGCAGCTGATGCTCCTTGGGACCCATAAGCAAGGCTGGACTAACACGAGTGCCAAGGCTGCACTGCTCAGTGCTGCACCACACAGCACTGGGAATTAACTGGTCATCTTACTCATTAAGGGAATTCCCTGCCATGCTCCCCTGGGCATCAGAGGCAAACTCATAGAGCCTCAGAGCTCGGGCCACGAGCCACTGATAGTGATTTAGTCCAAGCTCCCATATATCAAAAAACATGGAATGTTGTAGTTTTTCTGCTACAGAATGCAAACAACAATCCTTATTTAAACAGAGACAGAAAATAAGACAAAGGATTTGCACAATTGCAATGAAAGTCATATAAATTATTTTGTAGTAACCACTACCTTTGCCCAAAATAAGCTACTTTGTGCACTGAATAATGTAACCGTTAAAAGCACCTCAACTTCTTTTGTTATATAATTCACCACTCCTTCCAATATATGAACTTCTTTTCTCAATTCTTCTTTTAGTATGTGCCCCCACCTTTTTTCAAGTGGAGGAGTCAATATCTGTAATTCTAATATTTTAGGGTTTATTTTTGCAAGAAACTTTTAAATGGATAAATAATGAACAGAAGATAATTCAATCTGCAAAAGAATGGTAAATTGAAAGACACAATGGTTTACCAATGAATATGTAAGAATCATTCAGCAGTGTCTGTAGTTGTGACACTGATTGGTTAGTGTATTTGGATCTTGGTAATTTCTCTAGGAAGAAAAAGTGAGTAGACAGCAGAGACCAAATTACTAAATTATCCTATTATACTTTTATTTAGAAATGTAAAATTCATGCAGGCAGACTTCGAATAGACTGGATTTTAACAGCAAAGTAGTGCAATTCAAGCTCAGGCACCAGCTAGCAGCAAAGATATTTTTCACCATCTGCTTTTGGAAAATCCAGATTCTTGTTCCCAGTACCGCTCCCACACATTTTCTCTAAGAGTGTTCATCTTCCGTCCTAAAAGATTTTTAACCTGGTAATACTTCTGAATTCAAAACCCTGTGTAAATTCATGTCCCTTCCTGAAATCAATGGCAAAGCTCACTTAGACTTCAATAAACCCAATAAATTGCCCTTTAAATTTTAGAAGTCTGAAGTTGGCCATCTGGCTCCAGATGGTCTGAAACTACCCTTTCAGGACTGATTCTCCAGAGCTATCTTAGAGAGCAGATTCCATTCCTGCTGGGATTGGAGCCATCAAGTCTAGGGGCACTTTGCCAACACAAATGGGAAGCCACTTCTACCAGTGAACAGCCCACCTGGTTTTCAGTCAGTATTCCTTACCCTCCCTTTCACCAAATTGCTGACATTTCTTTTACCAACAATTACAAATACCCTCCCCCCTCAAAACAGCAGTGCCCTAAATTAGATGCAAATAGCATTACTGGTCATTCTAGTTTTGTATATCTCTGCATTATTATCAGTGTATATTCTGAATTACATCAGTATATATTCTGTATGTTTTATATACATATATATGTATCAGGCAAGGAGGGCAGGAGACCAGCATGGCTGAGTAGGAGCATACTGGTCAAACTAATGAGAAAGACGGTTGAAGCAAGGACAGGAAAGTCACCCAGGAAGAATATGGAAACAAAGTTTGGTTGTGTAGGGAGGCCAAGATGAGGCTGGAACTGAACCTGGCAAAGGAAGAAAAGAATAACATGAAGCGCTTCTAAAGGTATGATAACCAGAAAAGGAGGGTCAGAAAAGGTGTACACCCCTAATAAACAGTGCTGGAAAACTGGTAGCGATGGTGAGGATAAGGCTGAGGTACTCAACAACTTCTCCAGCTCAGTCTGCTATGGCAACCTCTCTTTCCATACCACTCGAGTGGATGGACAGCAGGATGGGGACTGGGGGAGCAAAGCCTTTCCCACTGTAAGAAGATCAGGTTTGTGACCACCTGAGGAAGCTGAATGTACATCAGTCTATGGGACACAATAAAATTCATCCCAGAGTCCTGAGAGAATTGGCTGATGTAGTTGCCAAGCCACACTCCGTGATATTTGAAAAGTCACGGTAAACAGGTGAAGTCCCAGGTGACTGGAAAAAGGGAAATATTGCATCCGTCTTTAAAAAGAGGGTAGAAAGGAGGATCCTGGGAACTACCAACCTGTCAGCCTCTGTGCTTAGGAAGATCACAGAACAGATCCTCCTAGAAGTTGCTCTCTATGGAGAAGCTGTCCATGGAGGACAGGAAGGTGATTCAGGGTGGCCAGCAGAGCTCCACCAAGTGCAAATTCTACCTCACCAACCCAGTGGCCTTCTGTGATGGATGGACTGCATCAGTGGAGAAAGGAAGGACTACAGATGTCTTTTATCTGGACTTTTATCCCAACTTCTACAAAGTTCCCCACGACATCCTTCTCTCTACATGGGAGAGAGATGGATTTGATAAGTGGACTGTCAGATGGATAACAAAGTGGTTGGATGCATCCAGAGGGTAGTGGTCAATAGCTCAGAGTCCTGATGGACATCAATGACAAGTGGTGTCCCTTCCAGATCCATAATGGGACCAGAGTTACTTAATATCTTCATTAATTACACAGATGAAGGAATTGAGTGCACCCTCAGCAAATTTACAGATGACTGAGTGCTGAGTTGCCACACCAGAAGGGGGGGATGTCATCCAGAAGGACCTGGACAAGCTCAAGAAGTCGACCCATGTGAGGTGGAATCTGACCAAGTGCAAGGTGCTGCATCTGGGCTGGGGCAACCCCAGGTATCAACACAGGCTGGGGATGAGCAGATCAAAACCAGCCCTGCTGAGAAGGACCTGGGGATGCTGGTGGATGAGAAGCTGGGCATGAGCTGGCAACATGTGCTCACAGCCCAGAGCCAAATGTGTCCTGGGCTGCACCCAAAGCACTGAGGGCACCAGGGCGAGGGAGGGGATTGTGCCCCTCTGCTCCACTCCACAGGTGAGACCCCACCTGCAGTGCTGCATCCAGCTCTGGGGTCCCAGCACAGGAAGGACATGGACCTGTTGGGGTGAGCCCAGAGGAGGCCACCAAGATGATCAGAAGGATGGAACACCTCTCCTATGAGAAAAGGCTGAGAGGACTGGGATTGTTCAGCCTGGAAAGGAGAAAGCTTCAGGGTGACCTAATTGTGGACTTCCAGTACCTGAAGGGAGCCTACAGAAAAGATGGAAAGGGGCTTTCTACAAGGGCATGCAGTGACAGGACAAAGGAGAATGGCTTCAAAATGGAAGAGAATAGGTTTAGATTAGATATTAGTTAAAATTCTTTACTGTGAGGGTGGTAAGGCCCTGGCACAGGTTGTCCAGAGAATCTGTGGATGCCCCATCCCTGGAAGTGTTCAAGGCCAGGCTGGATAGAGGTCTGAGCAACCTGGTCTGGTGAAAGCTGTTCCAGTCCATGGCAGAGGAGTTGGAACTAGATGATCTTTTGGGTCTCTTCCAACATAGACCATTCTATAATTCTATGATTCTATGGAATATTCATATCTAACTATCTATCTATCTATTCAGTATATATTTATCAGCATATATTGGAAATTATTTCCTGCTAATACACTTGCTACCATAATAGCAAATATTAACATATTTTTATGCTTTTCAAAACAGTTTACAATCCAGAGGGCCTGCAGTACTCCTCCAGAGGGGCTGCTGTACTCCTCCAGAGGGGCTGCTGTACTCCAGTTTAGTCTCAGTTCCGAAAAAATGGGTTTTTATGTGAGCATGACTAAATGCAAACAAACCAAGCCTTCAGTCTTGTGTACATGTATCAGTCCATTTTAGTCCCTATAATTCTCTTCACTGGGCAATTATATTTGCAAGTGTTTTATTTACTATTTATAAATTATTTCATTCTTCTATGTAACATGATTCAGTGGTCATTTTTTGCCAAAATTTCTTTTAAAAATTCACGTGTATTTATAGCAATGCATTTTTAATGCAAAATGGAACAAAGGCAGAAGTCCTCTGCTTTTCTCCAGAAAAAATGCTATTACCCAGCCTCTAATTTTCACCACATAACCTCATCAGTTCTGCAAAGACCTCTTGAAATTCATTCTATGGAATTAAAAAGAAATTACATGTATACCACTGATGGTGTTTTAATGGAAATAATAGAATTGTGGAGGTACTGGATTGAAGAAAAGCAAATGAAGGAACAAAATATTCATGAAAAATAAAGAAAAAGAGTTATGAAATTTACTCTTGCATAAGTTTGACTTCTATTCCCAAGAAATGAATCGGAGTTAAAAAATTGCAACACTATTTCAGGATAATAGTAGAACTGACTGAATAACAAGAAAAATATTTCATAGAAAAATAATTTCAACATTGTTTCTATTCCACGGTGTACTGGAAGTCAGACACATTTTCTGTTAAAAATAAAAATGAATTTTCATGCTTTAAAATCAATATAAGAATTAACACTGAAACCTCAGCTGAAGCTAAGCAAATTCAAGCTAGGGAAAAGATTTCAGCAGTGAACACAATTAACCCCAGAGCAATTTACCAAGGTTTGTAGTAGATTTTCTATTATTAGAAATGCTTAAACCAAGACTGGAATGAGGTTTTGTTTTTTCTGTCTGTTTTTTTCCACCCTGAAAAGATAATCTGTCATTCAAGCAGAACCACTGAACTCAAGGTAAGTTCTTAACAGGTTCAGATTGGACAATGACCATATGAAGGCCCATTAGCCTTTGAAATTAATTAGCTAAACTCTACAGAGGAATAGTTAATGACGTTAGGAAGAAATAGCTTGGGATTTCATTTTTGTCAAGAATTACACAAATGTGATCATGAGGTACAGCTTTGAAAACTTTTCTGAAACAGATTTATGAATACCAGTATTTGGAGATGTGCCTAAAATCTAGTTAAAACAGCTGATCCCAAGTGATCAGTAAGAAGACAAGGAGTTTCTCTCTAATCAGTTTGAATATCACCAATATTTTGCATATTCTGTTATCTATAATGCTTTCAAGCTCTTTGGAAAGGTGCAAAATCATAATTTTCCACCTTTTATAGTTGGATGAATTAAAGCCCTGATAAATAAGATAACTTCCCTAAGGTCATACAGCTTGTCAGAAATAAAATTATAGCCTCCATATCAAATTTGCTTCTGCATCCACTAAATGATGTGAGCACTGCACCCCTCTTGCTGTGTAGGTAGCACAGTAATGAAGGAAAACTGGGTTTGGAATTATGTACCTAGGCCTCACTTTTACTCTCATATGTAGACATCATGTGTTTCCCAAGCCAAATGCTTCTTTTGGAGCTTTCACCAGCCTAGATAAAAGTGGTCATTCGTCATCTTTCATGTGAGCTATGAGGGAGGACAGATGAAGAAAAAATAATGACATTACTGCCAGTCAGAACATCTGAATCGCCCAGTATATTTACTCCTTTAAATATCTGCTGTCTTGTAATCTCCTAGGAGCAAAACTGAGTTTTATTCTGTTCTTTGTATTGCAGTAATGCACTTTTGGCACTTAATAAATGAATAATGATTTTCAACAGTATTCAGGAAAAAAATATCACATTTCAAGGCACTGTTTGACAAGTGTGACATTGCCTGCGACACTTATCAGACAGTATTTGGAGTCACCATCACAAGCGATTAGAAAAGTTTCCTAAATGCAAAGGTTTAATGAACATTTGCTCTCAGAACCATTATAACTCAGTGTGTAAACAAAAACACTCTTTCCCCTGAAAAATCTCATTGTGAAAGATGTTTTATAGTCTTAAATATGTTAATTCAATGAAGTAATGCTTGAGTTTATACACAGCCATCTCCCCTCCTGCACACATGAACCTCCCCTTGTAAATGTGAAGGTCAGGCTACAGTCAGAGAAACCATCCTCTTTGAGAGGCTAAACATCCTTTTGGCAGCCCAAACGTACACTAAACCACCTCATCTCAGGCAGTCCTCTCAAAACCTTTTCATAATCCTTCATTTTTACCCCAAAAAATCCAGATCGTATCTCCCACAAGTCTGCAGGATGGCATCGAGCTCACCACAGCCCTGGTAACCAGGCAGGAGATCACAAAGTCCTACTGCCTTTATTAGGGGCAGCTCTTGCCGCAGGAGCAGCAGTCAGACACAGTAAAGTCTTGTCTTGCAAAGTAGCCACTCACACCAAGTCCCTGTCTATATCCCAAGACAACTCCACAGTAAAGGAAGAGCCCAATAAAAAAAATCAAGAAAGTAGCATTAATATTGACACTGGTGAAGGCTAAACTAGGTATAGTGTGTAATCATTTACATAATTCAAGTGAATTAAAAAATTATTTCAACACAAGGTAAAGAGATCTACTAGTAAAAAGCTGTTTTAATGGACTTTCAAAATTATTCTCAACAGATATATAGAAAGTAAATATCTGTACCTGTTCATAAATACTGTGGATTGTCAGGAAACTGCAACACTTTGCACTCAACACTAAGTAATTTATGCATTCAGGGAAGACAATCCTATTTTACATGGATTTATGAAGAAAGATGGAACACACCAAGTGCACATTTCCAGTTCAGATTGTTTTCCTAGACACATGCCCTGAGAACATTTGGGAAAATCATAGAATCATACAGTGTTTTGGGTTGGAAGGAACCTCAAAGATCATCTCCTCCCAACCCCCCCTGCTGTGAGCAAGGAACACCTTCCAGTAAAAGGTGGAGTGAAAACAGGGATTTACCAGTTCACTTACCACAAATATTCAGTGTCAAAGGGAAACAGCACAGCAACCCTGGGTTCTATCCCTGCCTTCATAAAAAGTCAATGTTGCTGTCACATATAACAATGTTGACCTAAAGAAATCCTCTCTTTTCTACTAGCAAGTCACTGGAGAGCTACACTTGTGTAATGATTATTTATATTATATTTTTTATATATTTTAAAAAGTGGTTCCTATTTTTATATTAAACCCTTGCCACAACCTCCTCAAGTCATCTCCAAAGGAAAAAAAATACTTTTAAATAATTTAGATACCCATCCACCAGAAAGAGATTCAAGGTCTGTGCAGGGCAGTTATTCTGTCATTTCCACAAGTGGTTTAAAGGCTTATCTGAAATAGAGCTGAAAAACTATTATTTTTTTGCTGCTGCCTAATAAATCTAGATTAGGATGAAAAAGAAATAAATTGCACTTTAAAAAAAGGTAAAGCACCATCACAGCGCAAAAAAGATTTCAGAATTGAAAACATACCTCTTGGCAGCTCCTAGGACTTCAATTCCATCTTCGTTCTCTTTCACTTTTAAGTATTCACTATTCCAGCAAGCTCCTTTATTACTTAGCCTTAAGATTTCTTTTTTCATGGTCCTACTTTTGTCCTTCGCTTCTTGAGTGTGTCAGTGGAAATGTGGTATGATCTGCCCTTGAATTAAATATAGTAAACAGCTCATTGGAAATTAGTTTCTGGTCATCTGACTGAGTTGAGCCTCTAGATTAGCTGCTACTGTAGTTTGCCACTGGACTTAACTATGGCAAACAACACTTTTGGTTATGTGTTTTTATGAGTAACTTCTGCTTCCAAGCTGAGAAAAAACACCATAGTTTGGATTAATAAAAGGGTGAGAAGCAAACGAAACTATCAGGATCTGTATCACCTGCATAATACATTGAAGGGGTGGTCTGGGGCATATGAAATCCAACAGCAGTGAGTTGCTCAATTGCTTTTTCCTTCCAACACCCTGAAATACTGTATTGCCTCAATGTGCCTTAAATAATATCTCCATTCTCCTTAGATAGATTGATATTCCCACAATTATGTAAAGAAAACATATTTCTGCTAACTGCTCTGTCTTTATGCATTTACAATTATACAAGCTGTTAAGACTGATACACAAACAGGAAAATTTACCTAACTTTTGGTAGGTTGAATATCTAACCTAATACAGGTCTGTGTTTTGATAAATGTATGCAACTACAATAAACATAATTTGCAGCTGTATTTGTTGATCCTTAGATAATCAAAAGTTACAAGACTAAGCCAATTACTGGTACATTGCTATGGCTTATGACTTCTTTGCTGGAAAATTCTGAGGTCTTACAGTTTGCTGTATGTCGTGCCAAACTACACAGGCCCTATGGCTGACTGGTTGGCGACTTCCACTTCAGTAAACACAATGCCTTGTAGAACTTCCCAACAAACTATTGCATAAATCTCTCACCTTATTGGGTCCCCATCCCCCATTCCATTCTGATAACAACATGAATATCAAGTTCTTGCTGCTGCCCTGCAAGCAGCGATGACTTCCCTCAGACTGCCTTGGCATGCAGAGAGAACACCTCCACCAAACTTTTAAAATGCCATTACTTAATCCTTTAAACCTTTTCTTAACTTTACTTCTGCAATGGTATTTACAAATCTCTTCCATCTGGTATTGATTAGGAATTATAAGTTCTACTTTAAAATTCCACTGTGTTCATTTAGCTCTTTCCCCACTATAACCTCATTTCCCTGTTTACATCCTGGCACACATACCGGAGGCATCATGGGACCCAGACACAGAGGTTGTGCCTATACTTGTAATTTAAATGTGCCTGAGACTATGGCACTGAGGTAAGCAAGAAGATAATGCTCTGCAACCATATTACAAACCATCTTGAACATCCAAAATAGGGAGAGTGTGCCAACAGCTTGTAGGGAGTGGTCCCTCACCTGCACTAATTCTTGGGCTATGTGTGGGAATCATCTAGGAAACTGCCAGTGGGTGCAGAAAAAAGCCCTTCCAGGAACAGCTCTCCAAAAGTATCAGCAGAATGGCAGTGCTTGGGAATGTCCTAGTTGCTGCTTAGTTTATAAATACAGCCACAGCAAACTATCTCGCTTCCTAGTTGTCCATATGGGGCTTAAAATAAACCAGTACATGTGTTTGATTAGGTCCCAGGTACTTCTGTAATACGTAACAAATATAACTGCGTAGAACCTATTTTTCTATAGGAAACAGTTGTTTTATATAACTTCCCAAACTCAAAACAATACCATATAGATTGCAATGTCTTATTCTCGTGGCCATACAAAAAGATCAGCTGCATCAGGAGCTGATAAGAGATCAGACACTGAAGCTGATTTAAAGTACTTGAAAACTGAAGGCATATGAAGGTTAGATGTGGCTGTGTCTTAGCTGGTACAATGAAGTACAACTCATGAGAGGTACTATTTGATTTAATTTGAGTGAGTGTTGCCAGCAGGTCAAGGGAGGTGATCCTTCCCCTCTGTTCTGCACTGGTGAGACCACCTGGAATACTGTGCCCAGTTCTGGGCTCCCCAGTAGGAGAGAGGCATGGATATACCAGAGAAAGTCCAACAAAGGGCCATGAATGATGAAGGGATGGGAGCACCTCGCCTGTGAGATGCCTGTGATGGTTCAGCCTGGAGAGGACAAGGCTCAGAGGATCTCTTCCATTTATGTCAATGCCTGCAGGAAGGGTTCATAGAGGACAGAGTCGGGCTCTTTTCAGGGATGCCCGGTGACAGACAGGAGGCAATGGACACAAACTGAAACATGGGAGATTCCCTCTGAACACCAGGAAATGCTTTTTTACTCTGAAAGTGACTGGTATAGGTTATTCAAAAAGGTTTTGAAATCCGCAATTCTTTCACATATCTGTCTTATGGAGAGGGTCCTAAACAACCTGCTCTAGGCAGCTTTGCTTGAGCAGTTTTGGACAAGGTGACCTTCAGAGATCCATTCCAACTTCAGCCATCTTGTGCTTCTGGGATTATCAAATTTCCCGCCCAAACAAATTTGAAACTTCAGGTGAAGTTCAGCGGAATGCTATTTCTCTCATATTTGTGTATTAATTTAGATGCAAACAGAATATCTGGGTGCTGAGGAGCTCCACAGGGAAAATTATTCTCCAATAATTGCTGACACAAGTGATCAAGTCCTTGTCTCCATATTGTACAGGCTTACATGCTTTTTTTTTTTGTCTTTTTTTTTTTTTTTCTGAGGAGGAGGAGGAGGATAAATACTGTTGCAATGGCAATAAAAGCAGTTTCCAGATCTATGATCTGACATGCCAGTTACACATGCAGAATTTCTTCAGGCATCTACAATGGGAATATATGACATAGCATACTATTAAAGATAGCAAAACGCTTTAAGTTCTAAGGTTCAGAATCTTGGTCATGATTTAAATAACCTGGATAACGGAGAACATAAAATTTTCAGTGGCAAGATATGAATATATATTCTAGCTTTTGACATGTCACTTACAATTGCAAACAGAAATTAATAGAATGAAAAGAAGAAAATGTCATGGAGCAGAGACTGGGGTACATTTGGACTTTTCCTATCTGTACTTTGGTCAAGTGGTCAATTTTTAGTTCCCTAAATTCATCATTTTTTTTCTTACATGCTTTACTGATGGCATCAATACAGGCGATATTTTTCTTAAAATATTTTCATTTCACCTTAATGACACTGACATCACTACAATTCCTATGGACTCTTTTGATCTTTATACGTTCATATATATTCAGGTATACTTCTCAGCACTCTCAAGAAACCTATTACATAAAAAACTGCTGTGGTTTGTTTGTTTTTCTGAGTAAGATTAGTATTCATAAAAAGGCTATGACAGCAGACATTTAACTCTATCATTGAAAACAGAAGAAATGCAGTTCTCCAAGATTCTTCACAAGTATGTCTCAATCCTACATGTTAGGGCTGCATAGAAATCTCTGTGTCTAAAAACTTTCACCAGGAAGGATGTAAGAGAACATCATCACAGATTACGTAATATGGGTGCACCTTTCATGAACCTGAATAGGACCAATGGACTGTTTCAAACTGGATAAGCCCATCTTGCGTCAGACTTCATAGCAGCACAGTACTCTACATCTCATTACGTAGCCCTGAATATCTGTTTCAGGGGTTCTCAAGAGTTGAAGTCAGTAGCTCTCTTGCTGGCAAATATAAACACATTGTATCTGAAAGAGACAGTGTTATGTATTTGTCAACATTTTCCTTTCAGTTTGGCAGCATAAATTCTGAGGATGAGTGAGTGAGTGGATGGGAAAAGAGCCCAAGCCACACAAGGGAATTGACATGTCAGTGCCCATTGTTGACTAGAAGCTCCTTAGCATGCTGCTATGAATCAACAGACATTTCTACTTTCACACTTACAGAGATCTGTTATAAAAGACATCCCAGAGCTCCGTTTCATCTTGCTTGCCTTACAATGTTTATATGCTGCCACTGGGACAGAGAACAGATGTGATGGATTAACCAGCAATAAATCATATGGCAGTGAACACACAGTGTTATCATTCTGAAGAGGTAGCATTAAGTATTGCTCTAGAAAAAAATGATAACATTTCCCTGTAAGTAAATGTTTCTTTGTCCCACACATGACCATCCCAGCCTGTGTCCCAGTCTCCAAAGAGGCAGTGCTTTACTTCACTTTTAAAAACTGTATTAAGAATTTGCTCAGGTTCAATGAAAATGAAGATTAATCACAGTCTTCAAAGCTGTGATACCGAGCACCATGTCCCACCATTTTCTCTATCATTAAAGCTAATGAAGAAAAAGTTTCTTACAACTGGTAGAACTCCCACCAACAAAGCAGCAACACAAATGAAACCCTGCCAGTCCAGTCACATCCTCCCCAGGGAGCACTTCTACTCCCCCGGCATCTATTTTCTGATGGCAAGATGCCGACTCCTACAACCTCCACAAGGAACCCAAGAGTCATAACATCCCTCATTAGTATTTGCACACCATCTGGTGACTATTACTGAATTAACTTCTGACAGAAAATAAGTTTTTAGAATATAAGTATAAAATTAAGACTTTGATATGAAATCTTACTCTTCTCCTCCCTCTCCCCACCCCCAAAAAATTGCAGAATTTTTAAAAGAAAAGAAAGAGGAGTATGAGAAAGATACAGTTAAAAAAGTAAAGAGTCTTTCAAGTGCCCCCCTTGTCCTTCTTCCCGATTTATGATGGTATTATTTAGTGCACACATGGGCTGTTTGGGTACAGCTCTTACTCTATTTTCTTTAGTTAAATAGCATGCACACTTGTTGGGTGCTGGAAAAACATGAGTGAAAATTTTATAGTTATTTTACTCCAATCTACCATTTTTTTTCTGTGAAGATACTCATAAGATTAAACCCCTGTGTGTTTCATTTGTCCCAGCAAGTCCCCAGGTGCTGCAAGGGCCTTCGGATTTTGAAGTTCATTTCCCCTGTAGTACTACCCTGGGAGAAGAGAATAAGGTAAATCTTCAGGTTTGAAGTACCAGTTAAGGGAATTTTTTTCCTTTGGGAAGGGAAGGGGAAAAGCAAGAATGCTTTTGTAGTTTGAATTCTTTGCATTTCTTTTAGTGCTATTTTTTAAAAGGGAAGAAAATCCTGGCAACACATATTAACCAACCATTTGATTTCACTGATTGCAATTAGAAATTAATCACCAACTACAATTTAGAGCAAAGCTGCGACAACGCAATATAACTGATGTGGTATTTATTAGTTAAAATAGAAGCAAGTTCTCCCAAAACAAACCGGTGATATAACTGTCTATTCAGATAAACCACTGGTTTTCAAAGAAGCAAAAGTTTTGATGCTATGGCAATTTTAGGAAAAACAGCTGTTCAGGTTACATGCAGCAGTTATCTTTTAAATGAAATACATTGGTAATATTGAAGGAATTTTAATGCAACTGCAAAAAATTAAAAATAAAATACCAAGGACCATATGGTACTGCCATAAAACATTTATGTCCAAATATTTGCTCTCATTCTCATCCAATGAAAACAAAGTCCCAACTAGGAAGCAGAATTCATTTCTCTTGAACAACCAGTAAAATATCCCCCTGCCAAATTACAAACTACAGCAAGCAAATTCCTCCTTGCTAATCATAACTGAAGTCAAACTTTGTCAGAGAAGGCAGGATGTATTTCAAAAGTTGGACCAAAACATTTTACCATTCCCCAAAAGACCCAACTGTACTGCAGTCCTTGTAAAAAAACTGCAGTGAGGATGATTTTTCTCTCCAAAACACTTAAAGTCTTTATATGTTAACACTGAAATATATGAGTTAGTGATGTCCAGCATGTGTGCAGCTGTTTGCGAGATCAGAATCTAAGCACAACTGATGATGATTTGTTTCTTAATCAATACTTTAGCCAAGAGAGATTGAAAGTTATTTGAATTGCTGGTCCTGGAAAAGTTAGATGTCTGATTTCAAGTTTAAGGGATCCGGATTCCACAGGTTAAACCTCTTCAGTTATTATGCTGAGCATTCTGGCCCAAATCCAACAAAACACTTAAGCACATGCTCGACCTAAAACACAGAGACAGCTGCAGGGAACTTAAAAGTTAAGAATTTACAGGACCAAGGAAAGAATGCTTAATGCAATTCAGGATCAAGCCCAAATACCATAAATCTCTTTAAAAGACTTTGATTTCTGGAGGTTCTTCCTTCTATAATTTAACATAGAGCTATATGACAATCTGACTGGTCTGTTCAAACCTGACTGGCATCAGGTTCATCTATAATCTTTCATAAAGAAAAAAAAAAGAAACCTTGATGAGTTTTCTGTAATTTTAGAAGGGGGGAAGTATAAGCACTGTCTTCGTCTAAAGTAGGAGCATTGAGTACAAAACGTGACAACAAAGCATGCTGATCTTTGACCTCAGTACAGCCTAGCCCTTAATTTAAGCTATGCCATAACAGACCAAGATGGCAATGTAATTAAAAGAAATTCACACAAACTGAAAAGCATTCATCAATATCAAACAGGCTTTTTAAAAACAAGTAGAAGCTTTTCACTTGTGGTTTTGAACAGACCTTTTGCTTTGTATAAGATGCTCACCAAGTACATCTCATGTACAGATTCTACTGAATCATAAACAGCACTGCTCATGCAATCACAGTCATCACAGACTCTGTTACTATGGGTGTCACTGCCCAGAGCAGCCAGCTCAGGGCACACTGTGCTTGCTCTGAGGGTTCCTTTGGACCAGGCAGCAGAGCTCAGCACCCACGTCCTCAAAGCACAATCCACCGGGCACTAGCACCAAATTTTCACTGATTAAAAGTCCCTGCAGCTGTGCCTTCATGGTGCAGTTCTTAAAGGATTCATCCCTTTTGAAAAACAGGATTTCCTGACCATATTAGTGCTTTACAGTGGCAGAGCGTTGCTACTCTGTGGAGCTGAACCGGTCTCACTCCTGACCAGCACCACCGTCCTGGGTGCTCAGTGCTTCCCTCCCAGTGTGTCAGTCCCAGGGAGGGGACAGCTCCATCCAAAACACTCATCAGTGAAAATCATACTCATGTCCCACAGTACTACAAGTTACAGTATATTCAGCTAGTTCAGCCTTCTGTCTGGTTAATATGAGGTGGCTTTAGGCCTGCATTTCTTTGCTGTGCTGTTTTGACTCCTGAAAACAAAGAGTCTTTGGATCATAAAATAGTTTGGCTTGAAAGCTCATCTCGTTCCAACCTCTCTGGTGTGGGCAGGAACACCTTTCACTAGACCAGCTTGCTCAAAACCCCATCCAGCCTGGCCTTGAACACTTCCAGGGATGGGGCATCCACAATTTTTCTGGGCAACCTGTGCCAGGGCCTCACCACCCTCACAGTAAAGAATTTCTTTCTAATATCCAATCTAAACCTACTCAGTTTCAAGCCAAAGCGTCCATTCTTCCATAATTCTCAGTATTTTTTCCTCATGCATATAAAGGGAATTATAGTTTTCAGAGCCACTTTAGTGTAAAGGTAGCACAAACTTTAAGAGAGGAGCGTATGTATTGTTTTTATGAAGACATTATTCATTTCTCCAAATAGAAAGCTAGCTTTATTTTTTTTCTCTTAAAAGAGGGAACTAAGCCGCTTCCTACAGATTCTTTTCAGAAAAAGATAAGGCTGAAGAGGCATTGTTATCATGAAAACTGACCCTTATGTGTAACTCAGAATGCAGATGTTTTTTTAGAAAAAAATTTTTGTTTTGAACAGGAGCATAGACTTTTAACAGAAAAGCCTGTTTATTTGTTTTCTGCAGTAAGGAATCATAGGGTTAAAAAACCTACGTAAATTGTTCCATTGATTTCGAAACGTGTATAACAATGATTAATTTTTAAAAGTGCCCTCAATTTCCAGCTTCAGAGTGTTGCTTTGCTTTAGTCTGTAACCTTCTAGAATTTTCTTCTCTATTTTAGTTCTTGTATACCAGGACTAAGTAACCTCCTCTGATAAGAAAACAGATGGAGATCTCAGAATCTTTCATTGCAAAGTATATTTTTAAAAAAATATTGTAACCATTCTTTTTTTTTTTCCTCCAACACTCTCCAAAGTATTATCTTTCTTGAAAAGTGTGTGTCAAAATTTAATTCAAGGCCGCATTAGATTTTCATCAGACAACCAAAATAATATCATTTACCTATCCTTTACTTGAGATTTCTCCATTTGATTTATTGAAACATCACATTAGCTTCCCTACTGTGTTAGCTGGCAGCTCACCTTTAGCTGATTATTTACCACAACTCAAAAGCCTTTTAAAGCCACAGCCTCCCAGAACAAGGGTCTCCATTTTCCAAACACTGGCTTTGTCCCAAATTCGTCTCCGTTTGGCCATACTACAACACACATTGCCCACCTCCACTTGTCTAAACAAGCAATCTGAGATCACTGTTTATCAATGATCTGCCATGTTCACCTTCAGCCACTTTCCCCTATCTGTAATACTTATAAGTAATGCAAATTTTCTATCCAAAACAGTGCCATTGAATAACAAGTTAATTTTATATCAAAGTCTGTCAGTTAACTATGAAGCAGATCCAGTAAAGCTCTTGGCACATGCTTAAACCTTAAGCACTTTACTCACACTGATGTTAAGTACCTTGTTGCCTGCACACCCAGGACTCAGCTACAGAAAGGAAATAAAATACACTAGCACAATCGATCTGTATAGCCAGGATTCCAGGTTTGGCATGTCATTCAGAGATTTCAGGGTAGCCAGCAACAACGTTTAATACAAACAGAAAAAGCTGAGCTCAGAATGAGAAGCAATTCACTAAAACAGTGAATCTTTTGTATAGAAAGTGATAGGATTCTTTTATCTTGTTCTGGTATTTTGTATAACACCTGTACATGGAAAAGCTGGGGTTTAGACAATAAAATACTTCTTGCTTTGGACAGTTTTTTTTTTAAATTCACTCTACTTACGCAAGAAAAGTCACAGCCACTCTTCTTGTACTGTGCTTGGGAGGATTAATCCCCCTACCTGGTCTTGTATTTGATGATACAGTTTTGGCTTAGAAAAGAACATTTTTTGGAAAATCTATATTTCTATACATCCACATCTCCCCCTCCCCACCCCCAGCTCACAATTTTTATAATTATTATTATGATGATTGGGTTTTAAAAGGAATACCATTGTTATTAGTTCATAACACTCCCTTTGAAAGAAAACAGGGAAAAAAAGGAAACTATGTACAAATTTAGCATAGTTATCCTGTTTCAACTCTTAACATGCTGGGTGCTATCTTAAAGGATACTGCTTAGTCTTGCCTTCAAACTTGTCTTTTCATAAACAGACAAATTTATTTCAAACCCGTCATAACTTAAGCCATCAAATACCTTGCATATACACATCCATAGAGTTTTCTGTTGTCTCTATCAGAGGCTATAGCATTGGTCAAGCTATGGCTGGAGTACTGTAGGGAAATCGATTAGCTTTCACTTGTTCTCTGAATTAACAATTGCAGTTCACAGACAGAGATTCAACAGTTCATCCGGACTAAATCCAAGATATTTTTGTATTTGTCATCACATCCTCTAGATATTTTTATTCTTATTCAAGTTCCTCTGAAAGGAGGTACAACGTAAGTGCTGCTTTCTATGGGCCACCTTTAAAGCAAGGGCATAGAGCATTACTTCATCTTTCATTATGTATATCACACATTTCTAAATGTGATATCAATGTAGTGTAAGCTGCTAAATACATCCTCATTTGCATATATGTAGAGTGAGATTTGCTGCTACTTCCACAGCTAGCTAATGCCGCATCTTAGTGGTATTACACAGAAAATGTAAATTGGGGAATCCCTGATTTATCTTGTACAGCAGAAGAAAACCCTGATTTACAGCTATTTAGGTTTTGAAATCTGTAATATGGGAATAATGGCAGGGAAAAAATGGGCTGGATGCGTTTTTTCAAATTACTCATGTGAGATAAAATAAATTCCCATGTTATTTTATGTATTTGGGGTATTAATTTTACTTGGGTCACAGGAAAACAGCTACACTTTCATTAATGAAATGCTCTTAGGCTAATTTCCATTTGTATGCAAGCAACATCATCAGGTTTAGTACATGCACACAGTCGTACATACTTATACCGATATCTGCATGAGAAGAAAGCGAACAGGCTGTTGATTTATTACACACAAATTGAATGAATAAGATAACATTTTATTAGCAAGATACCATTATAAAAATGACTATAAATGGCTACAATACAATACAAGTGGTATATTGCCTTATCAGTAAATCTACTGTATGTTAAGACCTGGTACATGTTGTAATAAAAAGATAATTAAAAGTATTGAATCACAGAACCATACCAAGAAATAGCCCAGTAACAAGAAGATCCATTAGTGAAACAGTATGTACTGCCAACCAGATTCAAAAAAGACGAAAAAGTGAAGTCAATTTTTAAGGAAGCATAAAATAAATCTGAAGTCCAGGCAGTAAAAGAATAAAGAAAGGGAGTATTTTCCCAACTTTCTCTAAAACGGAAATGACTTGAAACAAGGATTTCTTGTTTGAGGACTATCTCATACCTTTAGTGAGTGTATTTTTGGGAGGGTGGTATTCATACTCTTCAACTGTTGTAATATACCTGAAGAAATATTTCAGAGGGCTTTTTTTGTAGTTTGGGGGGTTATTTGGTTGAGTTTGGTTTTGGTTTTGGGGGATTTTGGGGCTTGGTTTGTTTGTTTGTTTGTTTGTTTGTACGAACAGTGCTGCTTAGCTTTGGAAATAAACACCGTCTTCTGGTCCTCAGCCCTCCCCCTTACCTCTCAGGTCAACTGCTTCCTCTCCCTCCCTCTGGTCAGTTTAATATGGAGATGCTGCCTGAGCCTTGTTGTACAGAATAAGCGCACAACATTTTCTCCTGGGAGTTGGTTCATGCAAAACACTGCCCTGCTGCGAGAGTGGAAATTTACCCATAAGACATTCTTCCAGCAGCAAGGCTCCAGAGGAAACCTGATCAGAATTTTTAAAGACGTGCCGTGATTTTCTGTATAATTCGTTCAAAGTTTCAGGGAGAAAAAATATAAACCAAATGTTTAAGGTTTGTTATGCTTGGTCTTGACCAGAAACAGATTGAGATATAGTCTCATTTGGAGATAGAAACTGAGAAGAAGACAGCACTGGATCATTTTCCACAGATTTTCTGCTGCTATGTCTTCTCTTGCAATTTCTTTTTGGTGTTTTTTTCCTCCTTCTGACTATCAGTTTATAGTCTCTGCAGCACTTCAGCTGATCAATACACCAGCTCTCCCTTTCCACACACAGGCAGATTGTTACTTGCTTTAAGACATGCTGGTGGTATTTGCAAAGTAAAAAAATATTTCTTTTTACTAGTTAAGTTTGTATCACTGCTTTTTTAAGTAATTATTCCTCCAAGTAACATAGAGCATAAGACAGCTGATAATTTTTAAGTTGTTATTTCTTAAATACCCCTGAAAAATTGTGTAGGAGAATAGTGAATATAAAATCTCTTTTAAGAAAGAAACCTTTAATTTTGGGCCTAATCCAAAGTCCAATGAATGCTCCTCCTTACTTGCGAGTTCGAACCAGCTTTTTATTGTTTAATCTTAACCTGATCGATTTCAGCAGCACAAGCTCCCACAATCTTTTATTATCACAATAAATTTAACTTTTATATTTTCATAGTATTTAAAAGTTGCAACTAGGGTAGGATCCAGTACACCAAGCACTATTTAGAAACTCTTTTTTAAATGACAGCCCTTTCCTTCCTTCAGAGGTTTCAGTTGTTAAGTCAGTTTGCAGGTGACACAGCCCACAGTTGCACATTGGGAAATGCTGGTGTGATCAGACCTGATGAATCAGTGAAGTTAGCCACGTGAATAAGGACTTTGCAGAACTAAACTTTTATAAGGCAACATCTTTAGGAGAGGAAACACTTCTCACTTTTAATCTTAAGCAAACAAGCATCCCTAAAACAGATAATATACCCAAAACTCTTTTTTCTTCCTTCACTTTCTGCAGTGGTAGGGAGATTGTTTTACTCTTCTCTGCAGCAGTATTGAGACACTGTAAACATGCTGGTTAACAGGTTTTAAAAATTGTATTAAAAGTGGATCTAAGAGTTAAAAAAATGATGTGAGGGAAGGAGAATTTAACAATGAGAGTTCAAATTTGGTGTGTGTATATCAGCAAAAGAAGATTGAGATGTGATTACAACAGTTAAGATCCTTAAAAGAAGAAATCACCAAGCTGTAAATGGCTTCTAAATTCTGCAGAAACAGATGGAACAGGGAACCATTACTGCAATTTATATCCAGATAAAATAAATATGAAAAGGAAAGTACAATTGTAAAAATGACAGCAAAAGATTCTTGGAAGTACCAAGAGAAGTGGTGGACTCCCCATGTCCTGATAAATTTGAATCAAAATCAACTAGAAAAATCAACAGTAGCCAAACAAAAATAAGTAGTATAATTGAAGAGATAATCAGTGAAATTCTGTGGCCTAGATAAAGGACATCTAACTACACTCCTGATTAATGTAAAGATCAAAATAACTACTTGTTCAGATGAAAATAGGGATTTTTATTCCATTTCTGTACTAAGAAACTTACATTTCTGCTAAAAAGTTTCTACTTTGGAGAAACAAGCTCCTGGGGTACGTGTATATATCAGCTCCTATAGAGTACTTGGTACTTCACTCCAAACCCCATTCTTTGAACTCATCATTATGCGTCTATTTTCTAATCCCACTTCCTAAGCACCTCCCATAGTTATGTCACATTTCTGGCTATTCTTTGGCCACACATCGCTTTGTTCCCCTGTCTGTAGTGAGATATTATCTAGCCTGGGGGAAGTGTTTTATCTTGCCCAAGTGTCCAGCAACACAATAATGCAAACATAAAAACAGGAATCACAAATTATGAATAAGAAGCACATTCAAGACACATCTAACTGCTGTAATGAAGTAAAATTACTCCAGATGATAGTCAAGGCGAAAATTTGATCTCTGCCATTGTTCTGAGATGTACAAATACTATTCCAGTTTCCTGGGGTCTGCTCCACAAGTAAACCCAGTAGCTGGCAGAATCATTGAGGTGCTGAATCAGACCAGCTTGAATCAAAGCTGAAGGATTAGCCTGAATCAAAGGTGGAGATGCTTTTAACAGGATGGGACCAATTCCAGTCAGTATCACATGATGCATTGTCATGAAACTTAACGCGGGTTGGGGGAGAATTTAAGCATTCTTGGAAACTGGTGGGCTAATGTTTCTCTGCCTTAGGGGCATGTTCAATGTCATTCACTTAGTCACCAAAAAGTAAATATAACTCTCCATTCTTTCATATGATAATGCAGAAAGACAGGCACTATGACTACTTTATGTCCCTAAGCTTAGCAGAGTACTTACTTCGTTCTCTCTGCTCTCTGTGTTCCACATTTACCGCAAAATAGTAAAAAGACATAGTTAGTAATCAAAGAGGTTAATTTCAAACAGGCATTGTTACTATGGTTAATTTCTGGGAAGATACAGTCTGCTCTCATTCCCACTAATCCTCGTTGTTTTAATCAGAGGCACTTTACCTTTGCATGGTTTGAATTCCTCATGATGGCATGCTCTGCTTCAACTTATATAAAAGATTTAACGCAAAGCACAAGTCCCTCACAATTGGCTCTTTTACCTAATGTCCACACATATTTCTATAATTTTGTGCCTGTGGGTGGAGGCCTCATCTTTTTGAAACTTTCAGTCTGGCTACTTGAAATGTTCATCTCCTGATCCTCAGAACATTCTGAGCATCCTTCTTTTCTTCTCATGAAGGCTGTGCAAAATTCATTACAAAACTAGAACACAGAGAAGGTCTAACCTATTGCTATTTATGCTCAGTTTCAAGATGTTTTGCTTTCCAGTCTTCAGTCCATAGTGATTCTACATCTACTTAACAATCAATTTAAACGGTTCCATTCTTTTATCCACACATCCAGTAAAACGTTTCCTAAGTTAGCAAGAAAAGTTAACCTGGAACAGTGGTTCAACTATTAAGGTTTGGTAGAATAGGTAAATAGATGTTCTGCCAACCATAAAATATTCCATATCTTCTAAAAATTCAGGTAGTATGGACCTTTCTAGACCATCTCGCATAGAAACAATGAACCTACAATGGTTCATGCCACCACTGGAAGCTTCCCTTTTGCTGTAAAATATCTGATGCTAGGCACAAAACCACACATACAGCACAAGTTTCAGATCAATAACATAAAGTAAACAAGTCACTCCTAAAACAAATGTCAATATTGAATGGTACGGTTATTCTGCCCCATTCAGTTGGAGGAGAAATAGGTGTCTGTCAGTGAGCCAGAAAGCTTGCATGCCAGATGAGCAGCTAACACAGTTTAAACTGCAAGGAATGCTTGGCAAATGCGTGTGTTGCAATTCATGCACTTCTTGGGAGTTGAGGCACTGTGTTCAGCAGAACACTTTCAATACACCTACTTTTTCCCCAGACCTTAAAATTTGCTCTTGTGCATCAAAGAGCTTGCCTTTTTTTCCTTCTTTTTATTTTTAAAGTGGGAACAGTGATTTTAAAGTTATGCCTGTAAGTGGGAACCAGGAAAGTGATTTGGAAGGGGAATACACAGCAGCTTCTTGGAAACTAGTGTGCAGCATTTTATTCTACTGTGCATATCCATGGATATGCTTTTCAACAACACCACAGTGAGTAAGAATATGTAACGTTGTGAAGAGCAAATGATCACAGGCTTTTTTCTAGGGCTAAAATAGCTTGCACACAGACAAGAAATATTACTTTGCCTAAATCCAGAGGCCACACCTGTTGCAGATTCAGGAAAAGGTCCCAAAATAAGGAATACAGTAGCCTCTAATTCATTAAACATTTCTATATATGAAGATACATAATCTTGGACCAGAAGATATGTTGATTTCCAAACACTGTCCTAGTGAGCAAGGAAATTCACTGTCCATTAATTACTGTGCACACATAGTATGGATGACAAAAGTGTAGTGATTTGAAAGCATAAACCTGAGTGTGGAGCCTAAACTCTTCTTTAGATTGTATACATTGGACAGCAGCCATGCCTTGGCAGTGAGCAGTGTGTATTGCATGTAACAGAGTACAGCGCAGGGATCAAGTAACCATAATCATATGGAAAACATTTGTTTTATTTGCATTACCATAGCAAGATTCACCATGAATCTACTGACTTAAAAGCTCTTTAGAAGATAGTGGAAGGCAAAGGAAATAAGAAGGTTGGTTAGCAATTCCTTCAAGATACCTCTATTTCCATATAAGTTAATTTTAATAGGGAAAAATATGTATCAATCATGTATATCTATGCGTCTCTATAACATAAGATATAAAAATTTATTTGATTATTACTATCAGATCATTTCCTTTGAAAATTTCCTTACAAATTCCTGCTTACATTAAAATTTTACACCAAGCCATACAGCCCAATATAAAATGCATCAATTATCTACGGCGTTTGTATGCCACACTAATAGTTAGAATACGAAAATACCTGTAATGCATGAATTAGACAGATAACAGAGATATAAATTTAGACAGAAACTTGCCCAAACTTTGCAAGTTAAAAAAAAATCTTATTTAATTTCCATTAATGAGAATGAGAAAATATGCTATTGGAAAAAGACCTTTTTAAAAGCAAAGAGCAATTATGCTTCATGCTCAAAAGACCACAGATTCCACATAAAACTCACAATGCGCTGCCAATTATTTGGAGTTCAAATTCTCTTATTGTAGCAATTGAAACAATCTCAAAGAGTGCAAAATTACCGAGTTGAAAAATCTATTCTTTAAGGTTTATGTGCATTCATTTTGCACATAAACGATCTTAAAATATTTCAGAAGGTGCTGCACTTTTTAGTTTTAAAAGTAAAAATAACATCTATCACTTTAGTAACACTGTTAGACATCTTTTAAATAGATATTTAACAGAATTACAGACATGTTGGAGAAGATAGCTTATGTTCACTGAAAAGGCTACTGTAGTGCATTAGTCTTTAGATAAAGTAATAGGATCTTTTCCATGTATTAACGATCCTCCATACAAAAGATTTCTTAAAACTTTTTAAACAGCTTTATCAAGTCAAGGTTACAAAGCACAAGTGGGTAGCTAAATGATACATGGTTAGTGAGAAAGGTATTGCCTGAATCCATTTTGATTGCTTCAGGAAAAAGAGGAATTTGCAAGGTTTGCTTCTTTAAAACTAAAGTATATTTTAAAATTTACAATAGCATAACAAAGTGATAGTCCTGTAGTGCAGATTTTTTACTATCTCACTTGCTTCTAAAGAATCTTTAGCAGACCCATACAATTTAAGCTGCAATGCATTGATTTGTCCCTTCTGACATGATCACAGAGACCAGCACCACACTAAAACCTCCAAAATTTGTTGCTGACTTTCCATTTGCAGCTCTGGTAATTGCAAAGTCTAGCAAAGGCAATGCTAATTTTATGCTATAAATAACTGTTTTAAAAGCAGTTTTTACTTAAAATGTAGCAATATATTCTATTCCGGTCAAATTCCTGTTCATACAAATAACAGCTGTATATTTGAGAAGGTGGCTAAATATATATATTCTAGCATTTGCACATCCATGTGCACATTTGTCTACCCAACATCCATCATCCTACCAATGATTCAAGTACTAATAAATGTGTATTTGCTTCTGGTTCCCACTTCTTTGTCTTAATCAAGAGTGTCCAAAAAGACTTCTACACCTACACCTACAATTTGCCCATTTTTCTGGTTCAAATTTCAAATCACTCAGGATCAGGAAATATAAACCCAGGCATTTGGCAAAGCACCCAAAAGTAATAGGAAAAAATACGTTGTGTGGAACAAACGATGAATCAGTCTTTTATTCATTTTTCTGCAAGGTTTGTAGCAAATAAATGAGCCTTTCTTTTTGGTGCTACCACAGCATAAAAAGAGAATCACTGGAACATGCTGGAATAGCCATAAAAAGTGAATAAAAAATAGCAAGAATGACTCTCAAATGCCTACATAAAGCTAAGTCAGGGCTATAAAAACTGCTGCATCTAATTCCATAATTTCTTTCTGCGTTTTCATGCAGTCAGCCATTCTGAATTGTCCTGGCGTTTGCTGTCCAAGGATATTGAAAAAAACCTTATCTAATCTATAATAAAAATTATTTTTTTTTATTATCATTATTTCCTATTGATGTCATCATTGCTAAAACAGGGTGTTAACTTCAAACCTAATAATTACCAGAAGAGAGTCTTCACCTTTTTACTTCCCCACCCCCAAGATTTTTTACAGACATACATTTCATTTGATTTTCTGTACACTCCTTAACAGTTTGTGAATTTTCATTTCTCTCTAAGATATGAATATATTATACTAAGGGATATTACATAAATGAGACCATTATTCAAAATGAGAATCTTCTCTACTAACAGCATCACTATTTGCAGAGTATGGGACAAAATAAATGTCTCCCATGAGTGAATAAATGCAAAATAAAAAGTAACCACTCAACTTTAATAGTTTAAAAATGCTATTAAACATAATGGCTCTTCAACATTCAAGCAGCACTATGTTTTAAGTGATCTTCATTTTTAAAGAACTGTTTTATTTACATTTGAAATATTGATGGTGCATAAAGTTCTGTTCATGTAGTAATGATAGTCAAAAGTATTTAAAATAGTGGACACAAGACTGAAGCCATAAGTTTGTTCTGTCCCTAGGATGAGGCTCCAGTGCTAAAAATGTAAACATCTGAAAAAATAATAAGAAAAACCTACTCCACTCTGCACAATTCTTGAGAAAGCATCTGTGACTTTCTTAGTAACTAAAAGGAGAAATATCAAAGCAAAACCTAGCAGGTTATTAAGCAATGAAGTAGTAACTCAATCTGGTTTTTTACTGGTCAAGGAGAATTCTGGCTCTGGTTGTATGTTCCCAGAAATTAACTCTTTAGGTAGCAACCTTATCATTAAAACTTATGGATGTAAAGGACCTGTTTCAAAATACCACAAAGATCATGCTTACATTTAAACAGGTAAAAAGATAAAAATATTCTTTTTAATTTGCAATGCCGTCTTTAAAAATAAATTCACATTACTATTTCTTGCGTTGCCCAGGACTAAAAAGCAAAATCTCCAGGAGCCAGTACAAGTGATTTCCTGTATTAATTTGTCACCCGATATCAAGCCTGGTGGCCATGCCAGCACAGTGTCCATGTAGTATATGTGCTCTGAGCTACAGCATAATTTGTGGAAAACTAAAGA
Source organism: Melanocharis versteri (assembly GCA_013397845.1). NCBI lineage: Eukaryota > Metazoa > Chordata > Aves > Passeriformes > Melanocharitidae > Melanocharis > Melanocharis versteri. The sequence continues at coordinate 710,294 of VZTG01003225.1, read as the reverse complement.
AATACACATGCCCATTTACAGGAAAACAAAAAAGACTACAGGTCAGATTTATGATTGCACAGTTACTAGTGTGCCAGCATCATACAAAGCTGTATGGGCCTTGAGTAGCCTAGCAAATGGTGTGAGGTGGCCAGATCTGCAGGATCTGTCTCTCCAATGAAATGTGGAACTGGAAGGAAAGCAGGGCACACTCAGAGACCACAGCTGGCATGTGTTGCAAGCATAAACTGTAAATTACTTAGCCTTAATCTCTCTTTTACTCAGTTGAATTTATCCAGAATTTCTGTAGAGTTCCATGTCTTCCTGAAGAGCACTCCAGCTTATTGCTTTTCATGTAGACCATTTAAAAAAGAGAGCAGTTACATCCACCTACCAAAAATGACACCAGCCATAAGCACTGTAGGCTTTGTAACGTGCCAAGAGCATGCGTAACCTCGGAAAAATTCTCAAAGTTATACTAGCCTGGATTGGGAGGAAGGAGGCCAAATTTACAGCCTCTCCAAAATCAGACAAGAAGCAGATCAAGAAGCCACTGGTTAAATAAACAACTTAAGAATTGTCATTTATTGGCTTTCATTCATTAGTAGCTTTACTTTGTGTTTTATAATCAGGAAAATCAAACTCTTAGATCATCTAGAATAAATGTGTATTTATATACACATATATATATGTAACTGAATATTTATTGTAGAACAAACAGAAAAATTTTCAAACAATTATGTTTTACTGTTAAGTACAATAACTGTAGAATGGTTTTACACTCATGAATCAAACAGACTTGGAGTCAATAATTTTAGAAGCAGGCAACCTCAACACCATTAGCACTCATATGAGTGCTCTATAGAGCACCAAAAGCGTTTTGGGGAACTGGTATTCCAGACACTCAGGTTGAAGGAAAAGTTCCCTAAGTAATGAGTATAAGCAGTAAGAGGCAGTAACTCGCTGTGACTTTGGGATAGTCTCCAGTGCTCCTCAGACTTTTTTACATCTACTTATTTTTCATTTCTAAATTTTTTAAGGTAGTATTTAAAAGACCAAACTGAAAGTGAGACCAATCGTGGTGAACTTTCCACATACAGATAGTTAAACCAGCCCCAAACATACTTTTCATGGATTTTTGTGAATTACATAAAGTCACAGGATAGGATAAGAAACAGATTTAAATTACCTGTCCAATATCACACAGCAAGTCAGGGACACGGCTTAGAGATAATCCAGACATATATCCATGTAGTAAACTATTTACTACTTTGCTTCCCATTCCTTACACCCCTTCCTGGGTAGGTATAGCCATTTACATGCTTCAAATGCCAACATTTTGCTGAGAGCTCAGTTGTGTATCTACACTCACATCTGATTTCTGCCCAACCAAAACCACATCTGGCATTTCCAACTGGAATAACTCAAAATTAAAATATGGACACCCCTAATTTCCATTCCTAACTGTTTTTTCTTCCTATAGTGTCACAGTCAATACCACAGTGTTCTTTGCAGACATGACAGATACCTCTCCTTGCACTGAAACCCTATCACCTGACATTCTTCTTCCTCCAAATCATTTCTACAGATGTATTTTTCTTTCTTTTAGAGGCAACGCACTCCTCTCATTTATAAAAGTCTCCATATACCATTCACAAGCACAGTGTGTTGAAAAATGCAAGTGCTTTTTCTGATCAAATTCCTACATTCCAGCAACCAGCTCCACTTGTTTTTTCCTAGGATCTGGCCATTTCTTCAAGGTCCTGCACTGCTCTGTTTCCAAGTGCCTGCCTCATTCACATCTCCTCTGTTTTGGTTGTCATGGCTACAACACCAGCCTCACATTCAGGCTTCCTTTTCCCCACTGGAAATTTCGCATCACAGAAACACAAAACCATTAAGGTTGGAAAAGACCTCCAAAATCATCAAGTCCCACCTTTGACCAAACACCACCTTGTCAACTAGATCATGGCACAAAGTGCCATATCCAGTCATTTCTCGAAAACGTTTGGGAATGATGACTCTACCACCTCCAGGAGCAGCCCATCCCGATGTCTGACCACTCTTTCAGTGAAGAAATTCTTCCTGATGTCAAGCCTAAACCTCCCTTGATGCAGCCTGTGGCTATGTCCTCTGGTCCTGTCACAGTTGCCTGGGAGAAGAGACCCCACCTGGCTACAACCTCCTTTCAGGCAGCTGTAGAGAGCAATAAGGTCCCTGCTGAGCTTCCTCTTCTCCAGGCTAAGCAATGGCAGCTCCCTCAGCTGCTCCTTGTAGGACCTGTGGTCCAGACCCTTCCCCAGCTCTGTTGCCCTTCCCTGGACTTGCTCCAGCTCCTCCATGTCTTTGCTGAAGTGAGGGGCCCAGAACTGGACACAGTTCTTGAGGTAGCCTTCCTACTCTCAAGCAGATCAAAACTCCTTCCCAACTTAGTGTTCTTGGTGAATTTACTGAGAGTGCACACGATCCCCTTGCCCAAGGTCTCAGGGACTGCCAGCATATTTCTTACAGTAGCCTTGAAATGAAATTTGGAAAATGGGTGGAGGGGGTGTGTGTATCTTACTTCTATAGGAATATTTTCAGATCAGTGTGACACAACAGGCAGGCTTCAGGCTACGTTCAAACCACAAAACACATCCATTCAGGCTATAGCATTGTATCTAGTGCAGAACAGCTACTTGGACAGCCCTGCTTCAGGGCTCCTGAAAATTACACATTTCTATGAGATTCTCTGGGAAAAGAGAAGCAGCACCTCCTTCCTTTGTACAGTCTGCAGACTCTTGTAGCTACTGCCATTTTTGAAGCAGGAAGGAAGGCAGGGACACTACAACATGAGATCTATTGCCTTTTGATGGGGAAGAATGAAGGGAAGAAGTATCCCCAGAAAGCCACAGCTGGTGTTGAATTGTGGATACTGGAAGAGATGGCATGGCCAAGATGTTCAGGAACATGTGGGAAGGTGAGGAAGGGATGACACTTCATAAGCAAGAGTGAGACATAGCCCGTTTCTTCTACAGCAGCACAATCCCACAGAAACATCACAGAGCTGAGGCTGCAGAATTTGGTTCAGCTGTAATCACATGAAGAAATTAATCTTAAGTATCTTCCGTGTCTACTTGTTATCTCCAACTCTCTCTCATGTGACATCACTGAAGCAGATACCATACTTCACTTTGTGTCTTTGCAGAAAAAATAAACTATATGTGTACAAAACAGCTGCTGAGCTGCACTCAGTACCTCTAGGGATCAGGCTATTTTATGGAATGAAAGTTTTAGATTACTGAGAAAGTTATCAACCTATACCACTGATTGGAAGTTTCATCACATGCACAATGTTTTTCATGTTGCTTCTCCTAGATTTTTATATCTATGTCCCTAGTTTGACTTACAGCCCTGATACCACAAAATATTATTAATTTCAAAAGAGATACAATGAAGGCAAAAACATCAGGGGATCGTAAATTTTATTTACAAATATATGCTCAATTTGCTTTAGTCATTGATCTGGTAGAGAAAACATGAAACAATAATTCATGTTGAATGTACTTGTTCCATTGTTGTTGTCTATCCATTGCTGCTGTTAATGTGACATCAGCTATTGGCCTTCACCTTTTAACTGTGTTCAGTGGAGGGAACAAAAAGAAAGGGGCACCCATCCATTGGCATCAGTGGCGTTTTTCAGGATCATGACAGGTTCTCACTCGCATGGCGGCAGCTGCACTGAAAATAGGTTGGTTTGCACCTGTTTTTTTCTTGAGGGAGAATAACCCGGTGACACTGGACAGAGCACAAGTCGCTGCAGGAGTGGCAGCCTGTCCCTCATGTAGGCATGGTTGACGAACCAGAAGAATTGCCTGTAAAGTCCTTAAGGCAGTGCCCCTTTAAAGATGCAGTGGTATATTAATGCTAGGCCTTTTTATATATTTTATTTTCTTCAACGTTTTTTCAAGGCTAAGTTTTGATGCTTGGGGGAATGGCAAACTAAGTCTTTCCTTATCTATCATATAAAGACATGGAACAGGGCTTTCTAGCCACTTACTGGTTCAGCACATAGGCATGTAGGCACAGAACAAAAATACCTCCCAGTCTTTGGGGAGGTTCAGATCTGGAGCTCTCTTGCTGGGAGGTCATGTGAAGTAATGTGAAATGACAACACGTCCTGAATCAACAGAGGCTCCTTCTCTCTTTTAACTTCGGTGTAGCAGACTAAAGGATGAAACAGAATCCTAATAAATCATGGTTACTTTTCTCTCTATTAGTGAAAACCAAGGAACCTTCCATGTTCCATCAAACCAGGCAGTGAAATACATGTGCCACAGGTCCACTGTTGTTTGCACACTCAGACACGTGTGCTGTTTGAGTCCCACCACATTGCACTCATGCAATTTGGGTTTCTGTCCAGGGTTCAGCAGTGTCTTTCTTTGTTGATCCAAGAAATTTTGCCTACAAAACTTTATTCCTTTGGTTTGTGTTTTTCATGTCAGGGATATCAAAAATATAAATGTATAACTCACATCTCTTCTAAGTTATGTAAACCTGCTTTGGTTCTGGTATGTCCAAGCTTGCCTCTGCCCATCTCACCCTCCAGTACTTGAGAAGGAGCTTTCCATTTCCTTTGACCACACTTGACCAGGAACAGCTGGCATATCTCATCAGATAACTCATTTTTTAAAGTAACAGCCCGATCAATTTTTTTCTGTTTACATTTACAGGATTGTTGCTATGCCACTGTTAGTCTTTGAGTTCTGGCCCACTGTAAAGATAACTAAATAAAAGTAAATAGACTTGCAATCAAAAAGAAACTGCTTGTTTCTGGACAGCTGCTGTTTCGGAAACAGTTGCACCAAGAAAAGCCCAAAAGCTGTTCATGGGATGTTGGCAATTGTCACTGTATGCCATGTAGTTCTCTATCCTAGGCACCTAGAGATGGTAATTAGATTTTAGATAATGCATTTCTATCTCATATAATGTAATTTTTTTGGTGAAAATAAGATCCCGGTGTCCTTAGCTTCTTCCCTGGTGGGTCTTCTCTCAGGGATCAGATGATGTTCTGTTCTATTTCATGGAAAAGAAGCCATGAATAAGTACTGCTAAGTTCATTCCTACTTTTACGGACCTTAGTGGACTTCATAAAGAGATGTCATGGTTTTAAGGACAGTTATGAATATATTTGGAAACAAACAACAAAAACAGAAAATGCTGCCCAGAAAAGCAGCCAGGATTCCATAGGAATCAGGGCTCTCTTCTGTGCTCTGAACTTCAAAATTCCACAGCACATGTTGCTGCTCTTGTTCCCATCAAATTAATTCTTTGAGTGAGCAATTGGAGTTTGATCAACATAAAATCTGCTATTTTTCTAATTGTGATTCATTACATCTTCTCTAAACTGAGAACTCAAAGAATAAAGACTAACCTTTTCAAACCTCTCATCTGAAAATATTACAAAATGAGCAATGCCTGAGCTTCACAGAGAATGCCTGCAATATTAACTATACTATTGAACAGACAGATAATTTATAAATCAAAAAGGTTGCTTCCAGATTAGACATCTTTAGGGAAATGCTTAGCCCTCTTTAAATCAACAATTCAGACTTATTTCTTATTTCAAGACATTACCAGAAGACCACCTAGATGCCAACATTGGCTTTAGAAATGATACACTACCATTTACCATGAAGAATAGATGCCTATTTGTACTCCAATCCACATAATATTTTTACAGGAATGGTCTATAAAACATTAAGCTTCCCAAAGTGAAATACACTTCATTGTTACGTGAGGAGTGAATGAAAATGAAATACACTTCATTCCTATGTGAGGAGTGTTTGTGGAAAACTGCAAACCAAAGCCTATTTAATCTAGTGCAATTTATATGAATGATCTCATAGCCACAAAATAAGTCCATGTTCAAATATTTCTGTGTTAGATATCCAACAAATATGCAAAATGGCATTTGCGCAATGCACATGGATGTTGATGTTACAGAACACCAGACACTCTGCTTTGAGGTATTTTGGAGAAGAGAATTTACAAACATTTATTTTAGGAGGTCAATAGTGCATTCTCTCTGTTGCCCAAGCTATTTGTGATGCTATTAGGCAGGGTTATTTGCCTACATCTATGCTTATTAAAGATTTTAAAAAGCAAACTCTAGTTTGGATTTTACCTCACCATGGAACAATTTCTTTCTTTTACTTTTAGAATGAAGCCTTCTAGTCAGCTATCCCATAATGTCTGCAAAGTGTCATTTTATGGCACTCATGCTCCAGCACTCTGAAGCACTTAGACAGTACTGTCAACTCCAGTGCAACAATTTGCAAACTTAAAGTTAAGTACATATTTTTTGGGACCTGGGCCTAATACTTCCTTTCATTGTTTGTATGTATTGCAAATGCTTTCTGTTTCCTTCTGGATGCAGGATAGCTAATTATGTTTCAGTCCCTGGGCATCCAGCAAGCATAAAACAAAACCACAAGCTTATGGCTGTTTCATACTGCAGTTTTGTCCCAGTGCAGGCTGGCTCAAAGTGCAGCTACAGCCTCCCACTCCAGAGCAGCTTTTCCCCAATATCCAGGGAAAGTAATCTCCTGGCTATGCTAACAGCCATCCAAAAACCTACCATATAATCTAATTGAACTATTGATTCCCAAGCTAGGGCTCCTATTTAGCATTCCAGAGAGAAAGAAATGAGAGAGAAAAAGGTTTTACAGACACGGTAACACATTACTGCACAAGCCTTCCTTAGCTTTGTTTGCTTTATGTTCGTTTATCATAAAGATTATGTAAAAAATGTAGTTACAGTGCTAATGACAGAATCCTACTCCTTCTCTGAAATGTGTTCTCCTTTTTATTTCAAACCACAAATTCTTAAGCAGGGAATAGACATTTTTCCTTAATAAGAAAGAGTCTAATGGCAAGGAGGAATAGGAGAATGGAAAGTGCAGCATCACAGCATCACCTCACATTACTTATGTGCCTAGACAGCTGGTAGTACTATCAGTATGACAGAATCTTTCTCAGATGTATTTTTTTTGCATGTTTAGTTTGTGGGTGTTTTGTTTTGTTTTAATTTAAGAGGAGAAAAAAAGGAAAATTCCAACAGAAATCTACTTTGACTTTCATTCAGATTGAAAGATCAACAAACTCCCTTGACAATTATTTCCTATGAATATTAATTAAGTTACTACTGCGGTGTGTTTACTAATCTTTTAGAAGTAACACAAGCATTATGGAGCCGAGATATTAGTGCTATGAAACCAAAAAATATTTTTAACATTTGACCAACAATAGAAATGCTATTCTAATAATTCTGCATAGCTGTTTTACAGAAAGCTATGTATGCTGATAGCAATGTGTGATATTCCTCCATCTTTTTGATAAAGCAGGTCAGGATTATTTATACCAATATCAAAGGTAAGTACTTACAAAAGTATTCTGTACTGGTAGCTGATCCCGGAATAATTAATATAACTGAAATAAATAAGAAATTGTCTTCATTTATCTAAATGGCATTATGAGATTTGTTCTTCCTAGCCAAAACATTTCCTTCTATCATAACCTTTTTTAGGTGAGGAGTTAAAAGCAGTTCTCAATTGTTTCTTGGGTAGATTTGTATCTTTGGAGATTTTTTAAGACATTAATTTAGCAACTCTAGGAAGGGGAGTTCTTCACACAATAATTTAAAATCAGCTCCAAAAGAGTTTCTAATCTGATTTTTAAAATGTAACTTTTGTCAGAAAATAACAGTGGGTATTCTTCATACCTATTCATGGCACCTATTTATAGTTTGCAGGTTATAACAAACAACTTCCTATCTGCCAGCTCCTGAAACTTCCCTAAATAGTTAAACATGTTGATAGTTAAGGGCTACAGTTTACTCTAGTCTTGTACTTTCGGTTTCAGGCAACCAAGCTGAAAAACACAACAACGGGCAACAGCCTAAACTAGTAGTGTCCCTGCTGGTTTTCCACTGGGATTATAAGAGCGGAAATTTTAATCTTATCTGGGACAGAAAATCTTAGAGGGAAACATTTCTTTCTACTGCTGAGGTCCATATACACGTAAGGAGAATGGAGTGACATAAAAGCCCTAGAAGAGATTTCCCCAGAGAAGGAACTACTTCCTTGGGGTCCCTTTGCAAGTTGTGATGAAGGAGCAGTTGTGTGAAGACAGCCAAAGAGATCTGTCAGGACGAGTTTTGCAGTGATTGCAGGCAACACTGCCCTTCCAAGGCAATGCAGGAAAGTTACTGTAACTGCAAGAGTGGCGATCCTAACTTTTGCAGGAATCATTTCTAGAGCAGTCAAACATTAGGTAAAAGCAACCAAATTAAATACCATAATGCCATTTCTTCTTAAGAATCTTAAAAAATCTTAGCCTGCATCTTCAGTGAGGACTGGCTGACAAACACTTTGCTCAGCTTGAAAGCAATGCTCGCTTTAGCAGAAGAACCCTTGGGGCAGGAGGAGCCTGAGGGAAAGAACAGCCCCAACACAGTTGCCCCAGCACCAGCCTGCATCATCCAGAAGTCCATGATCCAATCGGGGGAGAGGACAGCTGAAGAAGCAGTGTGGGAGAACAGGCATCAAAGAATCAGTCAAAAGACAGGAGTACATATATTGCTGGAAACATCACTAACTCTGCTGCTATTTGAACATTTACCTCAAGCCAAGATCAAACAGGTGCTCATATCTGTTCAGAGAGGAGGGTAGGGACATTATTGGTATTATTAATGTAAAAAGGGCCTTTTGCTGATGAATTTTCTTCAATGTTTTCTCATGAATAATAATCAGCCCTTGACATTTTGCTTAAGTTCTAAAACTGGTTTAGTAATATGTAAATAACTGTTGAGGTCTGGCTCTTTTTCCATCACATTTTGTAGTTATTTACTGATGAACTCTATTCAAATCACTCTTATTCTGTTGGTAACAGTTTTGTCTAATGTGATGAATACATCTTCTCTGTGAGAGCTGCCCATAACATGGACAATGAAGAAGACCATGTGCACTCTATTTAGTATTTGTTCACTGTTAGAAATGGTGACCCTGTACCCAGGAATGTGTCTAATTTCTCCTGATTTACCCTTGTTAACAAAAGCCTATGGATATTAGAGGAGAATTTAGAAGTAAAGCCCAAGACAGCCCAGAAGAAGGCTACCTTAGTTTTCATTCTCTGCAATAGCTAACAAAAATCATGAGATCGTAATCTAACTGTTCTTCCATTAGCTGTGCATTTCCATTCTTATTTATTATAATTATTTTCACCTCCTATTATGGAATCATTGAGAGAATCTCTTTATCAGCTCTGCCATAAACCTTCTAAAATACATTAATACTAAGTCATCCCCTCCATACCTCAAATTTTGGGGACTTCACCATAACTGCCAGCACTATTCCTATTGATATTTAAATCATAAAAACATTGAATGTTTTCAGTTGGAAGGGATCTTAAAAATCATCCAGTTCCAACTCCCCTGCCAAGGGCAGAGATACCTTCAATGAGACCAGGTTGCTCAAAAAATTAATAAAATATGTAAATCCTGAACAGTTCAATAGAACCTTGCCCTATTCAATAGAAAGACCTAGAACTTTCATTCGGGATTTCAGCTGAAGTGAAACTGTATCCTGTTTGGTGGAGTGGAGAGCAGTTGTCTGTAATGTTTCTCTCATGTTTCAGCAATACAGAAATTTCTTGGCCTAGCTACATTCCTTTACTACGTTGTTCTACCGAGGTTTATTGAAATGGGCTCTGGCATGAAATGCTCTTGCCCAGATAGGCCATTTACTAACAAGTGCAGCTTCATCTCATGACTACTGATGAGGTATGGGTTTTGCCAGGCATGCTGAAAAGCTTCTTTAAAAACACTTTGGAAAGAACTTAGGCTGCAAGCTCAGACTATGAAAACAAATATTTTTGCCATCCACAATCTTGTAATTAACTCCTTCCTCCTTTACAGGGCATTATACTTCACTGACATACCCAAAATTAAAGATTAAAAAAAGTAATAATTTTGAAGTGCACATTTTCCTCAGCAAAACTGCAACAGTTACGCTCAATTTGCAATGGCCCAGCACCACTGTGGTTCACTAACTGAGGACATTTGTGATGGCCTCCACATCAGAGGTTCTAGGCTTCTTTCTGGAATTTTACTATGTAAACCAGCTCCTCCTTCTGAGGCAACCTCACTCCTCTGCCTGATTTCTGTGCTTGCCCCAAAAGGTGAAACTGAAGATTTTCAGAGCTAATAAAATCTTGAAGATTGCCAGTGACAGAAAGTATTAGTTCCAGTGGTGGTAGCACAGTTCAGTGAACTGTTTCCCGTTAAATAGCACATAATTATGTTTCCATTATATCTTTTTCTCCACAATTGCATAAATTCAGACATACTTTGCTAGTGTAGATTGTTTTGAAAGGAACTGTGCATTTAAGGGGTTAAAATGACAATATTCTATTAAATCCTCTTTTCACAAATTGAAAAGTGTCATAGACTACATGGTAACAATGCTTCTAATCAAACTGGTGAATTCTTTCTAAGCAATTATCTGAATGAAAGTAGAGAAATTCCAGCTTTTAAAAAGCCTTGTATTGTCATACTTATTTATTCTGAAAATTTTTTCAAAAGGTGGAAAGTTGAGCTGCCTAACACAATCACATCAATCAACAAACATAGGCTTTTGACTGTATCTCCCACCACAATCCTAGAACTCAGTCTTTTCTTGCTTATTTTTCTTTTCTTCTTCCAGAGTGCTTTGTGACATCTTTAGTACGAAAGCAGCCAACTAAAATCTGCCTATTCTTTTCCAGTCTTCTGAAACTACCAGAATTATAGGGAAAGAGGATGGTAAAACTTCCAAAGGTTCATTACATTATACTCATTGTCTATAAGTGCTGTTTTACTTGCTTCTATTAAGTTGCCTTTACAGTGTGCAGAGGCAGCCTGGCAACTATAATTTGCCCCTGCAAAACCATTGTTTCAGCACTGGAGTAATCCTTTCAGCCACCCATCCAGCAAGCACATGAATCATTAAATTCTTAGTCAGAAAAGATACCTGTCTTTGTGAGATGGCAAAGTAAGTGCAGAGGAAGTTCTTAATAACAAGAAAACTTTGTTTTCTATATTCAGATTTAAAAAGGAACAAATTTTGTTTGCAAGCAGCTCCAGAAGAACAAGGTACATTTTGCCCCACATGCAGGATTCTCGAGCAGTGAATGTTATGTCCGTTTCCAGTGGAAGAGACGTAATTCCATTTATACATGCACACAAAAAGAATGTTCACTAATGATGTGCATATGCTCACAGACCTACAGTATTTTTTTTAATCTGATTTCTCTGAAAGTTCATCTCAGAGGGTAGCAAAGCAGTGTTTGAGCTGTAAATAGAGAAGGACCAATGACAGCCAGAGAGCCACGAGGCCCTTCCATCCATCAGTCAAGTTGTCACTGCTTCTTCAACACAGGTGAAGAAACATCAAACAGTATTTGCAGCAAGTTAAGCATTCCTACAAGTGTTAGTGGGAGTGCATTGGCTTTAGACACCTGTTCCAACTTTTTTTCCTTCAGGAAGAAAAATCTTGGAAGGCACATAGTTTGTGTGACTCTTTTCCTTTAGATGACTAGTTTCCATCAGGACCGGAGGTAGGGTATGAAGTATTAAGGGAGTCACTATAAAGGGTCACTTGCGAGACCACAGGTGTCTAACGCAAATAGGCAGCCAGTGCAGGGTTGTCAGTGAAGATAGCAAGCTGGCACGAGAAATAGGAGTAGTAGGTAATTGAAGCAAGGAAAAGGTGTGTCAGATGAGACAGCTGAATTGGCATGTGAGCCTCCCACGAGATACAAAGAGACATTGGTTTGGAGAATCAGACTCTCTTCTGCCATCATTTACAGAGTCTCTTTCTCCTCCTCTTAAACGTAAAAGAACCAGACAGGCAATACCATGTCTAGCATCACTTGTATTTAATCTTGGTGATCTGCAGATACTCAAGCTCACTATCTTTAGGCCAGGGGCTGCGTGAGTGAAAGGGGTTTTTAACTCTAGTGCCTAACTTGAGCTAAAATTCTGACAGCAAGTTATTGTTTGCTTCTGATATTTCTTTTCCTTCGCTAACACATAAAATTTACACCACTACCTGGTTTACAGTAGCAGTCTAACATATTCCAGAAATATATTTTATATATGTGTATTTATATATCTATTCCTTTGCACAAATAACCCTCCAGTCTCCTCCCGGGGAGGTATTCAGCAAGGAAAGTGAAAAGGGGCCTTTTTTTTCTCAGCACCCCTTGTTGTCAGCCCGCAGTACCTCTGTGAAGCTGATCTCCTATCACCATCAGCAACCAGGCACTGGGACAGTCTCCCTCGGGAGGCTACCATTCCTGAATGATTTCCTACACAGCAATGTGCCATCATGCTGTACATAGAGAGTTAAATTTCTACACTGCCTCCTCAAAGCCAGTTCTTGGTCTAAAAAATTCCAAAATTACATAGGTTTCATGGCAGACAGCACACTTCATAACATGAAAAAAAATATGTAAAATTCTGTCCACAAGGGAAAAAACTGCAAGGGAGGGAACCCAGGAGATTATTTTGGGTATGCAGCTATAAGGTAGTTTTAAAATAAAATAAATAAAAAAAAAAAGAATGAAAGAAAAAAAAAGAACTAGCTAGTATATAAACATGACTGAGGGAAAATAAATATTCAGACAGGTTCAGCTGCTTCATTATTTCCCCCGATGCTTTTCAGACATCTTCACTCTCAAGCACTTAAAACACATACCAAAAATATTTGTTACTCCCTTAAGCCATTTTTAGCCTACCTGTCTAGTGCTCAAATACAATTCCTAGCAACTGCAAGCTGTAGTATTGTGTTAATAATTTTCCCCCAATTCCACTGAGGTACCAAGAGAAACTTGAAAGGAAAATCAAAAATTAAAAAGGCAAAGGGATCTTTTAATATATACTGTCAAACAGCTGTGAGGCCTTAATCCTGGAGGCCTTTTTTTATCCTTCCATAACACCTACTCAAGATTTTTCTCTTCAGCAACAAAAAGATGCTAAACCCAAAGAATGCATTTTTGAAATGTGATTTTTTAAAACATGGTTATTTAAGCAAAAGCTCTCTCACTGACTTCTTGACAATGCCTAGAAATTGTACACAAGTTTGATGAGGAAGTGACTTTAGCCTGTTACCACTTAACCCTATCCCCCACTACCATTTCCTTGCTGCAGGGCACTTTTGCCCAACATGCAAATTCAGAGTTGTCGCCAACAGATTGTTCAAGCCACATTTTCACTTAATCATCACAGACTCAAGCTGGAAGGATCCTCGAATAAGAAGTACATCACTGTGATAAGAACATACAGATTTTACCAACATCAGTGATGTTGGTAAAATCTGTATGTTCTTATTGCACTACAAATACAAGCTGAAAGGCAAGGACTCAGTTCTTTAGCATGTCAGATACCCCATGTACCCCGAAACAGATAGGGACAGAAAATGCTCAGTTCGCTGAACTTTAGAGGACGGAGGCTCTGCGCACCCATTTTAAATCTGCTCTTCTCTGTACAAGCACATGCCCCTCAGCAGCTTGACAGAAATCAGTGCAATCCAGTAAAATGACAGAAAACAAAAGCAGTCCATGTCCTGGTTTTGGTTCATTTGTCCCTGTTGTATTTAAGAGGTGGGTAGAAATGTGTCTCACACAATATTTCTATTAGCTCTTTTCATTAATTTATCATTAACTCCAGTAAATACCAGCACTGTTCTTGTCTATATAGGGATAGCTAAAAAAAATAAACCAAATGAGCATCTAATAGGAGTAATTAAGCTATGTTAAAGCAGTTTATGTGAAAATCATAATTAAAAAATAAATAATGTTTTCATTTAAAAAATAAACTGGCTTTGAATTTCAAGTTATGACAATCTTCATGAAACGTCTAAGAGTAGCGTGAAGGTGTCTCATTAAAACCTTCGTACTACAGCTTTTTTTTTCAAGCTGAATTTATTGCAGTAGCCTCTGAAGACCAGGGAGAGGGGGTATTCTCTTCACTACTACTTATCCAGCTAGCAAACTCAGTGATTAGATAATCAAAAACAGAGCAACCACTTGAAAAAAATATCCCAATGTATTTTTCCCCTCCATGGTTAGGGCTAGAACTAGGCATTAATGAATGAGATCTGCAGTTTCTAAATCTTGCCAGACTGAGTCCCCTAGAAGGTATTACATTAGTTCCTTCATTGGAGAAAATATTTATTTTGTTAAATAATTTTTTTGTGTGTGTGAAATGTATATTAATAAACTTAGTTATACATTTAGCATATTTAAATTAACTGAATTTTTTAATTCACAGGATCTTTTTATATGTATTAACTAAATTTCAATTGCTTCTAAAAGATGTCCAGAATATAGATCACTGGAATAGCAGAACATTACATGCTTGAATCTACTTCAGATAGTAATCTGAATATAAGCTTCTTTCTATACGAATACCTTAAATAATGTGTATAGGGGTAACCAGCAAGTGTTTCTTTTATTTTAAAGGCAAAATTCTGTAGAAAATCAACACTCAACAGCAATTTTCAAAATACAAATGCATTGGCTATCAACTGGCATAAACTAACTCTTCTTTCAGAAAGTGGTGGGAGGAAAAGCCTTTTAAAAGTCTATTACTTGAGACAATTTTTTCCAGCTTCAGGCTTTAAATCAGTAATAAAAATGACTATTTAAATTACTTTCATGTCAATCCATCCACCATGATCTGCGTAGAGCTATTTAAGAAGACAGAGACAGACTAAGGAATATCTCCACTTGTGTTACTGTCAAACTTGGTGAGGTTCGTATTGATTATGTCACATTAATATTTCTTAAAACTCTTATTTTTGCTGTATTCAGTATTTCAATGGAGAAAGACACATACATTTTTATAAACACAGATGATTGGCTAGAATAATGGAAAAACTTATTTATTTACAAAATCATATTAAGGAGATGACACATGACTAAGAGCCTCCATTGCAGCAAAAAGATAGCAGCACCAATTGTCAACAAGCAGAAGCACAAGGAATATATGATTACCCCTTATTTCTCTAATAAAGATGGAAAGACAGAAAATAATGTGAAAGAAAAAATATATTCTGTAAATCAATTAAAAACCCAAAAACACCAGTACCATGTACCTTGTACTGTATAAAGTAAAACTTAATTTAAAACCACCAAAATGGAACTACTAAGGTGTCTGTAGAAATAGTTTTCAGTGAGATCAAGAGTCTGAAACCCTTTCAGAAAGTCCTTCAAGGCCCAGAATGAGATGTGCACTGCTACCTCCTTCAGTCTTTCCCCTCCATCCTTCCTCCATTTTTTAAAATCCTCTCATAGTAAAGGAACATTAGAAAATTTTATGGAATATCCATTGGACAGTCCCACTCAAGTCTTACTTAATTTGGAACTATCTAGCCAGCACAACACACCCTGCAAAAAACCTGCCAGCAAAGATGAAGAACTTTGCTTGCCCACGCTGGATGCTTACACTTGACTGAATTAACAAGAGGACACAGAACTTCTGCCTTCCTGTGGAGTAAAAGTGGACATAAACATTCTTCCAGAAAGGAGAAACTGCTCTGGTGCTCTTAGGTACCTGTGATAGGGTTGTTATCGTGAAAGCACCTCACAAATAAGTTAACCAGCCTTAGTTAATGCGGAGATAGGGTTGCTCCAGTCACTTCCTGGCAACACGAAACCAATCAAAAAACAAGTAAAATCGCTATTCAACTATTACAAAAAAACACTCATGTCACTACCTGGGCTTCAAACCCCCACATATCCACCCAGGCTGCTCTGTACCAGCAACTTCCTTACCCTTTCAGAATACATTTGCCAGCAGCACAGAATTCAATCAGATCACAAAGCTGTAGGTCTGCTCTCTTCCCTCCCAAAAGAATAATGTGGAACATCATTAATAACAGGCCAGGGCTGTTAGCAATATGTGGATTGCACCTATTACAGTGCACTATTGAAAATAATTACGAATACAAAAAATAGTCATGTAGCAACACCTACAGCAATCAGGAATTAATCTTAAACTTGTGCATCCAATAAACCAAACATTTTCAGGCAGACACAAACCAGTCCATATAAAAAAAAAAAAAAGAAAAAAAGAAGAAGAGTAATGTATTCTGGTTTTACAAGAGCTGCTGCTTCTCTCTACAACTGAGAGGTGACAACATTGTGAGATCTATTTGGTCTGAAGTCTTAGCTGAGGGTTTTCTCTATTTTTAGCAGCAGTAACAATAGCAAGTGGATGAAGAACTGCATGTTTATGTTAGACCACAGAACAAACTTGCCACATCTTTCAGTAATTGCCTAGTCATTCTTTCATCTGGTAATACCTTGCCATGGGAATTAGCTCACCTTTATTAACCTAAGTCCACCTTAAGTGCTTTATTTTCAAACAAAAATACATATTTCTAGGCACTGAAATATAGGTAGTAAGGGAAAAGTAGAATTTATCACATCAGGGTACCTAAATAGGCAATTGTGATTTAAGTTTGTAAATCTGACTTAGATACATCAATTTATTTTGACGTATCTATTGCTTTATGACAAATTAAAGAAACTGTTCATACCTTACTTGGCTTACATCACCAAGTTTCAATATTTACATGTCTCCAAGAGTCTCAGAATCACAGATACACATACAAAGAAGAACCAGCTCAGAGAAAGCCAGCAAATTTGGAAAAGGCATACACATCTGAAAAGCAGCAGACATGAAGAAAAAAACATACAAAAATAAAGGAATCCTGAAGGTACTGTTAAAACAAAATTGCAATGACTAATCTGTGTGTGAAGCCTAGAAATTAAATTCCAAGACAACGGATAAAATTTAGGGGATGGATGGAAGAACCCTTTCAGACCAGGGCAACAACTACCCTGGCTCTTTGGCCACTGCAGACTAAGTGAGAGAGCAAAGCACAGTGCTGCAGTCAGATTACCCTGCCCAAAAATCTTTGCACAGCTACTCATCACCTCCAAACCATACTAGGACATGTGCATGGAGGGGTTGGCAAGGAGAATGTGTGCTGCACCCTCTGCTTTTTCACTTGAAATAAAGTCAAGTTACATTTCAGAGAATCAAGCTCTTCTCAACTGATGTATAAAATCTGCTGCTAAGATAGGGGACTCTGTCGATAATCAAATTAGACATGAATAGGGGGAGGGACATTTCCTTCTGCTATACCCAGATTTGCCAAATTTAGGTATATTTGTGACATTTGAGACAGTTAAAGCCATCCATCAGCATCTCTGTCACTAGCTTTGGGTTTGCAAAAATGGAAACAAGATGTTGCCTTGGAATGCAGCTTTGTAAAATTCTGCAAATTAAAAAACACCTCACTAAAAGTTTCTATATACAACTAGAATCTACCACTGTAACACGATCAGCAAGATAGGTGCTATCGTATGAATGGTCATTTAATAAAATGTTAATAGTAGGATCCTGAACTTACTCAGATTAACTTTCCTATTATTTACACAGAACATCATTAGGCTATCAAAACAGAGCACACTCTAACCCAGAAAAACAAGCAGTATGCTGGGGGGTGGAAGGAATCAGTATTCTGGTGCAGTAATAAAGGTTTCTTTCTCCAATGATAATCAACTCTGCATAATTAAAATAGCTCAGACTGTTGAACTAATTTTCAGACTGGAGGTTTCTTCCTGTAGCAACACTTACACACAAAGTTTCTACTGCGACTGAATTTAATCGTGAGCCTAATTACAATTTTAATGAATATCTTCAACACTGCATGTAAACTTGCACTTCACAGTCTTGCTATCAGAGCATTCTTAGAAGCTTTCTGCAGTTAATATAAAGGATTATTCTGAGATGCTCATGGTATGGCAGTATTTTTTAAAAGACAGCTTAAACTATATTCAGCCAAATTGAAATAATGTTTAAATTAGGCTTGTAATAACTATAAGTTTGAATATGCATGTTTCAGAATATTTTTACTGTACATTTAATTAAAGATGAGAAATGTGTGTCTTTCTAATCAAGTTCTAACTTCAGAATGATACAAACTGTATCTGTTAAGTTTCCCTTTTTGTAAATACTTGAGGTTTACTTGCAGATTTTCTCACCAGAGGGCAAAAAACAATACAGGAAATCCTCTGTTCACAGGAGAGAAGATAGATTTAATAGCCAATGCCTAAAAATTGCACCAACAAAATACTTCTGATTTTTTTATGCAATTCTAGTGCAGTGAACTAAAAATTCTGTAGCAGCCCCACATAAATAAGATGACTTTTAATTAAACATGAAAATTCACAATTCACCATGGAGTTTCTTCTTCTATATACAGTTTATCTTATTTTACACTCCCCTCCAATTTGCAACGGCCAGACTGATGGACCTTTCGCATTACTGCATCACAGGTTGCTGGTAAAATAAAAGCAGCCTGGTCATCCAGCAGTTTGCAGATGACTTTTCTAGGCCCTAAGAGGATGTGATGGATTCAAGATGACAGGATATGAGCATTCTGTAGCAGTAACTGATGTACCCATCAGTACTGAAGTCATCAATACAGAATAAGCATTTTGGTGTTCCATGGTTAAATCTCTGTTAAGGTTTCTGTGACAAAGCCTATTCAGATGTGCTGAAGGTTTCCATAGTGAAACCACTCCACCATTCCACCTATATATTTCAATCGAGGAAATGTCTTTCTTACTTGCTTTAGACTTTAAATCTAGCAGAAGCATCTTCAATCACAGAGCATTATTCCCTGTTTTTATACAATAACAGTATATAATCACTTCCGTACCTTTATAAAACTTGATGTTGAAACCAGTTAGCTTTCTTGTCACACTAGTCCACTTTTCGTTGCTTGTTTTTCTTTTCTTGCTTCAGTTCCAATGCCCGTCTATAAACACTGGGTTTGTTCTTTTTTTCTTTTCCCATGACTTGCATTTAGTTTCATGAAGAAAATTAAAATAGAAAAAAGGAGAGTTGCTTTTTAAACTTTAAAATTGTATTGAGTGTGGACGTGCCGGAACTCTTTAATCTGTGCATTTCATGTATAAACTAAGCCATGTTTCAATAGAAATGTGACTGCTAGAAGAAAAGAAGTTGTAATTTAATTTACTTTTCTTTACTCTGGAAAACATCACCTCAGTTGTGGATCATTCCAGCTGTGCTGAAAGGACCAGGCACAGCAAAGGGGTAGATTTTGGTTTTCTGTGAGTCTTTTACTTCTAAACATGCTCTAGCAGATAAATATCTCTAAGCTAAGAGATATAAAGGTAAATATAATTTGCCGTACTCTCAGTGTGGAGGCCATTTTTCTACTTGAATAAATATCAGTACAATAATACTGTCCAGAATTCAGAAAAGAAAAAAAAAAAAAAGGGTCAACCCAAGAAAACTAAAGCTTCTCAGGGATTTGCCAATCTTTAACCATGCTTACGCTTGTAACGTAGTCCAGAGGTACTCGATGAAGAGGTGATGAGGAACGAGAGGCACACACAGGCAAAGGGCAGTTTGTTGTACCTACAACCTCACACATGAAACACAGAAGCAAAACTGGATGATGGAGGTCTGCAGGTGTGACTTCAGGGTTTGTCTTAACTGACCCAGCTGCAAACCAATGCAGAAAGGTGTAGTCGTATCCCCCTTGCTCCTCCCCAGATATATGTTGCCACCTCTTCCTTCTGCCTGTTCACAGAGACAGCCTCATCTTTCAGTCCACGTGGCCAGCAGGCCTGGCTGACTGTGCAGCTGTACACTAACGTACAGCAGGATGGCTGCAGGACTGGCCAGCCCAGCACCAGGGAGAAGGACAAAGACTTCTCTGAAGGTGGCAACATCTGCTCAAACTGCTGGGATAACCTGCACTATGCACAGAAACTTGACTCTGATTTCAGTTTAGCAACTGATGCAGTAATGACATTTTTGTTCTTTAAATTATGCACACTATGGAAGAATGAGGCAACTAAAAGCACAGAGAAAGCTAGAAGCATCTACAAAAAGGAAAAACATAAGGAGGTTCACACAGCACTTTAGATGTACTTGCAAAGAATAGGAGCCAAAAAATGAGAAGATACATGGGAGGTGGTCTGATTTTTCACATAGCACTGGCTGACTCAGAGCAAAATGTTTAATAGTTTTCAGCTATCTTAGAGAAGTGTAAGTATCAAGCAGTACCAGAAATTCAAGGAGCACTGCATTCCTTGTAAAAATGAAACACATGAAGTATGTGCTTTTAATCAGGGCACAGAAGAATGTGAAATTACAGAGGGGGTTGTGATCAATCTAAGCCAATTTTACAAGTCTAACTAGGACCATATATGAGATAAGATTGTAACTGAGATCTGATCATTTTGGAAGAAAAACTGAGTGTTCACTGAAAAATGCAGAATTAACCCTGAACTATGCAATTATAACTTACAACACAACCATAGCCATCCTATACACAATAAAGACTAGGGGATTATGAAAGGTAAGCAATTCTCTGACACTGAAGTCACAATTAATGATACACCACAGAAGAACACTAGCATAAGGTTATGGGTGAGTTTCAAAGTTTGCAGCCATTATGGCAATGTAAGCTGCCAAAACAGAAAGAGATGATAAGAAATTAAATGAAATTGATGAAATTGATTTTATCACTTCATAGTAGTTTGCAAGCTCCAGCATCATGGGTTACTGACAAGCAAACATCACCTCTGTCAGCTCACTGCTCCAATACAGGTGAATAGTCTGTAACTTGACTAGACCAAGCATGACATTGCTTTCTTGTACATCAACCCAGCCCATGCACCAGGGAGTAGTTAGGAACAGGTAATGGAACATAAATGGGTGAAAAATGCAACTTACAGGAATGACTGTTCCCTCTGGGGAGGGAGCTAAGCACTAAGCACATGGGTGAGAAACAAAATGCAATATAAGTAGTTGAAAAGTAATAATTGTTACTGTGTTAAAAACTCATCCTATATTCAGTGTCATGGAGCAGATAGACCAAAATTATTAAAGAAGAGCTTGAATCAGTCTTCTGCAGACAAAGCTCATCCCAGAAAACAAAATATAGCTAATTCCATCGCCTGTAGAAATGTTGTTCTTACCTTATGCCAAAAGAGGAGCCCAAGAGACGCATTGTTCTGGGCGTAAAGAGAGAAACAGATAACAGAGTACACACACTGTGCATCATTTTTAAAAGAGAAGAAATAATAGAGATGGGAGAACAAGACCATACTTTATTTACAGCTAAGTTACACAGCAAGGAGCAGGTGTGTAAAACGCAGGCATTTTTGCACCTGGTGAACAAAAAGTGCTGGTAGAAGTGAAGGAATATAATGTAATTAAAATATTTTTCATGTATTATGTGAGAGGTTGTCAGTAAACAAGGTTTGGTAAGAAAGATCATGTCCATGTATAACAAAAAAACCACAACCATTTTTTCATAGTCGTATGGGAATTCCAATCAATACCCAGTTACATCCGACAACACAGTTGATCATATAAAATACACTTAGGCTTTTTTAGATTATCTTTTGACTGGAGACAAACAATAGAAAAGTATTATTGGAAACTCTGGGCAAATTTTGGCAGAGCTACAAATTAAGGCAAAGCAAAATGACAGAAATACAAATCTCACATCAAAATTACAGAAATATAAATCCCATATAACAAAAAAAATCAAAAATCCAAAACAACAACAACAACAAACAACAGCAACAACAAAAAATAGGAAAATCTTTAACATAGCAAGGCATTTAAGCAAATTAGGGTAAGGTGAATAATCCATAGGGAAAATAGTTTCATGTATTACTCTTAAATGTTGGGATAAAAATTCTGACACTTCCTTTTATTTCTTCCAAGTCTCCTTGCTAGTTTTTTCTGGAAGGCATTAAGGAGTACATCTGATTCTGGCTCAGGTTTTTGGGATAGATCACTGGAGGTTTTCTAAATTGGTCGGCAGTAGATTTTGCCAGCATTCATCTCAAACTTCCCTAGCTTTCTCCAGGGTGCAGAGTAAGCTGGATCATGTTTCATGTTTAAATTAATTTGGAATTGCTTGTTCCAAAAGTGAACCGGAGTTTGCAAGTTTTTCTGCTTTCCTTTGCTGGAGATGAAATATTGCTTTCTGCCATTATACTTTTCAGAGTCAGAGTCTCCAGCCTTTCAGCCTACCTACATGACCAGATCTTTCTTGCCTTCTACCACAATTCATTTGTGTTCCGTTCTAAATTTTTCTTAACCAAGTACAGTTCTATTCCTGTCAGATTTACCCAGCTCTGAGATCCCATCTGCTTGGCTATATATTCTTTAACAGATTCTGTTTGCTATACGCTGACCTAGTTCAAAGTTACCTTTGTTCATTGACTGTTCTGTGCTCTACCTTCTCCCATGTTTATTTCACAGAAAACTGTATGAGTTTGCAGTTAGGTTTTTCACCTAGGGCATTTTTATAGATTAGAAACAGTACAAATTCAAGTAATGATCCCCAGGGACCCCATTTAATACTCTGCCTAAATTGAAATAGCTTCACTTACAATCACTTTTTATTCTATATGGGTAACCACTGTGCTATTCATCTAATTTCATATTACTGGATCTCTTAAGTCCTTGAAGCTCTTTGCTGTGAGCAGTCTTGTGA
Organism: Melanocharis versteri; assembly: GCA_013397845.1. NCBI lineage: Eukaryota > Metazoa > Chordata > Aves > Passeriformes > Melanocharitidae > Melanocharis > Melanocharis versteri. Next base: position 687,669 of record VZTG01003225.1, on the reverse strand, counting down.
CAATGCTTGCTGCTTAAATACACCCCGTTATACCCCTGTGGTGTACATCTGAAGTATGCTGTGTGTACAAGTCTAACATTACACATGTTGGGCCACCCAACGATTTTCCTTTTGCTTATGCCTGCTTTGTTTATTAGAAAAGGAAAGGATTTCTGCTCTTACAGTCATAAAGTTTCTGTTTTTACATGCAGGAAAAATGCAGTGATAAGACTCACTGCCATTTTTTGGCTCTTCTCTCTAACAAGTGGGTTTGGTTGTTCTAATTCGTATACCCAAAAGCATCATCATTACAAAATACCTCATAGACAGATCTTAAGCTCCCCCTGAGCTGCATCTCCTTTTTGAAAGCTTTACCATTCCCAATAAAACAGATGTTTTACTGGGCATTAACACAGAGCCCACTTAGAGGCAGCAGATCTCACACCATATAAAGGCTCCAAAATACAATGATTCCGGTGCAAACTGAAGTAGAGACAAACTAATATAGCAACAAGAAGAAAATCTCCAAACCAAGCAAAAATTTTCATGCTGACTGGAGGGGACTTATGACAAGTCAAACAGAGAAGCAAGTCTGACACACCAGGTTAGTGCAGCTCCCATCTCCAAACCAAGCTTCCAGAGGCTGCCACTTTTCTCTTTGAAGAGAAGACTACAAGTCAACAGAAGCAGCTCAGCCATTTTAATGTTATTTTCCCATCTTCATTCAGTTCTTAGAATACAAGAGGCATAGAATCATTAATGTTGGAAAAAGACATCTGAGTCCAACTCATAACCTAGCTCCACCTTGTTCACCACTAAACTGTCCCCAAGTGCCACATCCACACAGCTTTTGAACACTTCCAGGGATAGTGATTCCACCACTTCCCTGGGGAGCCTGTTTCAATGCCTGGCCACCCTTTCAGTGAAGAAATGTTTCCTAATTTCTAATCTAAATGTCCTGTGGAACAACCTGAGGCCACTTCCTCTTATTCTGTCACTTGCTACCTGAGAGAAGAGACCAAGACCCACCTTGCTACAACCTCCTTTCAGATATTGCATCATTCTGCAATTTTTTTCTGTCTCTACCTGATACATCACCTGATGCACACCACCCATCACCACTTAAAAATCCTTCTGTTCACAGCTGAGAGGACAACTGGACTTGATCCAATAGATCAGCCTGTCCTGCCCATTTCATTTCTTATCAAATAAAACCTGTGCATTTCACCATGCTACTGCCCATGATTGGAGCAGTGCCCTTCAGCATCTGCAAAATTGCCTCATTATCCTGCTTTGAACTTTCCTTCCATCAAATCTTGTGCTTTGCTGGGGTGGGGAGGAGAGGAGAGGACAACAAGAGCAAAAAGCAGGTCCAACGCAGGTTACCTCTGCAGAGCTACAGCAAAGGGCTAAGGTAACAAGAATAATTTTGCTGCTCTTCAGAAAACTGAAGGATTTTTTTTACCAGAATCCATGAAATAATTGTACATTAAGTTTAGCTATAAAGCCACGACCCTGGAAAAAGGACTTGGCTCTACAGCAAATGTTTTTCATATTCAGTTTCACTTTCCAGTATAAAATATTTAAGAAAACATAATTCTACTTAAAATAATTCTATAAAAAAGTCATCACATTCTTGTCTTTTATGCGTATCACAGTCAGACATTTCAAAATTATTTCATCCAGCACAAGGCTTCCACGTCCCTTATGTTGTAAGTGATCAGTACTTGTGAAAGCCTACAGAATTTACACTGAAAGGCAAGACAATGAAAAAAATAAACCTTACTGCATTAAAACCCCTCTTCCTTTTATCTGAGTGTTTATACTGTCACCAGCTATTGGAGAATGGGAATGTTTCTACATAAAACAGATTAGTGCTAATGAAGTCTCTAGTAAACCATGTGGAATTTCTGGCCCTGCTGTCTGTTGAGGCTGTGGAAATACTCTGCTCTTAGTGAGATTTTAGAGAATTGTAATTATTTAAGAAGTGTGAGTGCTTGGTGTTGCAAGTGACATTGTGGTTTTGATGGAAGGACTTTATCAGATACAGAGGTTTTGAAACCTTTCTTAAAGAAGGTCAGTTTCAATTCACCTAATGTCCTCTCGAAGTTCATTCCACATCCAAGACCTTTTGTCCCCAGACTTTACATGTGCTTCTGCATCAGGTTTGTGATGAAGAGAAGAGAAGGCAAAGACATTATAATTCTGAAACTCTATAAAGTAAAAAATTATGTAGCTAAGAACAAAAAATTGCTAGTTTTATAGTTCAAGAAACTGTTTTTGTTAACCAGTAGAATTTATGGAATTATTTCATTTGAATTTTTAAATAAAGGTTTTATATGATTCAAATTTTATATAATCTATGTTTTGGCCTAAATAGGTTTCATAATAATTGCATCCTGAATAGTTAGGCACATTGGATTCTTCTTTTGAATCTGGTATTTTTGAAATGTGTAAGATATATATAGCAAGCAACCAAGTTATGTCCATCTTAATTCTGATCATTAATGCTGCTGCCCTGAATACACAGAGGTGGAGGATGCCCCAAGTGAGGAAGCTTTTCCTTTAGTAGCAGTCTCACTGTTTGGGTCTCTCTCAAAACTAGTACTTACAAATTCTGCCACAGGGCTGCCCAGCTGGGCAAAGTCTGTGAAACTCGATGTAAGGCATAAGGTGGAGTTTGATTTGTTTGTGCTTGTTTGTCTGGGGTTTTTTTTTTTTTTGCTGCACTGCCAAGGAGAATGATTGATTTTCCACGGGGTGGCTGCAGCAGAGCCAGTTTTCTTCTGCTCAATCTGTTTTACGAAGGTCACTGAAACCACCTGATATCTGATATAAACAGGGAAGGAGAAAAAAATTTGAAGAGGATCCTAAGCCAAACACCACCTTCTTTACAGTGTGAACAGGAACCAAAGGAATCCTGAATAACTCATCTCCTGATGCCACCAATATCTCCTTTCTATGGAGTGAATTAAGAAGTCAGTATATTTAGCAACTGAACTTAATAGAACAGAAGTTTCCTTTTGTTGCCAGGAAGAGAGCACAAGTCAGCAAATCCTCAAAAAATGGCCACAAAGAAACTCCTTCATTCCCAGAGATGTTCCTGAAAAATCAGCACCCTAATACAAAGACAAGGAAGCAGATACTGTGTGTAAGTGCATAATTTCCTCACAGAGTGCTCTGCTGGTGGTCTTCTTTCCCTTTCCTTGCTTCTCAGAACACACCAATCTGTGTTCTGCCAGATAAAACTGTCCCACACAGCCTCCAGCTATAGCCCTCTGATTCTTCCAGGCCAGAACGCCCACATCCATTCAGAGAGATTGATCTCATGGCAGTCTTCTTTATGAAGGTTCTAATTTTTAGAACTGTTGGGAAAATAGCAAAACAAAACAACAAAAACAAACCTACTTCATTCTTTGAAAATAGTTAACCTTTTGGAGAATAATCATGCTGCATTTCAGAAGGTCAGCAGTTAAAGGATGAGCACTTTGGCTTCAGGTCACCAAGCAACACATCCTCCCTTTGAGGCCACAGGGTATCGAGTCAAGTCTTGGGTCAGATTTAGGGATTTTTCCAGCACAGTTCACTTTGGTGCGAAGAGCAGTTTTGTTGGGTTTTTTAGTACAGTAAATTATAGGCTCAAGAACAAAGACATGTTTTGTATGCCAAGGCATTTAGTAATGTTAATATTTGCTAAGACCATCTTTCAGCATTTCTCATTTGGTCTGTCAAGGCATGTAACTGGATGCTCAAGTTATAATTGGGAATGTGTAGCTCATATGCAAGCAACAGAATCTTTGAGTTTCAAATAAAAACTAAAGATGTATCTCTGTACTGGAATTTTGTGAAGGGTGACTATTTATACATATTTTTCTGTTTAGAGAGTTTTTATCTCTTACAGGACAAATACACCCAGCATTACTAAATATTACAGATTTACTACTATTACTTCTGCCTTTTTATTTTGGTTTCTCTTTAGCTTTTCTCCTCTTTTTTTTTTTTTTTAAGAAAAAAAACTTCTACAAACAGTTATTTTGGGCATTTTATACAGTGTCTTTTCTTGTTCTATTTCAAACATATTGGCAATCACAACAACAATCATTCACTGAATCTGTTCCTGGCATTTTACAACCAACAGCCGAGTTGTTGACAGAGTACTGAGAGTTTTTTTACTGGGGACACTGGGAATTCCTTAAAAAAAATGAAGCTTTATCCCTCCTGTTCAATTACTTGGGTTTTTTTTTCAACCTGGTTAAATGCTAGAATACCATTTCCAGGCAGAGCTACTCTACTTGTGTCCCAAAAGGAGGCTGTTTCCTGGTGTTAACCACCATAATGTCAATCCCTACATTTATTCATTTGAATCTTAGTTAAACTGAAGTTTATCTCTTCTTGTTCTTGATCAGATTATTAACCCCACCCTCACCTCGACTGAATCCCATTTATTTCAATGTCTTTATCTTCACAGAAAGGCAAAACTTATGAAGTACAAGCGATCTGCAAGCCGGTGATTTAGCAGTAAGGTTATTAGCATACCTAGCACTGACAGTTCTGTTTTCTGCATTATTTTGGATTTTTATTATTTTCTTTCTTTCATTCCATTTTAGCTCTTTAATCAGTCTTCAGCCGTGGAACATTTTCTTCTTTTAAGATGTGCTTGATAGAGTAGCTTTGGAAGAAAATTTTTTATTAGCATTTCACAGCAATTTTGTTTTATCTTTAGTTTATGGTTCAGTCTAAATTAATGCTTGGTTAAGGCACTGCATGGCTCCATGGGGCATTTGACATGCCTAACATATTAATGGTTCAAAATCACAAGTCATTTCCTTTCTCTCTCCCTTGGTTTATCTCTCCGTGTCACATTTAAAGTAAAAAAGGCTCTTTCAGGATGAAGTCCATGCCTGTGCTAAGAACAGGGTCCCAGGCATCAGAAGCATTTACAGATGTTACACTACATTCCTGGAAGTTCTGTGTGGGAACCTTTTGAAATTAACAGGTTACATTTCATTACTGTTTGATGGATATTCTTGTCTTTTTCCAACAAGATATTTAGCACAACCATTTTATATACAACATTTGTTATTCAGCAGGATTTATCAGCAACAAATATTTTAAATTTCAAACTGCATAGTAGGCATTTAAGACGAAAATCATTCAGCAGTGACTAGTTGCTGAATTACTTCCTCAAGTTAACTGTATGTGTAACAAGTTCTGTCTCTCTACAGTACCACATACAGACTTATCTTCCTGATGAAGATTATTTTAGAGGTGGAAAATACAAATTACTTAGATTCAGATCTTCATATCACCTGTTTTCTTTCAGTTTTAAAAGGAGGGAGTGAAGAAAATGGAGGTATATTTTCTCAGATTTTCTTCTCTATGCCAAACAAGCAAATATCTTGAAACTCCAATATGTTGTAGAATTTTCCATTTCACCACTCATAAGGAGAGAGTTGGTGTTCACATAAACTACATTGGTTTTGGCTTAATTTCCATCCACTGGGTCGAGGGGGTCATATTTCACGTTCTAGAGTAATGGTGACAGCACTCACATCACAGGTCCATGTAGTCCTGTCAGTACTCTGGCTGTAGCCAACAGCACAAAAACACAGTTACTTTCCCAGGGACCCTTGAGCCTCCACGTATTTGCTACCAAGAGACAGGGCCACCTGAACTGATGGTGGATTTGTGTGGGTTTTGCCATTAATTTCTCCAGTCTTTATTTAAACCCATTAAGAACATATTTCTTTAGGTATGCATGATACATAATAGACACAGACAACACACCGATTTGAAAACTCGAGGCAAGGCATTTCACAGATACTGTGCATCACTTTTACTTCAATTTTAATGTTCTCCATAAAATGAAGAATCAAAGCCTAAAGGTTTACTTAGTATCACTCTGAATTCCTTAAAAGCCAGATATCAAATGGAGTTTTTTCATAATCATACTCAAAAATACAAATTTCTCAAATTGTAAGTTCCATTTAGAAAAATACTATTTGAGGTTAATTTTTTTAATATATTCTAATAGTATGGTAATCAACAGACAAACTGAGAGGCTACATAGCATAACCAGACAGTTGTCATTTTTTAATAGCACTCTAAAACTTATTTTAGCTAATAAAAGTTACCCCGTGTAGAGCACAGAAGCAGTTTTGCTCTACACAGCTTTGCACTACTGATCGGTGAGATCTTCACATCTGAAGTAGTATGAACGGTGCCTGTGGATATTTTCATGTCATAATAAAGATTTCTTCTTTTGGAAATTTCTAGCTACAAACATGCAATAAAAATGTAGCAGTAAAATCTGATAAATGAATGCACAGGGTACTTCACCAATAAGTAGGTTCCATCCCCAAGGGTGAAAGCCATGTCTGAGGACAACTTCACTCTAAATGAGAGGGCAGGAGAAGGGAAAAGCATTGAAGCTGATCTTGCCTTGGAGCTACGCTGAGCACTGGATCAATAGCTATCATTAGCAGAGGTCCCTTAGAGGAAGCTGGCTGCCACAGTGCTGACATTTAACCTGTGTCATGTGGCACCATGTGCACACGTAGGGAACTTCAAGTTTAGAACCGGAAGACAGAAAATAAAAGGAGATTCCTGAGCTAAATAGCAAATCTTTCCTGGAATTTGAGTAGTTGTTGAGTTTCAAGCAAAAGTAACCTCTTGTTACAAGAGATAAGTGAAATTACAGCTAATTTTAATAGTACACTTTACACATTTCAGCTAGTTATGTGTACTTAGAATCACTGGAACAGAGAAAGCAGTGCACATCTGCATAAACCTCATTATCAGTTGAAGGCATGTCATATTCATTTGATTAATCTCAATTTGCCATTGAATCTCATTTCATTCCAAACATGTTGTCAATTCAACCAATTTAACTAAAATCCCCCCCGAATAATGATCTTTCCAAGCTCAGTAAATGCACTGCTTGTGTTGTTTATATTGCCTGCCTCAACTGACAGCCCTCTCTACAACAGTCTGGATTTTTAATATTGTAGCATGATCACAAAACAGCATTTTGTGAGAACATAGAGACAGCATACACATGTCCACAGAATTAATAACAAGATCCAAAAAATTTTAAAGAACTATTATCTGCATATAGATACAAAATGCTTTTGTCTCTAAAGGCACTGAAGAAGTAAAACCAGACTGTTTCTGAATGCTGGATGGCTTCACATATGACAGCAGTGTCTAGAAAACTCTCTGAAGGAATAGATTTCTCATAGTTTCATCATTGTGCAATCATAAAAAAAGACAATCCCATAACTCCAAGAAAGTTAGAGTCTGGATAGACAAAAGGGGAAGAATGGAGTGAGCTGCAAAACAAAAGTGACATATCCAGAAATTAGATAGGACAGGGTCTGTCAAATGCTATTCTAGTACCACAGTCATCAATACTCAGACAACACTACTACACCTATAAGCAGTGCACTGACACATATGTTGCTGATTCTTGTTTAAGGATCATCTTCTCCCATCCAAACAACTACATTTAAGAATGCCATGCTTGAAAGTGCACAAATACCGAAGATGATAATTCTCCTTGTAACTTCATCGCTTTTGTTCTGATAGAATGCCAAACACAAAAATCTTGCCTTCCAAATTTCCTCTCAGAATTTTTAGACAGTAGTCCTTTGCTATATGAGGCATAACAGAAAGTGTTTGCTGCGACCAAAACAATCGTAAAAGCAAACTCTCACTGAAGTCTACAGAGGAAACAGAAGACAAAGTAATTTCAAGCAAATTACAGATCTGTGGTATCTTCCAATAGGAATGAACTAAAAAGAGCTTTATATGGATTTTGCAATTTATTTCTTATTAGTTGAAAAAGTAGCCAAGATGTCTTTGTCTTGAAAAAATGAATATAAATTTCCTCATAAATACCATGAAAGTTCATAATCTTGTAAAATTAGCTTCATACCATGCTGTGCCTGATGAAAATAGGGTAATAAAGAGTCCTTTATCTGTCTTCAGAGAGGAGATTCTCCATAATTAGGATCCTTTTCACCTTCTCCTTGGTTTCCATTCTCCACCTGCACCCACCTTGCAATCATTGAAAACCTCACCTTCAGCTTTCAAATCCTTTCTCCTCAGTGCCTTAGAGCCTCACAAGAAACAGGCCCAGAAACTCCTAGTAATCCTGGTAAATCAGTTAGCAAGCTGCAAACCCATTTTTTAATTCCAGTATGAGGATGGGTTTGCTTTGATCTATTCTGGTGCACACTAAGATTTTTCCAAGAGCGACAGCTACAGAGCTGACAGCAATGTCTTCTTGCTTGTACAGATGATGAAATATTCCTTTTTAGCAGTAAATCATAAAAGAAACTGATGATTCATTACTGGGGTTTTTTAATTCTCTCATCCCCATCAGAATTTTTTCATGGTCTAACTTTGTACTTCTGGTGACTGCTAGAGAGTTCAGAAAAAAGCAATGCAACATTTGAGAAATAACTGCTGCATCGCATCCAGTGAGAGATCATTTTAACACAGTCCCTCTCCTCCCCATTTCCCTCTTCCTCCACCCATCCCACCGAAGTTTAACGCCACAGAGGTTAAATGCTTGGAAACAACTTGGTTTCACAAAACTTTTCTTGTTTCTCAGGCTACATCCTCCATGAACCCAAATCCCACAAATCTCAGGTGGCAAGAGCCTGAGGAACCTAAATAAAAGCAGCCAAGAACTGGCCTAGAAGCAAAACCAGGAAAAATGGGATTGGTGAACAGTTAGTCATACCTAAGGAAGAAATGCCACTCTTTAGGAAGAATCCATGCAATACAGAAAAAAATTTATGAATACTTCTTTAGAACAGGAGTATTTTCCTAAGTCTCTTTAAATCTTTGATTACATTTGAGCCAACATTTCTGAAGCAATAATGAGAAAGCAGTAACAATAAGTCCCATGACTGGAGGAATTTAAGTTAAAATTCATATAATGACATTCATTTGAAATATGCTGGAGCTGACAAAACTGGAAGAGTAAACCCAGAAATTTGGAGAGAAGTCCACTTGAGAGTAATTATAAGTTATGTGAGTTCAAATTTTGAGAATGTGAAAAATAAATACTTTTCATTTTTTAAATAAACCTGAAAAATATAATGAAGACTGATTTTCTACTTCATTATTTTTAGCTATAAATAATAGAAAACTGCTGATTGTAGGCTACAAGCTAAGAATATCAAGCCATTTGGAGATAAGAATCAGTACCATCTTTCATTTGTACCCTTCCCCCATCCTTTATTTTTCTTTTAAATCCTTCCTTTTGGACACATAGAAGAGATTTTCATTGTGTGGGGAAAAAAAGGAAAGCCTTAAAATATAAAAATTAATTTTACTAGAAAGCTAATGAATGCGCCATAACCCAGATTTTCTATGGCTATTGCATTAGGGAGAAAGAGTTATGAAACTTCATGCTTTTATAAATTTTGTTGAGCTTGCAATCCTGGCTGAAGGAGAGAGCAAATTCTCAGGTGCTAAACATCAAATTGCTTATTGGAACAGCTGCTGCACTGAGCTGAGTAAGCAGGACATGCAGGGAGTGGCTTTTTCTAGGCTAATCTTTGACCAGCATCAGTGCTAACACGAATTAAAAGGAATATCTTACAATTAGAATACTGTTATTGTTATTTCCTTTCCACTAAATGTACAGACACAAGTGTTCTTTTTGCATCTCTTACTTTTGGTTCCACTGTTTTTTTCTCACACTGGCTCAGCTCTGAAATAGGAATTTTATGTTTCCTACTCTCCAAGCTGTAAAATCTGGGGTGTTTTTTGTTGTTGGGTTTGTTTTGTGTTAGTTTCTGTTTTAGAGGGGAAGGGTGGTGTTCTTGAACAAATATTGCTTGAACTGGGGGACTGGAAAAGCAAATCTTTTTCCTTTCTGAGGAGCAGTGAAATGCACTGGGATAAAGATTACATTAGGAAACTGCATACTGGTTTTCTTCTTCCAAAGAAAAAAATTCTTATAATGTCACTAGCTCACTAAACCCTTTAAAATATAGATTACTTTTCCTTACATTACAAAGAAAATGTTCTCTGTTTTTATGGCAGATGGGCAGAAAACGTTAAATATCGGGAAATGATACAGATTAGAATGTCGATTATTCAGATTCTTTAACTTCCAGATATGAGTTTGGGTTCTTTTGTTGACTTAGGGTGCAGTTAGGGTTGAGCAACTATTAGTTGTTCTGTGATGGAAACAGGATTATTAATATATTTATGATTAAAAAGATTTAAATTAATATTATTATAATTAATACTATTAACAACCTATTTTGTCTGTAAGGTAGGAAGCAGGGGAATGCTGGCACACCTTTTGCTGCAGACCCTCTACATTGACAAGCTCTGCAAGCAGGTAGGAGTGTCTGAAGTAAAAGGCATGATCCTGAAGAGCAGGCTCCATCAGACTTTCATTAATATGTCTACCCAACCCCCTTCTTACTTCCAGGCTTTATTTCTTTAACCTTTCATTTCACTCTTAGTGTTTCTGCATCTTTTTTTTTTTTTTCCTCCAGTGAAGTAGGGGTTCTGCTCCTGCTGGGGAATAAAAGGTGCCACTCCTGAGATCTCCTGCTCACTTTGAACAACGAATTACCAAGAAAGTCAGCTTCTGTTTCCAGCAGGTTCCAATTCATGTTAGGAGCCCGCAGGAAATGGGCACATTGCAGCATCTGATTAAAGTCTTTCATAGCTTAGATTAATGCAGGGTCAGATGGTGAAAATTCTTTCTGTAATAGAAAGCAAGCTGAAACAAAGCTAAAAAGCCTATTCACTTAAAATTCAAGCACAGGGGAAAAAATAGAAAAGTAATCCTAATAATTATATGGATGCTTTCAAAAACTCTCCTAACATGTAGTGCTAAAGATTGTCCATATTCTAACCACAAACCTTCACATTTCAATAATTTGTGGGAGATAATTATCTGGAGATCAAAAAGCAACTTCCATACCTTTTCATTACAATTAACAATAAACAAGCATAAAAACACTAGAAGCTTGATTTATGAAAGTCTAGCGATGCATTGTAGGGCACATCCAGGATGTAGTCAGGCCTTCCTCCTTCACAAGCAGGGACAGAACATTCACATTTTCTGAATCACTACTTCCCACTAATTTTCATCACAATCCTCTCATCAAGCAAGGATCCTGCCAATCACTAGCTTGATCCATAATTCTGATACTTCATATGGTCTCAGTATATCAGCAGTCACCTTCTGCCTGCTCAGGGTCTCAGATTTCTTGCCCTTTTAACGACCCACTCTGAGATTTAATCTCCCAGGTGCTTCCTGTTTGTGGATAATGCAGCAATAAACAACATCAGTAAGAATACAGGTTTGCTGCATATTGCTAATTGTGAATCTGGAAGCAGAGAAGAGGACTGAGGGAAGGAGGATGATACTTTTGCACATTGTTTTGAAAACTTAGTAAAATACTACAATTATATTTGATTTCAGTAGAAAGTACCTTTACAGACACTTCATCTACAGAGATTTGTAAATACTCCCAAGCTAATTCTCAAAAAACATTCAGTTATTCTGTTGACCACAGCAAAAGTTGCACTTGGGCCATTTAACTTCCAAATGAGCTACAGAGAAAATATAGGACAGCCTGATTAAATGTTTCCTGAGCAGACAGTTTTTTAAATGCCCAACATACAAGTGCCTGTAAAACAAGTCTCTTGTCAAAGTAAGTGTATGCTTACTTTCCTGAGTAATTAATTTATTTAAAAAATTCTAGATCAGATGTTGGGTCTATTTTGCAGCCTAAAGACCTTTGGTGTCTTATAGTTTAAGAAATGCTAACTGCAATGGTGGGAAAATGTTACTTTTTGGAAGTTCACATCAGCTACTTGCTTTCTCAGAGTTTTTGTAAAATTTAACCTAAGTGTCTCTAAATTACTATATTTTCCTCTATTTGAATTCTGTGGTCTTTGCTAAGTTTTTAACAAATAATCTTGCAAGTCTTGGATGCTCTGAGGGCCCTCAAAACATCTTACTGCTGTGTTTCATTTTACTGGCATGGCAATTATAGGCAATTTCCCAATCTTGGTGTGGACAAACAGGTTGTGAACTCAGACTCTTAAATAAGCCTCTTTTTCTTGCTTGTCATTTTCCCAGTAACTTACTCTCCGAAGTCAGTCCATCTTTGCCTGCAATGTTTTTATATTTGTAGGTAAAACTTAGGTACATAATGTTAGAATTCGTATGTAGTAAAATGGACTCACGTTGTAATTTCCTACATAATCTATCTCTTCTTTTTTGAAGAACACCGTCCAACAGTGACTGTTCCTACAGACAGAAGGACCTAAAGCATACCCTTTTCCCACATGTCTTTGTAAGAAAAAGAAAAGAAATTTTTTTTGGTCCTTTTTGTTCCCAAGATATTGGAAAGAAATAATGGCAGAAATTAGAAAGGAAAATAGGGCTGTCCTTCTGAATCTTTCTGCAAGCTGTTGTGACAATGATATGCTGCTATTACTCAGCATATTCCTCATGGAAAAGGGGACTGAATTTCAAAACTGATTAAAGTCTCTGCTATGAAAAGGCCATAGACCTCAGCTAAGAATCCAGCCAGGATTACAAAAATTGTCCCTACAGCAGCTTAATGCATAATCAGCAGAAGCAGATACTACAGTTATTGACAATAAAACATGACTCAAAAAGATAAAGATTGACACAGCAATCAGAGGGGTTGTGTGGCACCCCTCCAGTAGTTATCGGCATAGCATGAGAAAAATGGCACTTCTCTTTTGCTCCTTGAAAGTGTGCATGGGAGGTGGGGAGGGGAGTGAGGTGATGAAGCAGACTGTCACCATCAGGAATTTGACACAAGGTATTCATCCTTTTTCTAGTTTTTATGAGCATGATTTCACATTGTAATAACAAGATGAATTGCTATAGTTCAAACATACAGAAGTCAGCACAGAGGCCAAAACTGAAGATGACTTAGCTAAGCTACAAGGTTGCCGATATGAGGTTGCCTTTGTAGGAAATCTACTGCAAAGTGAGCTGGAACACAAATTTATAGAATGTTATTCCTTTCAAACTGCTTTCTTGTGATGGTGAAAAGTAGCTTTCTCCAAACAGAGCAGACCTTATGCCCTACCAAAGTCTGAGAAGACTACAATGCACTTGTTCTTCTCAGTAAGTGTCTGGATGATTTGGTAGTAGAAACCAGAAAATGCACTGTGGAGCCACCCCCTAGCTAACCTCATAGGTGTATTCTGTATAAGACATCCTGTGCTTAAATAGAAGATACAGAAATTAGTTGAAACTCTAGAGTATCCAACTATAGCATACAAAAAGGATAAAATTTAGATTTGTTCAAGCATTATCCATTCACTTAAGCTACTTCATTGTTATATGTCATTTCATTTTTCATTACCAAAGCCCAGGGTGTTTAAAAGGTCTACAAGAACTCTTCTCTCAATTTGTTTGCGGCTGTAGTTCAGCAATATTTAGTACCAATGTGTGCTGGCCCTTTGGCACTTTTCTTCATCTTTAACATAATTTATCAAAGGAGGTAGCAAAATACAAGTTGATCAGTCTCTCTGGTTTAATTTAACAAGGCAGGTCATAAAGGCTTTGTTCCTTGACCAACCGTGCCAAAGTGCTGCTTTCACATATTAATGTGACATGACTTGTACAGTCATAATTACTATGACAAGATAAAGGGAATTAGTTAAAACTTAATTAAAACCACATGCCTTACAACTGTGACCCTGTACATATTTAGTAACTTTCCTTCTTTATTTCTGGTTTATCAAAAGGGGAAGGGGTCCACATGAATTTCCCTGGTATTACAAGTGCATCAATTAAGAAAGAAAATTAGACACTGATCATAAATAACCAGATAAGAAACAAACCTGAAACAAGACAAGTACTCTGATTCATGGTGAGTAATGAATTTCTTTGCTGATACCTATGTACTAAAGCAGCAATAAAGGACAAACAGCAATGCCTCTTCTATGGGTATGAGAAAAATTGATCAGTGCAGAGGTAGGGTACAGAGATGGAAATCTGCAGTGACTCTGTGTTGCATTATTGGTAGCCTTTTCAAAACAGGCATTACTGAACAGCACCGTGAAGAATAAAAATAAGGCTTGTCTTTTCACATTACAAATACGGGTGATCAAAAGGAAACAACAGCTTTCTCTGGTTTATCATCACACTGTACAGCTCTGTAGAAAACAGAAAATGAAAGCAGATAAACCGCATTGAACTAGGCTAAAAGTTTAACCCTGTGCAGCATACTGTAAGTGAGCATAGTCAGTCTAGTAATATGTGCTTTGCTTTAGCAGCTACACTGTTTTTCTACAAAAAATTCACAGGATGCCCTGTTGTCATTTGTTGTCACCTCCTCTTTTCTGTTAGGCACTTCCCCAAGGGCAAGACCATATTATTGTGGGACAACCCATTGGCAGCATGAGAGCAAAACATAATCCTTTCCAGGTTTTGGCTGCAGAATAATCTATCTATTCTTCTACTATTGTAGAAGTCATATGTTGCTTTTAGTGCAGACATGCTCAATATGATCTGAGCTCCATGGTGACAAGTTCTCGTCACTTGGATTTGACTGTTTCAATCAGCTTTATGGGCTTCTCATTTTCAACAGCTCAAAAAACTTTGTATGTGTCAATGTGTTTCTTAACCCTTGTTCACCAGAAGAAAATAATGGCAACAACTACAGGGAAACAGAAGAATGCAAGAGTGGGAAAACTTATCGTCCCAATGGGACAATTGGCTGCTCCTTGATTGAGGTAAAGAGGTGGCTCATCTCCCACACTGCTACTACTGGCACCAAATAAGCTCTGGCTCAAATAGGTTTTGCAGCTGTTTCTAATCCTGCTCTAGCATGCTTCTGATGAGCAGTGAAATAGTTAACAGCACATGAATTTACAGTATAACTAAGTATCAGCATTAATAGTGCTGAAATGAATGAGCCTGTCACATCTGTCAGAGCTATTGTTTCAGGCCCCGGCAGGCAGTGCCCGCTCCAAGGCTCTCAGCTAGGGGCTGGACTTGTGTGAAAAGCATTCCAGCACAGGGGACGGGGTGTCTGCACCAAAGAAGCATCTTGGTTCTGTTGCACCTGCACAAGGAGACTTTCACGACTATATCCTGAAGCTAGAAGGGTGTGCATCCAGGAACAGTGCACAACCATCTAAAGATCTAGGAATTTAAGGATATTTATAGGCAAAATTTATGCAAACATCTTTCTGGTTTTCTTTGTAAAGGAATGCTGCAAAAGCAGACAGTTCACCAGACTCTTGGACCTCCAAACTGAATCTGACCCAGGGTCTGACTACTTCATAGCTCTTATATGCTAGATCAAAACTAGCTAATTCAGGTGGCACTGGTAACCAAGCAGCAGCAACACGGGATGTGACACCACCCAACTGCTGATTTATTCAGCATCTCAAGGGTAAGCTTGGTGTGAGCTGTCCTGGTCGTGCCTTTCTACAGAAGGCTAAAGCAGGCCTGTAACCCTTCGAAGGTGGACACATAACATCACAATAGCAGTCCAGTTATTCTATTCACATTGCGTGAAGCAGAAAAGCCTCACAAGAATCAGAAAAGGATGCAAAAATGTTTTGCTTCTGCCCAATATTTTGACATTTCCTCTCAGAATTTTTGGGGTGTTAGGGCATTTTATGAGCACCTTTTGAAGGGGGTTCCATTTCTTTCTCGCTGCTAGATGAAGGGGAATTATATGAAATACAGTCATGCGGTTTTGAAGTAGAATTAGCAGCTTGAAAAGCCTAAAAGCAAGAATAATAAAAGTGAGAAATAATCCAATCAATAGAGCATAATTCCTGCTCTCCTATCCTGGGTCAGCAACACTGCAGCTAATTCAATCAGAGCATATCTACATATCAATTAGACCATACCTATATTAGTATCACATTACTGTTATATAAACAGATTATATGTGCCTGCATACTATAAAGTATAACACACTCTATATCACTGTAAAGCTTCTAAAGCAGATGTTGCTGTATTTTCAGACTGAATCTGGCACAGCCTCATTCTCACAAGGGTTAAACAAGTAGCACAAATAATAAACCATTTTTTTACATATAACAGACTTAATCTCAGGCAAAGGAAACTGCTGCAATGCTTTAAGACATTATTGCCTGCCATTCTTTACCTCACCCGCCCGGCAGAGGCAACAGCCCCCACAGCAGAGACAACAAAAGCAAACTAAACTTCACAGATAAGAACAAGCCTGTCTTCATTAGCAAGTTAAGCAAATATAGAAGAATGTGAACTGGAGCACCCATAACAAAGACCCGTGTTCCTTTATGCTCCCTCTGCTCACTTATAGCAATGAGGCAATGTAAAAAATTAAAGCCAGTAGCATCTTGTCTCATTTCAGAGAAATCCAGACTTGAGAGTTTGGGTAGGATCAGCCAGCAGAGCACAATTTACCTGGCTAACAGAGCTATACCAATGAAAATCCACCATATAAGCATGCACTCCACCAATTTAGAACATTTCTTAATTACAACTCAATTAACAGTGAAACTGATATGCTGCAAGTTGCACAAAAACAGAGTGAAAAAAATGAGGCATGATCTATTTTTAACTTTCAAGGTAGATGTCCCTTAGTAGCTAACAAAATCATCAATATCTTGAATCAAATGCAAATGTTAACAAGCTGACATGCAGACTTTTATGCAATCCTGTGACAACCATTGGGATCTGCACATTTATAAAATAGTGAAACTCTTTTGGCAGCAAATCATCTGCAAATGTGGAAGATGTGAAAATATCTTTTTTTTGCCCCAGCAGTAACACATGAAGTGTAGCACCAAAGAGAATGTTCCAGACAGCAATACTATCTGAAAGGCAAAAATATCAAGAACAGAAAGGAACATTTAGGGCTGTTGCAGGGCATGGCTACTCTGAAGACTGGTATAAATAAAATTCCAAATTAAATTTTATACTTTCAATTTACCAAACACTCTAATTTTGAGCCACCTTGTATGGCATCATTTACTTAGTAAAAGCCATAGTAGCAAAGTAGACATTCACAACAACAAAATCCAGACCTGAAAATACTCAGGGAAAAAAGTATATCTATGCAGCCCAAACCACAAAAGATATTAAATACTTTCTGAATAGACACATGACAGTGTCAGTGAATACACAAGAGATGGAAATATGTATATAACCGAAATAAACAAGGGAAATCATTTTGCTTTGAACTTTAAAACCTACCAAGTTTAAAGCACTCACTGGAACTACTTACCTGCCATTTTACAACTAAAATCACTCCGATCTTTGCTCAGCTAAAGGCGTTCCTTCTTGCTCCACCTACCCAAATACTCTTTAACCTGTGAAGTACTGCATCCCCTGTGCTTTCAGCCAGAGAACAATGACAAGACTGCCAGATGTGTTATGTAGGCTGTAGCCAGAGCAAAACCTCAAAGAATTGTCAGCAGAAACCTCCCTTACACCCAAGTCTAACACAAAAGCACAGGACGTGTCCTACTGGGTCAGACCTACTAGTGAGCCGCTGTCTCCAGCCTCATCTGAGACTGTTCCTGGCACAGGAGAGCACATCAGGTTGGCCACTGCCTGCAGCTCATTCCTCTCTTGCTCTCCCAGCAGATGCTGTCTTTGGATTAGGGATCTCAGAGGTTCACACCTGTCTCTGTCTTTAGCATCTACCTTGGACTTGTTGGAATTTTCTCCAAGCCCGTTTTCCACCTGATGATACCATCTGTCTCCTCTCCACAACCTCTCATGGCAACAGTTTAATGAGTTCACCATCCATGACACAAAAAAATTTCTTTTTCCCCAGCTTTTTTCTGTTCCTACTTTCAGTGAGCATTCCTAGATCAACTGTTGCTGCATTTGTTGAATAACAAATGCATTCCTTGCAAGCATCGGGTGTAACGTTCAGTTTTACCTCTCCTAGTTGGAAGGTCCTAGTCTTTTTAGTCTGTCCTTGCAATACAACAGCTGTCAACTGCTCAATAATTTCAGCTGCCCTCTTCCATAATTGTTTTGTGTCCTCCACAGAGCTCAGAATGACCTACTGCACTTCAGTTGTGGGTTCTTTAAGGTTTTACATAGCAGTAAAATGATACTCTGTCTTGATCTCAAAGCTCTTTCTGATCATGTCTGAAAATGGTCCACTTTTCTGGCTGACATTGTGCACTGAACCAATTGCTTCAGAGAATTGAAATTGGTGATAACTCTCAAGTTCTCTTTTCTGTGTTGCAATTACAAGATCAGCAGTATATTTAAATTCAGTTTTCTGCAGTTGTGTTACTGTACATTTATCTATAAAGAAGTTCATTTGACACATTTTTGGCCCTCACTCAGTTTTGCAAGGTGTTTTGAGAGTTCTTCACCAGTGTGGCATTTGAACTCTGAAAGTCCATGAACTTGGAGATTTCATTGCAAATTCCCTTCTCCAGGTCATTAATGAAGGTGTTGAATAGCAATGGTACTAGTACTGACCTCTGGGTGTCTCCACTAGTGACTCTTTTCCTTTCTGAAGTGACCTTAAAACTCACCTTTCTGGTTCCTAAAATTTAATCAGGTTGGAGTCCTCAAAAGGACCTTTCCTCTTGTTTCTTCAACAATCCCAACTCTCTTCCTCCAGGGCTCTAGCCTGTACCAACACAAAGTAATGCAGAAATAGTCTCAACCAAGCAATAATACCTACGGCTTCTTCACCCAGGTCCTTTGTGTACCGGAAGATGGTTTACTTAAAGATCTCTGGCCACAATGCCAAAAATTCTTCTGGCCCCTCCTTTCACCTCTTACTTTTTGTCTTCTAAACAGTTCCACAGCTACTTGTACCAACTCCCATCTTTCCAACTCAAAGTCTTTTTCCTTATTTCACCACGTCATCTGCTTTACTGACTTCAGTGGATTAGAGGGAGTGCATTTCCTGTGTTTAAGAGGTATACCACTTTTTCAAAATAAAAATAGCTTCTTCAGATCTTCTATATTTTCCTTTAAACAAAATGTTTATACCAACATTTTAAAGAGTATTTAGCATAAGAGAAAACTGGGTAATAATTTCATAACCAACACAAATGTCTAAGAAATTATCTGTCAATTTGTGACTTGGTTACATTTTCTTTACATAAATGATTTACAGATGAAGTACTAAACAGACCCCATTAAAGGGTTTTTTCATCTAGCTAGCAACTTGCTGCTAGCTAATCTGGTACAGCAGGAGCCATGTCAGAGGAGAATGATCAAAGTATTGAACTAAAAAATAAAGCAAAAAGGATTGGGTGACAACATTTTGATGTCTTATTGAGGAGAGAGTAAGGCTTGAAAACAACTTCTAACATTTGGTTGTACATTCAAAACTCAGTTTCTGTGTAGCATACACCAATTAAGGAAGGAGGGGTTATTTGTTAATACTATTTAAACTCCTGGTGTTTTTCTGGTACTTATTAGCACCTACTTGTATCTAATGACAAGCGAATATTTTTGATAAACGAAGTCTTTGTTAAATTTTCAATACTTCACTGCTGGCTACCTCCTTCATGATAAACAGAGGCCAGCCAGTTAAGACAAGGAAGGCTCTCCCCTGATCCAGCCTACTCAACTGTGAACAGGTATCTCATAATTTGGGTTAGGAATTAGGAGTTGCTGTCTGATGGCTGATGATATTGAGAAGTCTCACGTGGTGTTAAGTTCTCCTATGCTGCTAGCTACAGAAGGTCACATAACTTGACCAATTTATAGCACGGGTATTTCAAGATTCACAGTCTATCAGGCCTTACTATAGATATTTCTATAAAACTGAGGAAGGTCAAACACTTCTAAGACAAAAAAAAAAAAGAAAACAAACCAACTTTTTCTCCCTTAAATGATCAAAGGGTGGAGCCAAAGGCCTACTCTAAGTTAGAAATTAGAAACAGAGAAAGAAAAGAGGTAAAAGGAAGAAGCAGGAGAGATTTTGGGACCTCCTTTATAGACCTAAACCTTTGCTATCTGGAAATAAAAGAGATAAGACTGGCAACTAATTTTCACTAATAAGGCATTCTGTATAGTCTATCAACTCCTTTCTAGTGCCTTCTTTGTTTTCTCAGTAATTTCACTCTGTGGACTGCTATATAGAGGCAGGTTTACACCTTTGCTTTTCTTGCAACAAAATCAAATATTGATAGCAAGGCAGATTTTGCTTCATTGTAGTTCTCATATGACTAGGCTAACACAAAGAGGTAACAATAAGCATTAATCACTTCCCTTGTGCTTCACTCAGCTAGATTTTGTCAGATTTTGTCTTCTGATTACCATGTCAACATGACAAGAATCAGAACAGGTCTAACTAATAATGATGAAATAAAGCGAGATTGTTATAAGATGAAAACTTAATGTCGAGACTGCTTATTTTTCCCCTTCTGCTTTTCCTGAGTTGCAAGAAGGGAAAATCCAGTTCCTGAGAGACTTTTTGTTGTGAGCTACAACACTGAAAAAAAAAATTAAGATTTTGGATCTTGATTTATGCTTTTGGAAAGTATCAGCTGGGAGTTTGTTACATGGATTGAACTGAGGGTTGAGGCAAAGATGGGAGTTAGATGCCAACCTGGAACTAGAATTCCAGGGAGGTTTTTTTTACTTAAAACATTCATTTCAGGTTAAATGAAATATAGAGGAGTTTTCATCTATGACAATTCAAGGGGCATTTTTAGTATATGGTGAGAACATGGAACTAAGGAGACCTGCTTATGCCCTGAAGTCTATCATTGAGACAAACTATTTTGGGTTGTTTTTCCTGGAAGAAATAGACCTGGGTGCTGCCTATCTTTCTACTGTCTAACACTAAGCAGAGAAGATTCTGATCTTCAATATCTTAGTCCCCAGCAACAGGAACTATTAAGAATCACTAACCTTTTCTCAAAGATAAAATGCAAAAAAAAAAAAGTCAAATTTTAAAGTATTAACTCGCACTTTCATATTAACTACCTCTTACTCCTCTGCCCTTTACTTGTAAAGACATTTTTAAAGGGAAACAGTCCTGGTAATCTTTCAGGTGATATTAAAGATGGTAAGAACTGTCCTTTTAGCAACAGTTGATACGGATGGGAATTGCTGTTAAAGTTCAGTGTTGCTTCCTTGAAAACAAAACCAGACAAACATACACCTAAATGTGAGGCAAAAGAACAGCAGAGGCAGAAAATGTGGGGTTTTTTGACAACCTCCCTGGTGACAAAGGCAGACACTGCACAGGGGACTACTACTGCTACCATGGGATTTGAGTGACCTACACCAAGAGCAACCTGCTTAAGACATTGCTTTTAGTTGCTTTCCAAGTTATGAGTACATGGAAGTGTCACAAAAGAGACCTTTTCAGCCATAAAAGTCAAAACAAAAGGCAGAGAAGAAAGTGCAGGGGTATGAGGCTAAACCAGACAGCAATAATAGGAGAACCAAATACCACAGCTAAGGTGCTTCCTCTGGTTCAGACATTTTGTATAACCTCAATAAGTTCTCTTTGGAGTAAGGCATCTTAGCAGAAAGTATTCTTAGTAGCCAGGTGCAGTTATGATGACTGAGCCCTCTTAGTTCAGTCTGGCCATTGTATTAAACCCAGTGCTAGTTGGGATGTTGCATTGAGCTTTTCATCTGCATACCCTGCATCCAGTCCTGTGAACAGGACAGGCAGAAAGGGACCAAGAGATGACCTTTCTTTTTACCAGAAATGCATGTAATACAACTTGTAGGTCTGTCAGTAAGACCTTTGTTTTGGAAAAAAATTATACTACAGTTACATGAGATGATATATGTAACTTAAGGATTCCTAAGGATTAAAAAAGCTGTATTTACAGACCTTACATAAGAGCTTATATTCACTCTGGCAGTTCATATTCAAAAATATTTGGGTTAGCAGGTTTTATTATGGATCAAATATTGCCTGTCTTTCTACAATCACCATAAAATCAGTGTAAAACTAACAAAGCTGGCACAAACCTAATACCATGTTCTGATTAAATAGACAGAGATACAATTGTGTGCTTGTCATTGATCCAGATCTAATTTGTCCTGCTGGATGTTTCTCCAGAACATAGATATGGTATTAATGATCAAGCAACCATAGCCATAGCCTCTTTTTCTTGCTTTGGCTTTTGCAAGCAATTTGATATAAAACCTGTATTGAATTTTTCTTACCTCTGACAAGAAGTCTAGGTTTCTGGTAAGCAATGACACAGATTCAAATTCTCTCTGTCTGATTTAGCATGAGGATTCCTATAAAAATCTCCAAGCAGACTGTAAAACAACATTCTTCCACTTCTCGCAGATTGCATAGTCTTTGCAGAGCCCCATTTTATGCTATGTTTGCAAAAGGCCACTCACATTTCTCTGTCACGACCTACTTCATTAGTCTTCCTTCTCTTAAAGTCTGTGCTTTCTCTTAGTCCTGGGCAAAGTTTCTCCACTTGGCAACTGAGTTAAAGACACTCTCATCTCGTTCCTGTTGTCTGCCCTAGGCATTGCAAAAACATGCATGGCCTTCTTAGGCCCAAGATTCAAGATACAATGGGAATATTTGCCAAGTAACTTACCCAGAAAAGGTAAAAATCCCCTGATCTTTCATCATTCTATAGCCTACCAAGACAACTAAAGCTCTGTCTCCAAGGATGGAGGCATTTTATTAAAGGCAGGTGCCTTGATGAAAGAATTACAACTCCCTCCAGTAGAGCCCCAGGATAAGGGAAGGTGATGTTCATGCTGCACCTCTCTCAGGTTGTATGGCAGGATAAATAGACTGATGAGAACTCCAGTGTTCCAGCAGAGCACTGTCAGCAGGAGATACACCAGTACATGCCAGCAGCCAACTGCCCAGACAGCAACTTTCCAGAAAAGGACCTGGGGCTCCCGGTGGACACCAAGTTGAACAAGAGGCAGCACTGTGCTTTTGCAGCAAAGACCTGTTACATTTCCTTCACTGCTTTAGGAGGAATGTTGCCAGAAGGTGGAGGGAGGTGATCCTTCTACTCTGTTCTGCACTGGAGGGGTCACACCCGAGTGCTCTGTTTCTGTGCTCCTCAATACAAGAAAGACATAGAGCTACTGGAGAGAATCAAGTGAAGTAACACAAAGATGATGGAGGCACTGGAGCATTTCTCATATAAGGAAAGGTTAGGACAGCTAGAACTGTTTAGTCTGTGGAAGAAAAGGCTCAGAGCGGATTTCATCAATGTCTACAAATATCTAAAATGAGACTATGGAGAAGAAAGAGCCAGTGGTGAACAGTAACAGGACAAAAGGCAATGGGCAAAAAACCAGAAATTTCCCTCTGAGTATCAGGAAACACTTTTTACTGTGAGGGTGACTGAGCACTGGAACAGGTTGCCCAAGTAGGTTGTAGAGTCTCCATTTTTGAAGATGTTCAAAAGTCATCTGGACATAACCCTGGCAGCCTGTTCTAGCTGACTGCGCTTTTACAGGGGGGTTGTAGAAGATGTTTTTGGATTCTGCAAACCTGCAAGTCATGCTTTCCCACCTTTAAAACTGTCCACCCCTTGGTTTGCAGTGATCTCCTGGAACAGCCTATGGTGCAAAGGATATTGCAGAAGTTTTCTAATGCTGTAACCTTTCCTCCCAGCAGACTTCCTAGTGCCATGCATTTGTGTCAGGATTTATGCCAAAGGAAGCTGGCAGAACCCCAAGCAGAACCTCACATGGTGTTTTAAGGAGTCTCAGAGGTAGCATGTGAAAAACAAACGCTCTCAACTACTGCTTGTTATGGTAGCGCAGAATTTCTAACCCCAGACAGGCCCAAATTTTAACTTCATGGAGGTAAGGAATTATAATGCCAAGTTTCTCGCCATCTGAAAAGGGCTTATATTGGCATAGTTGATGAAAGTGAAATATTCTCATTTTCTCCTTCACCCTGGCCTCTTTTTTGAATCATTGCTCTTATTTTACATTCCAACCCCTCATTTCTAAACCCATCACCACACCTGCCCATTTCACCCCATGAATGTTTCTGTTCCCATTCTGAGAAATATAGACTTGGCATCTATTGTTCCTTCTGAGGACTAAAAAAAGAGCAAAGCCCAAGTGATACTGAAAATGCTTGCAATTTTGTACCAATTAAGATAGTCAATTATCTGCTTATTTGTTTTATGTTTTTTTTGTTCCAGTTCCTTAAGAGTTGTTATTTTGAGAAAATCTGAACTTCTATTAAATATAAAAAGGGTTTTCTTTTTGGCAGAGAAAAGTTTGAAATTATCTTATTTTATTCTATTCTCAAAATCTAAGATTACTATAAATATGTCACCATTGTTAATTTAATCTAACCCAACAGGTTGGGTTGAGGCAGAGAGATAGGAAAGGCCAGGACTTTTCTAGCCAGAAAAGACAGGAATACTGCCTTTTTACGCTTCTCATCACATGGCTGCTGTTCTGAGCTGAACCTCAGACAATGTGTGGCTTCCTTTTCCATGCAGAACCAGTGGGCTTGGAGAGAGTTATACAAAAGTTTATTTCCTGCAAACCAAGTTCTGCCCACACAGTTCACATTCTACTCCAAGAAATAGGAGAGGATCCAATTGGAATAAGGAAATCTTCAGTTACTAACACTTCCATGACACTTTGATGGCAGTAGATTTAAATTGTATTTATTACACGACAAAGAATTTTGATGTATCTCCGAGCATGAAATATGATCTCCTGGTAAGCCACCACTGAAAAAGCAGTTTGTGTTCAAGTATTCTTTGGTGAGATTTCACCTGAATCAAAGAATCTGGAATTTCCCCAAGCTGAATCCCATAATCAGAGGGTAAAATATTCCTAACCTCTGAAGTAGAAGAGGACAGCAGGCTAGCAATGGTGCTTACTACAGAATTAATTACTTTCCTAGCCTGTGGAAACAGAGTTGATAGAAGCCTTTTAGAAATTGAAAGATGCCTAAGGAGATACAGGGGCCAAAGTTTTGGAGTAGTTTGGCAGAAGAAACCAGTACAGAACAACAATGAACTGGGGTCTTTCCCCCTGAAAAGCTGCAGTCAGAGCTAAGGGCCCGTAGAAACATTTAACAAGAGAAAAGGTGACCAATAGGAAAGAAGAAGAAATATTATAGTAGACTGACTTTGGTTTGTGTTTATTTCTTAGTCCTCTATTACTGTTTATTTCCTAGTCATCTCTTACATCTATACTGTATGATTACTGTTAAACATTGTTTTGTGTTTATTTCTTAGTCATCTATACATCCCTGTTATGAGGCATATCAGATGAACAAATGGATCTCTGGTCTCATACAGTAAATTTTTTCTTAAATCCTTGTACTGGGGACAGAGAGGTGAAAGGCTCTACGGCTCATTAGTAGTGTTGTGTGATTAAGCACTAATTTTAAGCTGAAAAAGACCTTACTCTCTGCAAAGAGAAATCATTTAAATATTAAGTATTAAACAGTTTTGGCGTTTACAGAACTCAAAGAGGCAAGAGTGTCCATTCTTTTCTTGAACTGACAAAACTTTATCTTTTATACTGCTCTGCTTGTTGAACGTATGAAGCCTGCAGCACCTAGACTGTGTACTTTTGAAACAATAAACATTAAACAAAATACAAATGGTTTTGAAAAAATGCATTGCAAACCAAATATTACTGCAAGAGCTAAATTCTTTTTCAAGTAGAACATCCAACAATAGAAAGCTATTCAAAAAACAATTCCAGTGATCCTTTCAATGACTCTTCTGTATCACGCTGCTACTGTTTTTCATGCTTCATCCCCTGTGGCCACAATAAAAGCAAGGTATTTAGCTCAAAAACTTATTAATCACAACTACCACCTCTTTCATTCCAGGAANAAAAAAAAAAAAAAAGCATACAGAAAAAGGAGTTCTCATCTCTATGGACCAGCTTATATAAAGGAGATCAATCCCTACATCTTCAGGTCGCCTTTGCTGGTGGATTGCGCAGTAGTGCAGCTGTGCAAGACACTGCAGCTGCTCAGTTTTTCTTCCTTTTCTTCTTAGGAAGAGATTGCAGTATAGTGTTTACAGACATTAGAAGAAAATAAAATATTTGTGTTTGGACCACAGAGACAGATCTCAGGTCCCTAGATAGAAAAACCATTCCCCACTTGGTTAAAGCAGCATGTGTAGGCCTCTACACCTGTGTCTGGGAATGACAAAGTTCACTCCACCTTCCCAGCAGCAGAATCACAAACCTCCATGCAGGTTCAGATGCTGCCAAGTGACAGGAACATAAAATGGAACCGCAGACCAGCGTAGATCAGCTTTTTGGACAGTTGGATTCTGCCCTTTATTCGGCCAATCTTTCCCAGAGTCTCACTACTAAGAGATGCCACATGTGTCCAGCTATGGTGCCTAGAGGTACACAGGAATGGCAAGGTTTTCAGACATTTTAACATAAATTCATGTGAAATCTATTGCTAGGAATGCTAGTGTCTAATGTGTTCCTCTTTATAATGCACCAGAAAGTAAAGATGCAGGGGTAGAACTGATTCCTCTCAAGTCATGGTAAGGTTGCTGGCTCTCATGTCATCCAAGACTGCCCACAAACGGGAAATAACAAAGTCTGTGAGAGAACAAACACTCTTGAAGACATGACCAATGGATACATTAGTTTTGTAGCCAAGAGTATCCCAGGGCGCATAAGAGAAAACTGAGGTGCAGGCACTCACATCCCCTATTTGACTGTATTATACCACTCTCCATACAAATAGCAATGACTTAGCCTATGGGAATAAATGGAATTTATCTCGATGCCTGAGTAGTAGGAGGGCAGTGTAGAGTGAAACATCTTAGCAAAGGAAACAATGTGCAGGCATTTGAACCACAACCCCTTAAAAGGAGTTTTGTAGTGCTCTGGTAGCATTGCCTTTGCCCTCTCAAAAAACATGTTTGATTATTTTCTTAATGGTTGGATTTTTTTCTAGGAAAATATTTGAAATAATTAATTCTAAAATGCTGTAGTGCACATTTCAGTTACTATTATCCACTTCCTCCTCTGTCATGCTCAGGGACTGACAACAATCAGAGAGCCCAGATGCCAGTCTGTATATTATAGTCTCAGCCAGGGTATTTGGCTCCTTGGCGAGATCCACAGGCAGTTATTCTGGCAGCTCTCTAGTTGTCCCTGCCTAGAAAATGATTAAGGCTGTCGACTGACTGCTCAGACTACCCTATTCTGGACATCTGGGCTCTTCTCTCTTTCCCTAACTTGTAACAGAACAGCTGTTCTGTTCATGTACTGCACTTGTGCAAGTGTGCATCCATTCATTTATTAGCAAGGAATTGAGAAAAGCGTATTTATATAGGTCCCTTTTAAGTCACAAGACATATGGTTATCCCCTAGTCTAGCATGATTTCCCATAAATTGGAGAGAAAGTTTCCAAACAAATAGACAGAGAAGTAACCACGGAAAGCCGTATCTGAGAAAAGGTCTCTACACACATGTAGGTGTGTAGAAGGTGATGCATATTGCCTGTCAGTTTCCTCTGGAGTCTGAAGAACACTTGTTTTAACATGTGCCTAAGAAAGTTGCCAGATACTCTGTAAATGCCAGCTCTGACCTTAGCCACCTCTTTGACTTCCTGCACTGAATTTCCTCTGCATCAAATGGGCCAGAAACACTCCATATGTGGCTGATCTCTCAACAGCATTGCCCTTAAATTGTTTATTATTTCTTGAATGTCATCAAGGTTTCTGAGGTTGTGTGACACAAAGGGAAAAACATTGTCCCTGTCTTGTAAGACTTAATCTAAATAAGATAGAACTCTTAGTTGCAGACATTCAAAGTAATAACACACAGCACAAACAGATGAAAGGCCAGGCTCAAAATTTCATCACTCAACTCTGCTATTATCTAACATTATTGCAGAACATGTGTGCTTTCAGTAAGGCCAGGTGTGCATGTAAAGATTTTCTTATATTACCCGCCTCAAGACAGAAAGTGACAAAAAATCAGACCTGTTCAACATAATAATTCTGTCCAAAATCTTAGCATAGATGACACAAAATCACCAGGTGCTATACTGGAGGTGGTGGCTAAATGTTTTGAAGAAAGCTTGGACTAAATGTACATGGAAGCTACTGTAAGGTTACACATAGATATCTAGCACTCAGTAACTATTTTTGTGCCTGGTCATGCTCAGTAATGTACATGCTTAAAAGGGTAAGAATTTGGAGGAAAATGACTTGTGTTTACAGCCAGGAGGAGAATGCAGCTAGGTAGTTACTGGGGTGCAGATGACGCATTGTAGGTTTCCAGCCTAGCCTGCTTCATGGCAATGTGTGTATATACCCACATGCTTTGAGAAGTAACTTTACCCCAGCAAATGGGCACAACGATGTGGAAAGAAGTGAGCAGAATTCCAGGCACAGCTGGAATCGCTCAGTTAGGACTGCAAGGAAGCTGGAAATGAAACTGATATGGGAAAGTCGTTAAAAAGATTCAAAAGCAAAAACATGGTCTAAAGAGTCGTTTTCCAGAGAAAATGGATTGGATTGGTAGGACAGAATTAATTGAAAAATCTGAATATTGAGATGTGTGAAGTATTCAAGCTCTATTTCTGCCAGATGTGCTGTCCTAGACTAGATTACTGAGAGGATGTTCCCTCTGCAACAGGGCAAGGATACCTAGTTCAGATGTAAACCCAAGGATAACCTACCCGGGAATTTTGCTTTTTATGCTTCATGGTATTTCAAATCCTGGTCTAAATTCCCAT
This sequence comes from Melanocharis versteri, assembly GCA_013397845.1. Classification (NCBI taxonomy): domain Eukaryota; kingdom Metazoa; phylum Chordata; class Aves; order Passeriformes; family Melanocharitidae; genus Melanocharis; species Melanocharis versteri. Next base: position 659,002 of record VZTG01003225.1, on the reverse strand, counting down.
AAATGAAGAACAAACATGACTACTGACTGCCTACACATGCCCATCTGCTCAGATGGCACAGCTCCCACTAACAATTTAGTTGGGCAGTTTCACTAAAGTCTAGGTGCCAAACCAGCATACGTTCCACAAAGATAAGTCTGTATGACACTACAAGCACCATTTCCTCTGCAAGACTCCCTTGTCTGGGACAGGTTTGAAGATTAGCCATCTAGTGCTTCCCTGTTAGCTTAGTTTCATAGGAAAACAAGACAATGCAATCACAGTCTGACTCCCGATCTCTGTCTGCCCTCTTCTTTCATACAGAAGCTTGGCAAATCTCAAACAGATTTGACAGAAGGGCAATGGTTTCAAAGTTATTATTTTTCTATACATTTTGTTAAAATGAATGTCTGGTTAGAGGAGACCAGTGTTCAACAGTGTAAACTAAATACTTACTAGGCAAGAGAAAATCTCCACAAGTGATTTCTGTCTTACCTCTGGGAAAAGCTACTGACAGAACTTCACGGTTACTAGACAGAAGGGAATCCAATCATTAGACAAAATCCATAATAAAGAGGACAGCTGCTCACAGAACAACTTGGTTTTGATCACAGTTCTCAAAGTATGCAACTAAACCAAATACCTGAAGGCAAATACTGAAGAATCCCAAAGAGTTTACAAGCATTTCTGGCCACCACTCAAACACTCCATGTGTGTAGTAGAATAAATTGGCAGCATTCTCAGCTTGCACAGGGCAAGCACAGTGCCATCCACCTACACGTAGCAAGAGTGCATCAGAATATCTGTTGGGTTTTTCAGATTTTGCAAGTTCCTCAGTAATTTCCTAATGAATGCTAGAGAACCTGGAAAACTCAGCAAGCTCTCTCACACTTTTCCGAATGTTCAGTGCCATCCATCAAACACTTGGCCACAGGAGAAAACCCGTTCAATGAACAAGTCATGAACTTGTACAGCGTAAAAGAAAGGTCTATATGACAGCTTTCTGTGGCTAGCACAGTCCAGTCCAAGTACCTTGAGCCATTTCACTGATAAGGCTACTTGCAAAGCTACTCAAAAACTCTCAGTCAAAGACACATTGAACTCTAAAGACCAATGGCAGAAAACTGAGCTGGTTTTCAGTCTCAACAAATGGCAGTGCAGAGTGGAATGAAGAAATACAGGGTAGTTTCCAACCAGAGTGATAACAAAAAAATGACCCATGCATACTGGCCAGGAGAGAGGGCAGTCATTTATTTTTTCAGCTTCAAAAGAAATCCACAAAATCCACAAAATTCTCAGCATAGACAGGTGAGCTCTACGAAGCAGCTGTTGTGGTAAGGGATAGAGAGAACTACCTCATTTGTGCTTGTAGTGTTGATGCAACCACACAAAAATCAGTCCCAGCTGTCCTGGCTGAGAACAGAGAGGGAAAGGACATGAAGAGAACTGGATTAACAGTACTGAGGGAGATGGCCAGCACCCACAGCATGCAAGCAATATCATGCTGGCAAGAAGAAGGAACATCATCCCATCTCCTTTCAAACGCACTGTGGCCCCAGATGATTCACCTCCACCAAGAAATCTGTGGCAAGGAGCAAAGTTTAATCTGGATGTCTGAACTGTATTGGTACCAAGAGTATCTGTGTTCCCCCCATGAGACCTGCCCTAAACTGAAACTCTCCCAAAGTTAGTATGTTGCTGTCAGAAAAGGCAGACCATCCATACAATTCAGAATTCATTGACAGAAATAATTTTTACTGATTTGAAATTGCCGTTTTGTACAATAGTATTTTGATTTCATTGTGGATTTTGTTTGGCGGGGGAGGAGATTTAAGCAATAATAAATATCTTCTTTGGCAAAACTAACTGAAAGATCAGCATTATTCTCACTGATATTCTATCTTGGGAAGAGCATTCCCATCATAAATAGTGAATTTTCCAGGTATATCGGCTCTTTTGACCTTGTTGGATCAAATACAGCACTGCTTCTACTTACAGGTAGTTGATATACTGCAGAATAATTTTACTGGAGTTCTGCATGTGAACAGTGTCACTGGCAGTGAGAAACAAATACAAAACAGATCAACAAGTTATAATTTTTATTTTTCTAACACATTCCTTGTTTTCTGAGAACCTTTTACTCTGTTAGATAAAATTGGAGAAGATTTTTGAAGGATCCAATTTTGCCGGCAGTTACTCCTCAAACTAAATCAATAACTAACAATTTTTAATAGCGAAGCTCTGCCAATCTGAATGGCTGCAGTGCATGTGCATAAACTGCAGTAATGTTTATTGTATACCAAGACAGAAAAGCTAGACTTTAGATTGTGTAACTTTCCATAACACAGTTTTCCTGAGGGCTGTTCAGCTCAACAAGCAGCCAAGGAAAGGGAGGGTGAACGCAGCAGATCTGTTTCTTTCCAGCTTGAGATGCAGATGAGGCCCCACCCAGCAAACCAAACCTTTGGCATTCATCCACATGATCCTCCAGGCTAAGGAAAGAGGAGCCATGAAACAATATAGCAGTACAAGCCCTCCTCAGCCTTTTATTCTGGTGCTTGCTTTCTCGCAGAAATAAACTGCCCTGCATGGTAAACAAGGCTGTCAGGCTTATGGTCCTCCATAAGTGTAAAGTAGCCATGCAAACCTGGCTTCTAACATGCTAGCACTTGCCCTGTTTCAATATGGCAGAAGCTACAGATTTTTCTCATCCATTCCTCACTGTGTCCATTGTTCCGGACACAAACAGGGTAGACTCTTCAACGCAGACAGAAACATATTCTCTTTCTGAACCTAATTATCAGTCTAGCAACAGGAAGACTCTCTCATCTGAAATTTAAGAAGTAACCAGGATTCCCTCAAATGACAAGATTTTTACTGCAAGATCAATGTGCAAATAATTTGGTAGAACATCACCATCTGGTGGATACACCCACTGACAATTTGGCTTAAATTTTTTATTTATCTCCCTGGTAGTTCATCAGCACACTGAAGAATATTAAATCATAAGGTCACAGAAAAAAAATACATTCAATCCATCCATTGTCAATCTGTAACTTCCTCTTTGGACAAGACACAAATCTGCAAAAAGGAAAAGGGGTGTAGAGAATTCCTATCTTCATATACCTTTGTAGGTGGCAGACCTGTAAATAGAGTCCAGACAGGTGAGGCTACTCAACAACTCTTCCAGGCTGCCATGGAAAGATCCTATTCTTTGTGAAAAATAGCATACACCTCCTCCAAAGTCAGAGAGAAAATAGTACTCTGTTACCAGTTGGTTAAACAGCGCATTCCACACCAAAGCTGAGATTTCTTTTTCCTTTGACTCTCAGAACTGAGCAATTAGTCTCACTGTTGATAGAAATCGTCTGCTTTGCATAGTCCCTACTCCCCAGCATGTCAGCAAAGTGCAAGATGCCACCCTTTTCACAAGCTCTAACTGGATAGTGGAGAAAAAGGGGAGGAAGAGAAGCAAAAAATGTCCATACTGTCTATGAAGAAATCCTGTCAGTTGAAAATTGGGTTCCCTAAAAACACCATCTACTTTTAAACCTTGCATCTCATATCACATAATCGCAGAATGGGTAAGGTTGGAACAGACCACAGTGGGTCATCTGGTCCAACCTCCCTGCTCAGGCAGGGCCATCCTAGATCACATGGCCAAGGATTGCACACAGATGGTTCTTGAATATCCCCAGTGTGAGAGACTCCACAATCTCCCTGGGCGATCTGTTACAGTCCATGGTCACCCACAGCAAAGAAATTCTTCCTCATATTCCAGTGGAATTTTTGGAGCTTCCTGGGCATCTGTCTCTGCCTGTTGCCTCTCGTCCTATTGCTTGGCACGACTGAACAGAGCCTGGCTCCATCCTCCTGCCACCCTCCCTTCAGATACTGATAGACAATGAAGAGGTTCCCCCTCAGTTGTCTCTTCTTGAGGCTGAACAGACCCAGCTCCCTCAGCCTTTCCTCATAGCAGAGATGCTCCAGTCCCAGACCCGCAGGTCCTTCTCTGCAGAGCTGCCAGGTCAGCCCTCAGCCTTTGCTGGTGCCCAGGGTTATTCTTCTCCAGGTACAGGACTCTGCATTTGCCTTTGTTGAATTTCAAACAGTTCTTCTCTGCCCATCTTTCCAACCTGTCTGAAACATGATGCTGAATATGGTATTTTCTGTCTACTTTATTTTCTTGTTGTTGTTGTTTTGTTTTAACCAAAAACCCTATCAAAGAAAACATATATATGGCAGGCTAGATCGCTTTCTCATAGCATTATAAAAACTCAGCGTTTTTTTGGTCCGTTTCCCATTTGTAGGAACTCTCATCCTACAGTTTCCTGTAAGCCCCATAGGAATGAGCCTTGCGTGATCATTCTCTGTGTCTAGGTGCTTGTCTGAATGTCCACCTGCAGCTTTCAACCAAAACCTGAGAAAAGGTAGTGGTCTCTACATCCAATATGCTGTGGCAAGTTCCATGTAGCTATGCTGATCAATAAATAATGGGATGGAACTTAAACCATCAGGGAGACTTGTACAGCACAGAGACTGCAGAGAGTGTGGAGCTCAGACTCCCAGAGACAAAAGTGCTCCAGTCGCTGAAGAAAAATTTAGATAAGATATTGTAAGACAATTAAGGCTTCCATGCTTCCAAACTAAGTACTAAACCCCACGGCCTCCCATTGCAATTTACCCCAATGCCTTTATACTCTTTGTAACTTACCCCCTTATTCCACGAATCCCTTAGCCTGCCATGTTCAAACACTACATTATACTGAAAGCAGTAGATGCTCGGCAAAGAACAAGCATAAAAATCAAACTGGTTTCATTAGAAATGTATGTTGAGCGATTTATATAATCATATTGCACAATATGAAAGCAGAGGTAAGAGTAATGCAAGAAAATCTTTTTGGCGAGATTTTACATAATGAAATAAAACTACACACAACCACACAGCTGCTTCCTACTGTGGTTGTCAGAAGTTTGTACCATAAACTTTCCATGAAAGTCTGTGATGAGCAGTGACAGGGTAAAGTAAGGCTCTACAACCGCTCAAACAAAACTTGAAGCACTGACAAATAATGGATTTAAAAATAAGAATTTTCAGGCGCTACCAGAAAAAAAAAAACAAACACCTTTTTTAAAAAACATAAAACAGTACCAAGAAATGGATAAAAACTAGCACTAGCACAGAAAATCAAGAGTTAATAGTAAAACACTGATTCTTACTTGTGAGTGTACGGGAGGTCCCAGGGCAGGATATGACCTGAGAGACAGCCCTGTGTGCTAAAAGATTGTAAAGTCTCAAGGAGAATCAAAACACCTGAGCAGTGTTTGAAATACCTAAAGTTTTATAATATATTTAAAACAAAAGATCTACTAAAGACAGCCAAAATGCATACATAGAAGATGACAGGAAGACAGGATCAATAGCAGATCAGAGATAAACACATCCTTAAGACACTGTCAATAAAAAGAAGTACAATTTTTATTCATTGTTGTAGCAAGAGCCACTTTGAAAAAAAAATGTTTAAAAGCAATTAAGCAATTTTACAGAAATAGTCTGGGATTTTGTGCAAAGCGAGAGAGACTCCACGCTTGCCTCATCTCCTAGAAGCATCCCATATTCTTAGATGTGACGTTGCCATGACAACCACAACTTGGTGACCTCGTTATTTCAACCTAATCCTGCTTTGAAATTATAGTTGCTCCACCCTTTTGCCTGGCTAGCCTGATAACATAATCATTGTAAATGAGGATGGAAAAACACAGCAGGATACCATTCCCCTAGTGACATGGGACTAGTCTCACCTTATCAGGGAAACAGAGCAACAATTAAACTGCCCAAATCTAAAAGCCCGAAAGTAGATTTTTATTTTTGTTGTCGTCGTTGTTTTGTTTGCTATTCTATTTTGAAAAAAAAAAGAAATCTAATAGCTTGTCAGTGCAGGGATTCAGTTTTGAATGGGGGCTTTTGGGGAAATTCCTTTTAATTTAATTTAATGTCTTTATCAGGAAATTAAGCAGTAATAAGGGGTAGTTCTTCTTAATTATGCATTTGTTTTGACTAACAGCTGGAGGAAGATTTAGGATATAGATGAAGAGTCAGGACAGAACTTGTTTAGCAAATCAGATTTGGGTTTTTAAGTTCAAGCTTGCCTTGCTCTATTTAAACTGGCTAAAGCAGTGAGTACTACAAAATCCCAGCTGCAGACATTGTGGAAATGCTTACTATGTTTTCTCATATGTCACAGGTACATTTCTGTAATTCTGCCCTTATTACAGGAGTGGACAACAACCATACTGGTGCTGTTGCAGATTTAAAGGAAACACTTTTTTGGCTCCCTGGGGAGGTAATTCAGAGTTTTCTATGCACATAGGACATATGAAAGCTAGATGAGGAAGAAGGGGAGCAAATAACTTTAAAAGTACATAAATTTGGAGCTGTTGGTGTACGATCCAACAGAAGCGCCATAGATTTTAGTTCACAAAATCATTTTGGGACTGTTCTTACATATTTGTGCCTCCTTCCACTTTATGTCAGAGCAGTCTAATTTCTCCCTTTCTTGGTGTTTGCATGTTTTAATCTGTTTGGGAACATATTTTACCTTGGAGGTTGTGATATTGCAGGAGTCTTCTTGAAGGAGCATCCTGCACAATGAGGCAACTAAATTTGTAAACAATGGTCATTTTCAGAAGAAGATGACAAAAAGGAAGAAACACAAGCTACTTTGACAGAGAAGTACAAAGAACTATTAGCTTGCTTGGTATGGATACAGGACTTCTGTTACTATGGTTATTTTCAGAAGAAAAACAAAGATTTCCTCAATCCTAACCTAATGCGCCTCTGCCAGCAAAGGGGCTGAGCCAGCCTCTGAGGATATGAACTCATGATTCTAGAAAGAAACTCTACATTTTAACATTTGGAAAGTTGTAATGATAAATTGTTCTTTCCAGCTTTCATGTCATAATAGAGAAGTTGGGTGATGCCCTCTAAAATCAATCACCAAGGACTCCATGCACAAGCAAAGGTACCTATCAGGCACCCATGGATTTACTCAGTGACCATCCAGGAAAACCTTTATCCAGATTTATTAACATAAATCACAAGTATATTAGAAGTCTGACATAGCTGATGAAGTAGTAAGGCAAATAAAGTGACAATTTCTGGTAAGGCACAAAAAAAATCTTTGAAACCTGCTGCAGCAGTGCTTGGGCATAATTTTCCTGAATAAGCAATACAAAAATCCCAAAGCACTATAGCCATGTATTGCAGGTACAACATGACGAGCTGAAGACTGAGGTCTTTTCTCTGTGCCTTGAGAATACCTTTGTATTCAAAAGCATCTGCAACAGGCAGGGCTAAACCACTACTTGCCCCTGTTTGAAAATTTGCCACTCCCAGCAGAGAAAATGAAACCACTGACAGCTTACACAGTCACCTTTACACAGGATCAGCACAAGGTGTCTCAGGCACAGAGAACTCAGCTTTCCTCCACAAAAAACAAACAAACAAACAAACAAACAAAAACACCAACAATACCAAAAAAAACACCAATACAAAAAAAAAGGAAACAAACAAAAAAACCCACACAAACAAAAGCACAAACAAAGAAAAAAAAAGGAAGACAGAGAGATCACCAAAATACACAGTTTATTTCCTCCATGAAGGGCCCCCTTAACATACCATTGGCCTTCCTTCCCCTTCAAGTGGGGTACTTTGCTGCCAATATCTAACCATTAAATGATAAGAAGAGAAGAAATGTGAATGTAATCATTAGACTTTCTTTTTCTTGAGTTGTTCAGCAGGGGTTAGAAATCAGTCTCCATTAAAATATTTTTCTTAAGCTCTGTTGAATCCCAAGAGCAGAGAATAGACATGAGTAGGAGATGTTTTTACAGCACTGCAGCAAAGGAAGCAGGTTTTCCTTCACTAAAAGGCCAAAGTTCATTTTCCTAGAATAGCAGCATACATTCCAAAATGGTGCCTCACATTTACTAAGAGCTATCAGGGAACAAGTGAACAAGATTTATGTCCAGATTCAAATTTAGTTCTCCTACATACAATAGTAAAAGGCCAGACCATTCAATACTTAATCAGGTTTGGAGTCTGATTTTTCCAGCCTTGCTTGAGATCACCATATATCTTGTGCAGGCTGATTAATCCCTCTAACTACTGATTCTAACACATGAACAGGAATCTAGAAGCCCCAAATGAAATTCCAAGCAGGAAGTGTACTTTGACAATTGATTTTTGCATCTACAAGTCTCACTTCTTAATATATTACAACCTAGTTTGCTGTACTCTTTTCAGAAAAAGGAATATATTCTCCCTGTTACATTTATGGTCCTGGATTTGAACAGCAGCTAAATTCATTCTGTATTCAAAACAGCTAACATACTGGGGGGAAAAGAATTACCAACTCTTCCTTGTGGGGTTAAAAGTGGACTGCAGGCCTCTCGCTGAATTTGGGGGACACTACTCCTTACTGACTCTGCTATGAATCCGTAGGTATGAGGTTTTACAGACAATACAAAAGTTATTATATACAAATGATTTTCCGCTTCATACAAATTTAAAACAGAAATAAGAACAAAGCTCTGCTTCTCTCCTAGATCAGTAGTGACACCTAGTGACCGAAGACTGAAGAAACCGCGCTCCAGAGGAACCGATTTGCACTGGGCTGGATCACGCCACAAAAACTGCAGGGTGTGGCAGGACAGAAACCAAATAAAAGATGACATTAGCTAAGGGGTGATTTAAATTTACACAGAAACGCTACGTCTGCTTCAAAGAACAATGTTCTGCAAATCAAAAGGAAAGGAAGGGATGTTTTCATAAGCAGGAAAGAAACCATTTGGACAAGTAGAATGTAATCACCCATTGAAACTCAGGAGGGCTCTGGGGCAGAGCATTCCTACACATGAATGATGTCTCCAGTACAGGGAACAATCCCTAGTTCTACAAATCTAATCTTTATATCTCATTCAGAAAGGATAAGTACCAGAACAGAGTGCAACTGCTCCTTACTATGGTCCAAGTTCTTGTTGATACAGAAAAGTCTCACCAACAAAGCTGCAATATGTTATTCCACTTAACCTACACCAGAGCAGATCTCTCTATATCTGGACATACTACTATAATAAAAATTACTTGGTTACTGATCATCACCTGGATCAATGACTTGTGGTTGCAGGGCAATGCTGAAAAGACTACAGTCTCCTCAAAAGGCTTGTCCCCTATTGTTACACATTTTATATTATATGGCTTGGGAAGCACTGTGCATATGCTCCCCACACAGGTGGCTGGCCCCAACCTCTAAGTCACCTTTACTTCACGTCGTGCTACCCACACAGTAACCTTTTCCCAAGTGATGGTAACACAGAAGCTGCCGTAGTGCTTATCACTCTTACGGAAACAGGCTTTGCTCCTGAGGGAAAGGATGCCACTTTCTACCTGAAAATCACTCTTTTTTTCCCCAGCTTTTCACCAGATTTAAGATTTGTAAAATTTTCTGCTCTGCACTTGAAATACAAAAAGTTTAAAAGATGCCCAGGAATAACGTTAGGAGACATTTCAGAGGAAGAGATTTGTCAAAAAAGGGGGGGAAAAAAGAGTTTAAGGAAGAAAAACCTGGGCAAACTCCAAAGTAGAAGAGATTAGCAGAAAATGTACACTCTAGATCAAAAGACAAATGTACAGTTCAAAAGTGGAGCCAATTCCTCACGCAATATATCTCAGACTATACTTATAGTGGAAGAAATATTTTTTAGTCTCATAGGAACAAGTGGAAATTGAAGCCTTCATCAGTCTCCTTTATCTTCACTTTGTGCTCATTTCTCAGAGAAAGTGACTCCAAGTTGCAACACAGTAGAGAGGCAGGCTTGTAATGTCCAAACTGGAGAAACCATGCTGGTTCGTGCAAGGATGTTGCACAGAACAGTTAAAGTTGCAGATGATTAAAGTTGCTGAAAAAAAAACTTGGGTGAAAGGAGAGACATCCATGACCAGCAGCACAGAGATCATGAACCACACAGCCAGAAAACCTATACAGTTTCTGGGAGTTTTCAAGACAGATGCACTAGAAAAAGTTTTCGGAAATACAAAAGAATGCTACTTGTTCTTTGAATTTCTGAGAAAAGGAATAGTGGGGACTGATGACAGAGAAGGTTTAAGAATTTTGTGTTACCAAAAGAGGACAGCTGCAGCCTTGACCGATAAAAAAAAAACAACCCACAAAATGACTGGCAGTGTCAGAAATACATGTCTTGTTACACCCAAAAATAATCTGCTCACTACAAGCAATTTGCCCCATATCCCATTAGAATTCACTTGTGCTCCTATCTGTACCACAATGTAGTATGAGGCCACCTCAAAGAAAAAAGGAAAAAATTCTAACAGAGACCAATTGATTATCCCAGTCTAACAGCCCTGGAAACGTCCTCAAAACAAGCACAAAGATGAGAGAAAGGGAAGGGTCCCATGTTTCACTCATTATGTCTTTTTCTCACTGCCAGCAAGATAACTAGAGACTTGCCAGTTACCTTGGCCTGTTTTGTACAGAATATAGGTAAGTTTGAAGAGGAATAAAAGTTTTTGTTGATTCAATCTGCTAGCAAGACAGTGGTTACTTTTAAATGGAGAAGCAGGATAGACTTCTGAACTCAGGAAAGCCACTCTCTGTGTGACTGGTCTTTGATAAGCAGTTTTCACCCTGGCCCTGAGTCTCTGTAGTATAGCTAGGAGATCCATGGGAAGTGAAATATAGCCATTATTTGACCTTTATGAAATGTCTAAGAGTGAGAATCACTACAGGAAAACCTTTAGGGGTCCACAAAAACGAAAAACAATGACAGCCACTGCCTGAAATTGGCAGGTCTTTAGTTTAATTCCTGTCTTCTGTGTGGGCTGGCTGTGACCTTACAGAAAGTTCACTGGGACATGTTTGAGGTTAAAATAATCAGCTGTATATTGTAATATCTCCTGTTTATACTTTAGGTTGAAGTGAATTTAATTTTAACTTGCATTAAGATTTGCAGCCTCCCTCATGTGGTATCTTTCTTTATAAATAGTGAAAGAACAGTCAATATCTATTCACAGCATAATTTATGTATTTGCTAATTACTGTGGATTACATCTGAAGTGAGGTGATCACACACTTGTTAGCTCCAATTACAGAAAAATCATTAATCGTAGCTTTATAGTACAGAATAGGTATTGTAGGTATTAAATAGATATTTAGCTTATTGCTGTACAACTCCTATGATATCAGTGTGAGTACCTTAAATATGGAGAGGTTATAAAAATATCTGGAATGCCTTTACTATTTTTCAGTTTTTTGATCTGAAATGCTGAATTGTGAAAAAAAAAAAAACAGGTGCGCATTCACTAAGGTGATGAGGGAGAAAGATTGTCTTGATGTTTCATAAAATGAAATGTACATACTTCAGTAAGAAAGCCCTTTACCTCCATGTAAAAATTCAACTTTTCCCCAAATGAAACAGAGCATTAAGATTCAAGAACATAGCCTTATAATCAGATCTATTATTTCTTTGCATCAACTGTTAGATTCTTTCCTATGTGGTTTTTTGCTTAATGATCTTATCATTAAGTTCAACAAAATTGAGTGTAATGTACTGAAAATACACTCAGCTGATATTGAACTTGTTGATGAGAAGTGTAGGCCTGTTAAAATTGACAAAACTGACAAGTTCTCTATTCCCCCTTACTTTATTGCTCTTTGGTTCAACATGTAGCTTTGCAAGCAAAAAACCTTTATTGCTTGCTGGTTGAAAAGAAAGGTCATACTCTGGAATACACTTCATTAGTCATGATTCAGACTCTTTTATCAGTTTTCCTCTTTGATGTAAATTCCAATTTGTTAATGGTATGTCGGTACGAAGGCAAATATAGAAACATTTCATGGAGTTCTAGAGACTATCACTGACAAACTAAGGTCATAACTCTATTTTTGTATCAGGGAGGTGATATTTTCTTAAAAATATTTTCTTGGAGGTACTGGAGAAGCAGAGACATCAGCAAAAATTTATGCTTTGGTTTTAGTAGTGCAATCACTGCTAGACTGAGTGCTAAATGCATGGGTTTTTGCCCAGGTTGTTTTTGCTGAAAAAACACTGGAAGATCTAGTTCACCACATGACCCCAAACCAGCTGCACTAATGCAGCAGAGGGTACACATGCAGAACTGTGAACAAAAGCCAGGAAGAAAAATGGTACATTGCCTAAATCCAGAATTTCAAGATCACATTTCTAAGAAGCAAAATTCTATCAGGAAAAATCTGTGCTAACTGTAATTCTTATGACCACCTTGACATTTTATGGAACTAGACTGAGAATCACATCTATCCAAAAAAATATTTGGTGATCTGTTTCAACAAATAGGCCTGTAAATAGCCATAAAAGCACAAGTGAGGGAAGTAAATTTGGACAGAAATGACTGAATAGATCAACGGAAGGAAGTGTTCAAAACAATTTAACAAATTTAACAACTAATAGAACTGCCAAAATTATTCTGCCCTTCCTGATGTTGTCTGTTTCCAGGGCCAAATCAAGTTATATCCCACACAGTCTGTGCCAAACCTCAGAAAAAATTTGAAAGCACCTCACTCATTTAAAAAATGTTAAATATTAATAATCCAATAAATAGGCCACAAAATACAATATAACTAATGCATAAATATCTATGCATTAATTTAGGCTCCTAGTGTAAAATATCCAAGGCTTTGACATTTATTGCGTATTACACAAGTCAAAAGAGTATTTTACCAATCGCAAAACAAAGAACCTCAAAATTAACAAAGCTGCTTTGTACATTATGATTATAATGGCAATATTAAATCCTGCTCATGTGCCCTTTTTATATCTGATTCCCCTCAGCCCTTTTCCAGTCCAACCAGAATCAGGACTATATAGTTTATCTCCCAACTAGAATCCTTGCACTTGCTCTGAGAGGAGTCACAGACTGATTCGTCACTCGAAGTCATCAGCATAGTGCCTGTGAAAATCTCCAAGAGAGAAGTTCTTCAGCAGCTCTAAGGTTTCTTTAGCAGTACCTTTCCAGCCCCACCCCAACCAGATCTCTAGGCCTGGTGGATTGATTCTGCCCAGCTTCAAACAGGGACTTTCAAGACTGACAGCAGTACCTCGTATCTGGCAAAATCTGAATATTTAATATTTCCTTACAGAAAAGCAGGGTACCAAGATCTCTCAGATAATTAGGAATTTGCTCACAGATCTTCTCTTAGCATTGAAACAGTCCTTAATTTTGTATAGGGAAAAGAAGAATTGTCAGAAATTTTCAGACCTTTAGAATAACTTACCATGTGCCTCAGGGAGTCCTGGCTGGATCCTGTAAATTACAGTGACACTGCCACTTTTGAGTAAACTACACCTGTAAATCCAGCAGAAAGGTTTCAGAATGAATTGCTACCAGCTTACCAGTCACTCTGCTTTCCACAGAATTAAAACAAAGCACCTGGGCCTAGTTAACCACTGGCAAGCAAACCTTGAACGAGATTTAAGTTTCTGCTTCCCATTAATATAATTTGTAAGTAATATTTTTGCCCGCAGGAAACATTACAAAGAAACCACAAAGTTGCCTCCAATTTCAAATTAGGAGCTACTTCTGCATTTAGTTGAAATAGTTTCACATGACTGAGGTGTGGGCAGACGAGGTATGGTCAGACTGTCTACAGATACCTGAAGATGGGTGAACCTTTTTCTTCCTCGGCTTGCTTTGCAGGGCAAAGGCATCTCCTTCCAGTTGTAGTTCAGACTGATGTAATCCATTCCTTCCTTGCTCCTAAAACAGATTACAGCAGGCTGCTCTTGTCCACTCAAAACTTCAGCTTCTACAGTTCCTCTCCTCAATAGCTCTGATGTGCAACAAAAAGTACTTGTGCTTCTCACATCTGCTGTGGCCTGGGACTTGTTTGGATTAATAGAAGTTCTGCTTCTATGGATAACAGCTAATTATATCACTGTGATCCACTCAAGTAGCTGAGAAAAGAGGGAGTTCTCTGACTTGCAACCCTCAGATTTAAATACTTCTAGATCAAGCATAAATTTGGCTCCTGATCCTACAATTTGTTCTGCTTTTTGGAGAGGTAGAACACCTGATGAACTCTAAAATGTGGACTCTCATATGTCTGCTTCTAGCACTTTTTTGGTCCTAACTCATTTCCCAAGTATTTTAGACAAATTCTGATTCTTTTAATTTTTATAATTCATGTCCATCCAAAATACAATCAAGTACATCGAGAGAAATATGTGATTAAAAAAAATAAATAAAGAAGACTGAAATAAGAGGTATTATTAAAGAGCAAAGGCAGATGAAAAACTGAATTTAACACCATATTTTTCAAATTAACACAATATTTTCTCTTTAAAATATTGTTTTGTGTTCTTTTATATTTTTCAATTCCCATTTCAAGTAAAACTATGATGAATAAAGATTTGTTCCAGAGAAGTGCACCCACAATAACACTACATTTAATTTTATTCTTCTTGTTTTGCTAAAAGTTTTTGTATTCTTTAGTCTTTTCTTACTTTTGACAGCTGGGGGAAGGGGAGACACTGACAACCACACACGAAATGGGAAGTCCTACTTGTGCTATTTGTACACTGTGGAACATAAGTGCCTCCTAACGCTGCAGCTGTGTGGCAGACAAGCAATGCAACTGTTTAATGCAATTCAGTGAAGGAGAAGGAAAGCTAAAGAAGGAGAAAACCTGACTTAGGAAAAATCAGAGACAGATTCCAACTTTGCTCATTAAGGTTTAAAGAAAAGTGCTTTATGTGCCTGAATTACTGCCTTGGCATAGTATACTCCTTTCCAAGTCCTGAATTTCATGCCTTTTTTTCTTTCTAAAGCTGATTTCAATTTTGGACAGCATCCACCTAGAATGACTTGTATGTTTTTAATTTCTCCTTTGACTACAGAACTTAAACAAACAGGTTTGGCTGGGTGGATTTAATCAGAAACAGATAAAAAGTTTTGAAAATGAAAAGTAAGTATGCCAAGTGCACCAAAATCAACTTTCATTCATTTACTCTTCTTTTATTTCTGTTATTGGAAAGTTTAACACTCAGGTTTCTCAAAGACCTGAAGTAAAAAGAAATAATGAGCACCAAGGATATTGAACTTACGTGTCAAATTTTTTCAAGAAATCTTAAATTAGAAGACAGTCAAATGGAGTTTGTTATCTGTTAAAAATGATCTAGATAAAGTTGAAAATGAGTCCAAGGTAAATGGGAGATAAGTATCAAAGATTTCAAGAACAGGAGTTTGACTGCTCTGGTATTATCTAAGGGTCTTTTAGTGCCCTAAATTGTTCTTTATTCTTTACTACCACAAGATAAGATTGATTTATTACAACAGTGTTAACATCACTTTAGAATTTCAATTTATTGCAATAGAACAAGGTAAGTTGTTTGAAAAAAATTGAACTCTCTCTGCAGACAAAAACCTTAAGACCCTTAGATTTCACACTGAGGTCTCCTAGTTTCTAAAATCCTGGGTTCTTGGTCTTACCATTGAAATAAAACTCCTTGACCAGACTCAACTGACATGAAAAGTAAGATTAGATCTACAATAAAAATGGCTTATGAATTCAGTAAGTCCATCTCAGTTAAAAAAACTTAGTCATGTAAAAATTTAGGACATGTTATACTTCTACTTAAATTCATCTCAGAATATGTGCATTAAACAAGCATATGAAAATTTCCTTTTTAGGGGTCCTCATTTAAATATATCTGTGCCTCAGATTGGTCATTAAGTGTGTTAGGAATTGAAGCCTCATTGAATTCCCAGCTTTGACATTGTCAGCTGGCACTCTGCTGTTGACTTTTGTAGAATCAGGATTTCATCCAAGAAACTACAATCTAAAACAAGTTCTGAGAAGTTTGCACTGCCATATTTATCACAAGAGGGTTTTATCTTGAAATTATAAAAAGTGAGACTATACAATTTACATTATTTTTCACTGGAAATAACTTTTATTATTGTGTATATCTAGATTATTGTGTATATCTATATCTATAATTGTTTGTTGAATCAAACAATTATAGAAGTAGAAACTCCAGGCTTGAAGACTGTTGTATTTTTGTGTAAGACTCAGAGTTAACATTACATTCATTAGAAAAATCGACAGAAAGAAAATAAAAAGTAACAAAACCAGTGTTCCTTCCAGTGTGCTTAGAACAAGGGAATAACTTGCTCCTCATCATCCAAGTAAATAACCACCAAATAAGAGTAAATAGCCTCCAACAATTTTCCAAGAGTCAAAAGCATCAATTATTCCACAACCAGATGTCTAATCCTTCTTCTCAACTTGTAACAACTTCAACAATACAGTTACGTGTTAGTCAAACAAAACAGACCTAACAATACAAAACCTCAGGCATAACATGAAGAAATGGAAAGGAGAATGTGGAACATCTAGTGAATACATTATAGTAGAGCCTTTGCATCCAAAAACTTGCCTATATTTCACCCAATCCCTGCAGAGGCATCAATATGTGTAATAAAATCTATTATCTTCCCTTATAAGTCTTTCCTATGCTATTCAGTATTGAACAGAAATTGTCCCTTTTTAAAATGTGGTGGCAGAAGAAGGACTACAGAAAACCTAACTGAAATATCTGCATGCAACTGTCCCCTAAACCAGAAAGGAGGAAATCAACATACAGCTGGAAAGTCCAATTTCAGTAAAGAAGTCATAGCTCAAATACTGAGTGTAACAGAAATTCTCAGGCATGATCACAAAAATATCAGCTAATGCAACTATTAGGATGTTTCAGATTGCTCTATTGTAATTTTCAGACATCAAAGAAAGTAGAGGCAATGACAACAGATAGCAACAGCTAACAGACTGTCCTCAACTTCCTCTTTGTCTTAGCTTACAGGAATTTTTACAGTAAAATGATTATAAAAGAAATCCTGTGATCCTGAACAGAAATGTCTATAGGTTTTTGTGTAGTATGGGGCGCAGCACACCACTGACTACTGACTACAGAAATAGCTAGTGATTTCTTCTTTTTTTGTCAGTTCTCATCATATTTCTACTGATTTCTGTGTAAAATTAAAATTTTTCCAATCTTCCCTCAGAAATAGTTTGTGGATAAGTATTGATGTCCGTGTTTCCCTTTACAGGGTCACGCTCTTACATGTGAACATGTAACAGTTCACATACAGATGTTAATTTTGCTCAGCCATCTGTTCCATCTGAAACAAAAGAGATCACAGAAAATGAACTCCCACTGTAACTCTCTTTCTGAATACATAAACAAACAACTGGGCTCTCAAAAAAAAGTCTGTTGGTTTTCACAGCGTTTTGGAAAAGATTGCACTTTATGGATGACTCAGAAAGTCAGATCCCTGGTCTGAACAGTGTGGAATATTGGTAAGATAATAATTAAAAAATGATGAGTGATCATGGGATAAGGGAGCATACAGATCACTCCAGAATTTTTATTTGCAGAATGGTGTTCTGTGTCTTTTTTTTTTCTTTTTTTTTTTAAATAGTTATAGGTGTTTGTGTTTTTTCTTTTCGGACAAACCCACAACTAAGAACTGGATTGGACATAAGCCGATGCAGTGAAGGATGATAAACTGAGACAAATGCATTTAATGAGAGACTTGAAGAGGGAGCGTGGTGGGCAGTGCCAAAATATGAGTTCGTTTTCAACTGCAGGGATGAGTTGGCCCGTAAAGACTGACTCACAAAGCAGCAGTCAGGTAGGAGGCACATGCAGAGGGGGTATGAAATGGGAATAATAAAGTCTGGAAGAGGTATACACAATAGTATACAAAACAATAACAAGAAAGAATTCTAATTTGGGAAGGCCATTAAGAAGTATTTGAATTTGAGACAATGAGAGAAAAGGGAGAGAACCATAAGAGAGTGAAGTTTGTAGTAAAATCTGTTGACTAAGAAGAAAGTTGTAACTTGGTGTGACTGGAAGACAGTGGAGGAAAGGGAAAAGAAAGCACAGCCGCTACAGTAATGTCAGAGAACTGCTTCTCATGAATATGAAGAGATTTTGTCTATCTAGAAACAGTTCCTGTCCATTCCTGCTTGATCATATATCTGCATGGAAACCATAACTTTATTTGTTTCCTGGTAGCCACAGCTATCGAAGGCTGTTCCAAACTTTGGTCCTGAAAGTTTTAGAATGTCCTCAACCTAAAAGCAGAGCAGGTATAGATAATTTTCCTAGGGTATAATCTGACCCCCAAATAAATGAACATAAATAGATTCAAATCTCACCGAAGGCAACAGTAACACCTTGAGCCAAGCAGGTTCACTATAACTACTGACTCTGTTTACACTGACATGTATCAAGTCAAATTTCCTCACACACCAGCCCAGTTCTCACTACATGTTTCACTTGGCTCTTACTACACTAGGTCATGTACTCCTGCACTGGAATGGATACAGCTGTATCATAATACCTGACTCCAGGATGAAAACTTTCCATTTTATACTCTCTGAAACTAAACAACCAGATGAAGCATGAAATTTCATGCAATTGAGTCAATCAAATTCATGTCCTGATACCTGCAGTCAGGCTTTAAACCAGAATTGTACTTGGGGACTAAAATCCAGCCTAGAAGAGATCAAGTAATGCAACCTTGCCTCCTATTTTACAAGTTAAGAAAACTAAAGAAGCAAACAATATCCGAACAATGACAATACTTAAACCTGGAGTTTCTTTGAAGGTATTCCTCTCTTAAGTTTCCAAATATGTAGATCTACCCCACACAACAGCCTACCTGATCTCTCTGTGTATTAAGTGGCAAGTAGCCACTAAATGAGGTGATTTTTTTGATTTCTGTGTTTTTATTTGTCAAGGGACACTGTCTGGTATTACAGCAATAATTATTTTTTTAATGAAAAATTATTATTTTGAAAAATAAATGCATGGAATATTTGCACTATAAAACAAACACTAAAACAACTTTAGCTGCAATATTACAATTTGAAAAGTATTTTGGCATATTTGATGCACACACGAGTTTGGAAAATAAAAGTTGACACTAATAAGGTAATAATTTATAAATCCGTTAAAACTTCCCACATATATAGCCATCTAGAATTACACTCATAGATACCCAAAGAAGCAGTAGCCAAACATGATCAGACCCAGGAAGCAGTTCAGTGATGCTGTTATGGTGTAGATCTACGAAAGCTGACTCATCTTGTGTTGACACAGCAGCTGTACCACAGGAAGAAAGCTAAGTTAGCTCAGGAGGGTTAACCTGCACCAGGCTGCAATAAGAGTCATGGTACAGCAGCTCATTTACGTCTGACTCATGAGCCCACGCACTGCCCTGCCCTGCCCAGCACCGAGAAACAGAAATAGCCAGGACAAAGAACGAGCTTTTGAATACCTTGAGATTTATATTCAGTCCTACTGCTTGTGGGTGAGCTTTCTATCTGACCTTCTGCACTATAAAAAGTGTTCATCTTTAACATGTGAAGCTTTCAGTTTTTAGAATGGCTATGTTTTACCACAATGAACAAGGTTTTATGGAGCAACACCAGTGAAGTAGAACGCCCAAGCCAAATCAACTTAGATTCATTCAAGTTCGTATTGAACAGCAACGCCTCTCCTCTTATCCTTTTATTAGGTCCCATTATTGACAATGCGCTTTTTCTACTGATGTCCTAGGCATGAAATAATAATGTTACACCACATATCCAAAGTAAAAAGCATAGACACTCTTTATCAGGACAAAAGATACATCCACAGCTGTTCTTACTGGGCACTGGTCTTGATACAGTCTATAACAGCTGATCTCATGGCATAAAAAGACTCAAATGGATTGTGCTTCAAATACTTATCCTTGCTATTCTTACTCCTGTACTTCAACATATATACACACACCTCAGACATTAATCACTAGGAGTTTACACACAGACTAGTCATAAACACCCCTATTTTAGAAACACTGGTTCAATCACTGCCATCTTGCTTTCAGTTTGCCTCATTCAAAATAAAGCCACTCTTCCTGCTAGCTTTGATTTGATATATAACCCTTTCAGACTCATTTCTGTTGTTCTTGATGCATTCTGTTCTAGTCTCTTCCTGGATATAACCACAGAAATTAATGCTGATGCTGTACTCAGTACAGTGACAGCATTAATAGAGCACTATTTTGTTGTCCACAATAAGCTCCCTCTTGTGCCTCTGGTGTTCTGTAATTAGGCCCCTTCAGACACACAGTTTGGTTATTATGGTTCATCAGCTTATAATGCCTTATTCTAAATAGCTGCATTTTCATTCTTTTTTTTTCCCTTTTCTTTTTTTGCTGTTAAATTATAAAAAAAAAAGCAGATAATGGAAGTAAAAAGAATTACTCACCCTTCATCTCGATCTAACATAATGTTTATGGGCAGCAGAGAGAGCAGGAAGATGTTCTTGTGAAGAGAGGAACTTGAACAGCTTTATAGGACAACAACCTAGGAAGAAATGACAAGCCAATACCCACATTTACTGTTTGTAAATCTGAGCATTGATTCTGCTTTCACAAGTGGCTTTCATCAAATGCAAATCAGAAGCCTGGCATCTGCTTGAGTAACCAGGCAGCCCTGTCCCCCTTTCAAGGGAACAAAAGCCATATAATCAAAGGGTTTTAAGAGGATGGCAAACTTATTGTAAGCTAGAAAAGGTTAAAAGTCTGCCAGGGCTTAAATATACCTCTCAGAACTCCCAAGTATGGAAGCACATCTGACCTTTATGAATTTTTTTTTCTGTGAAATGTTTCTGTATATTTGAAACATGATTAAAAGTGACCAAACAGAAGAGAGACAAACTAGTTACATTTCTTACTTCCCAACTGATTTTGAAAGCTTCAGAAAGCAAACTCATACAGTTTTATTTGTTCTCAGATTCCAAAAATCTATCTCTGATTAACAGCACTCTGGCTATCATACAGGATCTACCTGTGTTCCCCTGCATAAGTGACAGGTCCTCTTCTGTAAAGATGGGTGACAACAGGAGTTCACTCCAGACATGCTAATTCCTCTCTCAGAAATCTTCACTAACAGTGGCACACCCGGAAAATGGCTGAATCACATCTGGGGAGAGGAAAACGTATTTTCAATAATATTTTAAAATTTTAAAATAATATTTTAGTAATATATAACCCTTTCAGGTGCATTTCTGTTGTTCTTCTTTGAATTACCTGAAAATTCACTACTTCTACTTGCTTCAGTTAAAAGCACACTTTCCCAGCAAAAAAGTAAACCAGATTACTATTTCTACTGACAATCTCTGAAAAACGTCTAATACTAATTTCACACGTATACTTATTGTGAAAATAAAGCCTTTTGCTGTATGATAACAGCATAAGATAGAAACTTTTAAAAAATATATTAAGACTTAATGAATTCATCAGAGTGTGTCTTTCTAATAGTCTTATTTCTCATTCATTTGGGAATAATCACAAAGCTTATCCCAATGATTATGAAGTTAGAAACCAACGTTCAAAGGTTTGTAATAAGCCTAAAGTGTCAGCTTGGTAATTTTTCAGCTTTTTATTTAGTGATTGGTTCTAGATTCCAAAATAGAATACCGTCTCACACACAAGTTTTAGCTTTATAAGAACAGGCTTCGTCAATGCTGTTAATAACTAGAGGGAAATAATTCATTCTGAGTAATGTCTGAAGGACCCTGCTGCTGTGAGGATTCTTTGTAAATATAAACAGTTTAATTTAAAAAAGGTCTTGGTTCTAATGTTTTGAATAGTCTAACAGAGCAACCTGTGCTTTCTTGTGAAGGAATCATAACTCTCTCAGGTGTTTGGAGGCAACTATAAAGCAAAGGCTGGCAATTCTCTAAGGCAAAACCAGAACAAAAGAACAGCAATAGGAAGGAGGTTTGGATTTTTAATACGTAGTAGGAACTACATAAATCAGATTATGAAACTCAGTGTCACAAAATGTCATGGAGCCAAAAAATATAAATAGTATTGAAATAAAATTACGTGAGCTAAAGGAAAAATCTATTGATAACTATTGGTCCTGGTGGTACAAGTGTACATCTGACCTTCAGGTCAGATGGATGCATACTAAAACCCACCAGGCTTACCCTATATTTTGTCTCTTCTTAATTCTATGTTTTCAGCACCTCACATTGGCAGATATCTTCGTTGCATTTCCCAAGGAATAAGTTTGAAATAAACAGCCTTCTCCTGAAGCATAGAATCTGAAGTTCAAGTAATGCAGATACAAGTGATGAAAACAAAAAACAACCAAAACAACCACCAAACACAAACCAAAACAGGAGCATTAAGGACTTAAGAAGAGGATTCCAAGTAGGAAACAGATTCTGTTATTATTGTTAAATATACCAGGTAGAAGACTACTTCAAGGAAGAAATATCAAAACAAAGTATGAGTGGTAATTCTGGACTAAGCATCTTGCATTCTGCCCATCACATCTCAAAGACTATCCCCTGCTTCCTGCCAGTGGGGATTTCTCCAAAACTCAAACTCCTTACAGAGAGTAAGAGGGCTACAGAAAACAAAATGGAAAAACCAAATGATCCCAGACTACAACAAATGAACTCAAGGAAGAGGTCAGAGCATCAGAAGTGCAATAGCACTGGTGAGAACTGGTGAGGGATGTAAAACAGAGCATTCCTGACAGCAACCCAAGTAGCTGATGGATGCTGCCAAGTGACAGTCTGCCCAGGAACAAAGACATCACTGTCAGAAGGAAGGTACTGAGCTGAACTCAACATCTGATATTGAGCTGACACTTCCATCCAACCCTCTAAGAAAGTTCTTAAGGCAACACAATCAGAAGAAAAACAGAAGTCACATTATGCTGTTTTTCAATGCAGTATCTTGTGTTCAGAGATGATCTGCACCCACAGCAAGGTTTTCCCCAAAAAGACCTTTGTGATGAGTAACAGCACAAGACCTTTCTCCTCCTAAAAGCAACATCTGGATTTAGTATATCTATTCAAATCAGACCCAGAAAAAATAAGAAATTCTGATCTGAGTCATGCTCAGAATAATCCTTACCTTCTCCGTGATTCCTTTCAGCTGCAGATATCAGACAATGTTTCCCAAGAAAGAATGCAAATAAAGTACTTCATTATTAGTCCTGCAAATAAGTCACTTTCACAATATCAGCCTTGCATAACTTGTTTTCATCTAGTACAGTCATCTGCATAATAATTGGTCTTCCCAGACCCTTTGATAGAACCACAAAATGTAAGAACAAGTGTTAGTGTGGCATGCTATATTTGCTCAAGATAGCTATTCTACAATGTCTGCAGCAATGCACAATAAAGATGATAAATTTTACCAATGCTATCCAAAATGCTGATGGCCTAATGTTAAGTACAGTATCTTTTTTTATTATGCTTACACAAGATAGACCCATGTAATATGAGCATGATACAATATGAGCACGACAAAAATTAAATACTTTAGACAGTAAACTACTATATCATTGTTTTCCACATAATCCTATGGTTTTAGCCAGATCCCACTGTATTATTATCAGATAATACATGCTGATTATTTCCTGAAGTATGAGTCAGAATTTTTTGAATTGTTAGTTTCTCCATCTCATTAAGTAAATGGGACACTGGTGTCTAAACGATGTTAGCTCCTTCTCATAGGCCAGTACATGGGATAACACAGATTAAAGGCTAGAATCTTCCTCGTTTCTTTGGTACTTTTAATGTTGTCTCTTGCTTTAAAATCAGAGCAGTGACAGTCCTAACTGTAAGACTTTTAGAGACAGTTCAAACAAAAACATCAAATATTGAAACTGTTTTAACTTCTCACCTTCTCTTCCATCATTGCGTTCACTTCTTTCTCCTCCCATAGACACAAACACACGCAAACACATTCTCACACATGCCAAAAAAGCACTGAAAATTAGAAAGAGTCAACATTTTTTAATATGAAAATACAGAAATATACTCTCATAAATGTGAAGCTACTATGGCTTGAAGTCTAAACATTCAACACATAATTTGTAACTTTAATCAACACATCTCATTTTGCTAATGCATACTGACTGGCTGCCTGAGTGCTAATGAGCGTCCCTGAATGCTAATGGCTCTGTGAAACTAGATGGCCTCTGAGCATCACATGGATTATCCGAAACTTATTTGCATCTCAGATTCCCAGCACCATTCAGCTTCACCTCTCTTTGACCTTGACATTTTACAAACCAGGGAGAACAGTTGCGTTATGAAAGGAAAGCCAAAACTGAACCAAAAAATGCAGGCAGGCATATATCCATCTAGAAAACATTAGAAACAATTTAATGAGTTGAATATTCTCACACTAGAATATGGTCACTGTAAGTCATTATACATCTTATCTCCCCTTTCTTTGAACTTTAATGTTTACAAGACATATGCTTAGGAATACAGTGTGTGTAACCAGGAAATCATAGGACAAGGATTGTGAGAAGAGTTAATACCTTTTAGAACCAATTGATTTGCCAGCAATTAAACATATTAAATATATTATACATTACTGCATGTATTACTATGAGGTAATAATATAGATATATCATAAATGCAGCACAGTTGGAAAAAAAAGACAAGGCTTCAAGTACACAAAACCTCCTGCAAATCCTATCCCATGTATTAAAATTGTATATTCCCTTTTCTCCAACGTATAACATTTGTTTGGTGATGGTCAGATGTCTCCTGTAACTTTTCAAAAGCCCCACCATCCTGTTCCAGTGAGTAGACATTGCATAAATGCCCTGATTTAAAGGGAAACCTATACTCAAGGTATTATTTCACTGCTCTGCATGTCACAGCACTCTATAAAAAGTCAGAAATATTTTCCCTGAAAGCTTTTTCTCTTTTTAAATTGTGTTTCATGTTGGTGGGTTTTTTTCTGTAAAGAAATCCACAGATACAAATATACATATGTGCACACATACAATTACATGTTTTCAGGAAAAGAAACTCTCCTGTCTGTAAAGAGACATGAAAATTATAATTGAAGAATATGATGCAAATATTATTTTAAAATAAACCATCTTTTTACTTTTACCTTCAGAGTAAACAGACACATAATATTCACATGATAATCAGATCTATTTCCCTGCTTGAAATACAGAGGAAGCACTTGATATATTGTTAAAGTCAAAACCCAGGAGAGGCCATTAGATCATCTGGTTTGATATCTGCAATGTACAGTCCATTTGACCACCAAATTAAATATGGAATCCTTGAGATGTGGTTGACTTAAACATACCTCCCAAAAAGGTGTATGCCTTTGATCTGAGAACTTTGAATCATGGAATATCCACACCTTCTCTGTGTATTTGGTTTGCAATGCATTAATTACTTCTCCTTTTAAATTTATTATGATAAAAGCTTTTGATACGTGGAGAAAAATAAAACTAAAGACCTGTAGGCTTCTGTATCTGCTTTTCCATCCATCTGAACACACTACCATTGGCTACCTTAACCAACTTTTTCTTTTAATATTTAAATTTTCTCCCATCAGCTCTTCTGAATTTTGTCTAGTATTCAAGATTTATTAAAAATTACCAGCATGCCAGATGCCTTTTTAGTTCTTTAAAGACTGTTTGGTACAAATTATCTGCAACTCTAAAAGTGTTTATCCTTTAATGTCTATCTATGCCCTGAAAAGCACTTTCTTATCCTCATGGAATGCAAACACATGGCTTTCCAAGTACAGAACAGAAAGTCTTACTGAATATTTCTACATCTTCTTTAGAATTATTAAGTATTAATTTATCTCCAATTGGTAATGGATCTGTAGCACCTCTAGGATTTCTCTGACTCCTCATTAGGATTATCTTTTGGTTTCTCCCCTATTGTCCTTGGATTCCTTACAAGTTTTCTGGATTTCTTATCTTCCAAATTATGCACACTGCCATTTATTTACCAAAACTATTTTTCTGTAACTATATAAAATGACATGTTCTACAAGAAGACAGCTAACATCATGAAACTGTCTTCAGAGACAGCTACATAAAAATCAGGTTTGGATAAGACTGAAGACAAGTTTTTCAAAGACAAACTCAGGGGATCATGGATTCTTCTGGGACAACATAAATTGGTATCTAAAACAAATTATGTCAAGGCACAATCAGGAAACCTAAGACCCCTGCATTAAAAAGATTATGATTTAACCTTTATAAAACAAAAGTTAGTAATAAAAATTTGGTGAAACAATTAGATTTGACATTGTAAGGAACTTCAGCCCATCCTAACAAGGATGAATGTGATGTTTGTTACAGTCATACATCGTAGGTACCAGCATCTCCTACAATCACATCAAGAATATATAAAGGACAAACTGTAATCTAAGAAAAAAGCTAACATTTTAGCAGACTAAAGCTGATGTGAGTAACTTTAATGGAGAAGCTTATTGTTCTGGGTGCATGCCTAACACTTTGCATAACTAATTTTCAAATACAAAACTGTACATTACAAGTTGGACAAAAAAAAAGAATACAATTGAAAGCATCATAATCTATAAACCCATCGTAATAATCAAACAAACATAACAGCATCTTGGACTGGTAAGATTTATTCAGAAGATTCCCATTAATGCTACTGGGAATTTATTACAGTAAAGCTTCTAAGCAGTAATGGTAGAATAATATTCCATAATAAACTACATCAGGTGATGTTAATTAATTTTGGAGCCTAAAATAGTTGCATTTCTATTCTTTGTCTTCTTATGTTAACAAAAAAAAAATTAAAAATCTGAAAAAATTTGATCTAAAAATGTAAACTTTAATTTTATGACTTTCAAATAATTTGTTATTATCTTAATATGACATATACAAAAATAGTCCTATCAGATATTTAAAGAATTTTTGTGAAGCTTTAATTAGCTTGACAATTTTCAGCAGCTTGTCATCTAATACCATAGCGTAGTCCTCACTGTTTCCCACTTCCCTGTAAGCTGCCTGAGTTTCTCTCACATCAGACAAGAACCCACACTGTAGGTCGACTTTTGCAACCAGTTATGAGTTGCTGTGGTGGGTTATGTAAGGTGAACAAAGGACCTTGCCAGATACTTAATTCTCCACTGTTCCTGACAACACTCTCAGGGCAGGCAAAAGTCAATTCTTCATGCCATGTTACCCTGAGCTGTGTTACACCTGAAAGAATCCCAGTAGGACAGTGAAGCTATTCCAGGCAGAGCCCACGGGGACATAGGGAAATTCACTCTTCTCAGACCTACTATTCCAAGCTTTCTTCGGACCTCCGTTTAACTTCAGCTCAATTCAGATTCAAGTCTGGAGTTTTTCCCTACGTGGGTACAGCAGCTAACAATTTTAAATGTCAAAAGACGAAAAGAATTTGGGAAGTCAGTAGTACATCATCAGGTTATTCAGCCACTCTGGGAATGTGGGGGAAGAGAGGCAATGATTGCCTGTTGAAGTTTGATCTGTGCCTTGATCAACCTTTGCATTTGCCACTAACATTTCTGCCACCTCCTGGCTCAAGCAGCCAATGTCAAACACTACCTACTGGAGGCATTTGAAGCAATGTGAACAGGGCTACTCTGAACCTGAACTGCAAAGAAATCCTCAATTTCAGTAAGAGATCCTGTATTTATTATCATGGAAAGCAGTTATTGTCATAAATATTGTTATTCACAAAATAGAGCAGCAGCAATGACTTAAAATATGCTTGTCCTGCATTCTGGCTTATGGACCATCTCAGTTTGACCTGCACCACCTTCTGTGAGCCACATTTGGAGCTAGATCAGGAAACTGATGCAGGCCAACTGAAACTGAAGAAATAAACAAATGAAATATTAAAGCTAGATCAGGCCCAAAAATTCTCCTTTTGCCATATTTATAGCAAGGGTACATGTTGCATCAGAGCTAACTTTCAAAACTCCTCAAAAAACCAACCTTTCCTCAGTTCTCCATTTTCTTTAAATAAATTATATATTCTGTGTGCTTTATATGTGAGAAAGGTATTTTGAAAGTTTTCTGTTCTTTAAATATTTCTTCCTTTATTTTCTAAGAACATTTTCCTTATATAGGCAACCCCCAGGGATGAGTAAATTCAGAGAGTTTCTGAGCTAACTTCTGCCCAGGTTAGATATCTCTGGAGCTTTGGGGCTGTGTATGTACTGCTCATTACAGTAGCCATGTAAATGCTGGTTTATAGTCTTTTGAAACATTTGTCTAACTCTCATGAAAACACATGAAGACCAGCTACACCTTATGTGGTTGACAAAATGAAGCTTATCCTTTTATGATTAATCTTATTATCTCTAATAATGGCTTTAGAAGCCACTGCAAAAATATCTTCGAATAACCCCATACAACACATTTTAATCCCAGTTTAGCACGGCCTTGTAGTAGGGAAAAGAAATCCTACTAGTTTGTGATAACTTTGTGATATAGAGTAAAAGGTGTTGTCTTCATTCAAATCCTTCCCTTTTTCCACTGAAGACCTAAAGAGGAATGGAGAACATGGGCAAAGCTGCAATGCAACAATCCACTGGCACACCAATCATTTCTGTGAAATGCTGCCCCAAAACATAAACTTTACATTTGCTGTATGAAGTTGTCACAGACCTTCTGAGCATTGATGCCATGTCTGCACCCCTAGTGTCAGTGTGTCACAGATATATACCATAGTTAAAACTATTTCTTTGGCTGTTTGGTCTGTAAAGCACAAAAGCTTTATTGCTACCAACTACATGATTTTGTGCACATTTATTCTGCAGAATAGTAAGCTTATAGCTTAAGTGAATCTTTGGGAGACTTTCATCTTTTTTTTTTATTTTAACCTAAGATTTTAATTTCCAATCAGGTCTTATTAAAACAATAGGAAAATTATCGGCAAATTTCTACATTTTAGCATTTTATTTAAGTTTTATCATTTATAGAAATGATTATAATTTCCCATAAATTCATAAATATGAAAAATATTGAGATGCAATCTCTTTTTGACAAAATTTGAAAGTTTTAAGATCACATTTCCATTTCTCGAAATCTTTTCATTGCATTCCTAATTTGTAAACTAAATTACCTAAAAATGAGAACAGAGTTACTTCTTAGCAGGAGTGGAAAGGAACTAATTAATCTCTTTTACATACAAAAAGTCAATTTCTTTTATATACAAACAAAAAATCTGAATCCAAATAAAATTCTCTCAGTTACAGTTCTTAGAGACAAGAAGTAATTTTGTCGATTTTCACCAGGTATTTTTCCCCTGCCTCCCTCCATGGAAACAGGGAGATCATTAATTCTACAGTCAGCAGCTGAAACCAGTTAGTCTGACTTCAGACCTTACTGATCACATCCCTTGTGCTCAGTAAACCCCAGACTACAAAAGATTTATCACTTTTCCTTTCTCACTAGGAATCAGCAGTCAGGCCAGAACATTATTCCTAATTCAAACATGCATTTTCAGTTAGACTGTGCACCTCTGTGAGTATTTTGATCCAAAATGGATAGCACTATAAGGAAGGGAAGACAGAACATAGAAACAGTAATGCAAGCTACATATTATTTTTACCAATATGAATTTGTACATTCAAATTACAGTGCCATGGATTTAACCAGTCACACCTCACGGCATTGCAGAATTACAAAACAGGAACAATCCTTGCTGTAATTTAATTTAAAAGAAGCATGAAAAAAAAGCTTTAGAAAATGTTGGTTCTCCAGACCAAGATCAAGCCTACAAATTGGAAAAATTTGTCTTCCTTCTCTGAAACAGTTAAACACTAAACAACTGCTAATCTAGAGACTTTACAGCACACTAATTCACCAGCTCTCAGGGTCAGATTAAGAATGATTTTAAGGACAGCCACTCAAACTGTAGGATCTGTTGTCATTCTGGGCTAATGATGTAGAGAGAGGACAGCGAGAATGAGAGGGAAGAAAAGCAAGAGCATCCCTAATAAATAATATTCAGAAGAGATTGACCATGCTGTGTGTTGTCGTGATGAATCAAACCCATCTAACACATGGTCACTCTGCAGCTTTCTATAAAGATTTTCAAGAAGAATGCATCTTTTGACTTGCGGTTTATTTAAGATGCTGCATTTCTGTGGATCCAATCTTGACATTGATATCTCAGCAACCTATGTGATATGGAAAGCCACTTCAGCTACAATATTGTGAAATGGTATTTTGTCACATGGTATTTTACAAAATTCTCATGGAAGAATGTGTGAGAGCTCTTTAAAATGCAAGATTCACCACAGGGGAAACAGCGGTTAGCTCTGCAAAGGAAAGAATGTCACATGGCTGAACACATTCTCTCATTATTCCCAGAAGCTAAAAGAGTAGCTAGAGGCAGAAAACTGACAATAATTATATTGCCTAGAAACTGACAGCATACATAAATCTACTGTATTAAGCCTTTACTCATTGATTTACTTTCCAAAGCTCATTTCAGCATTAGCCCAGAAGTAACACTGTGCAAGGCATTGCTCTTCAGTTGAAGGGGAATTTGGGTAAATTTTTCTTCCACATACTGTGATAATTAACATTTTGTATGGTTGCTCTCTCTATCCTGTGGCAACGTGAATTGCCATGATTTTTGACTGCAATTTTCCTCCTTAGTAGATTGTCAGTAATACATGAGACAGAAAGCAGGCATGCTTAAAGGAAGAGTAATTCAGCCCTTGTTGAAATTGTTATATTTACAGCAAAAGCCTGAAGTGATGGCAAGACAGCTATTCAGTCCTGAATGTCTGTTTATGTCAAATCAGAAGAGCACAGTGCAATCAATCTAGACGCGGGAGGACCTTTTACTGAACTAATTTTGACATAACACTGGAAAATCAAAAATCAAAGGTGTAACTAAGAAGGAAAAATAAAGGTTGGTGATGCTACAGAAAAAATGTTAGCATGGTACTGTCAGAATGGCACAAACACGCTCCTGAAATTACCTCAAAGGCCAGTAAATTTAAAGAAAATAACTTCTCTTTATTTAGGTAGCAGATGCAGCCTGCACTGTTACTGTTCCTTCAGACACTCACTGTGGAACATCACTCACTGGTGGGTCCCCAGATGAAGCAGGGAAGCAGACAAGCCCAAGTGGCAGCCAAGGGAAAAAAAAACAAGTTTTAAACTTCCCATGTTTACGAAATCAGCATTGCTATTTTGCTGCCATTGCTTGAGTAAACATCATACCTTCGGTGTAAACAGATTACAAATGCAATTAGAAGTCTGGAAAGATGTTCTATCAAGTCAATTTATTACTTATGATGATTCTATTATTCTCAGATTTTTGTACATATTTTCACGCATTTACTTTCTTTTGAATGTCTAATTATTAATACAGTACTATATCACTTAATGACATTTCAAAGTCTGAAAGAATATTTAGAATATTAAGACTTCTATAGCAACATCTACTGCATATAGTACATTACCAAGTAAAATGTGCAATTTTTGGAGTGATGAGTGCTTTTCTTCTATAAGTTTTGGGCTATATAGTCTCCTTAAAATAATGTTAACAGGTTTGCATATTTCTCATTGCACAGGTGTTTAGTGTTATTTGACCTCATAATCAAGATGAAGAAAAAAAATTGAAGTCATTTCAGTACCAGATATTTTCACAATTTTTTCATGATTTTTTCATGAATAGAGAGTGATAATACCATTGTCTGTTTAATTAATCTACCCTATTAAACAGCTAAAAAAACCCCTTGTTCTTGCAGCAATTAAACAAACTTTTATAGACCAGTCTCTGATAAACTCTACTGTTTCAAAGTTTTCTAATACACTGTCAGTTAAATATTTGGTTGGGTATTACAGGTGTGTTGCCTACAAGTTGTGAGGAATAAGAAAATCTCATAAATATTTTGGTTTACTTTTCTTAAAATATGTTATCCTACTTTAGTATTTCAAGAAATTATTTTCTCCTTATCCGATATGGAAAACCTTTTAAATTAATTGACTAGGGAACAAGATTATTTTGGGTTTTGCACGTACAGACTCCCAGCAAAGCCAGTCAAAGCTCCTGCTTTCTAGCCCCATAAAATACAATGTCCAAACATGATCCTTGGCAACTTACACCTCTCGCTCTCTAAGTACAGAAGTACTGTTTATATTTAAATGAAGGGTAGTGGTGAAGAATTTAGGTGAAGAATCAGAATCCTCTTGCTCCCCTCACTTGTTCTGTGACCACGTGCTAGACAGGTTCAGATTCTAAACAACCACCTTCTCCTGTTGGCTGAATTGTGACTGTTGATTCTGGCTAAAACCCTCCCTTCCTATCCCAATGCTTCTTGAAAATTAGTATAAAATAAAGCTGTCTACCCCAAGGAAAGCAAAAAACCATTCCTTTCTTAAGAATATTGAAGGAAGATTCACAAGTGGAGGAGTGGAGGGTGAGGAGAAATTCTTGTGGTGTAATGTATTTTAATCCCTTTTGTCTAGGGAGATTCTACAGGTTTTACTCCATTAATCCCTCCTACTAGGAAAAGCCAGCCCCTAATATCCACTCTCATCCATTCTTTCCTCACCCATCCTTTAGTCAGGTTCCTTAGTCCTAACTCTGCTTAGTCAAAAAGAAAACAAATCAATAAGGAGACAAGTGGGTTTAGAATCAGTGAAATAAATGCTCTATCTCATGAAATGCTACGGCAACCATCTGCAATCTTCACTGGATTGTGCTGACAGCACTGAACAGCAAAGAAAATTATGGACATTCAGAGAATATAAGGAACCCCCTACTAACCACACTGACCCTGCTGCCACTTGAACAATGTCAGCGATGTGGGTGATAGAGGAAAAGATTCACATAAACACTGGCAGGAGTACAAAGGATTAAAAAGGAATGAGGAGAGTTGGAACACAAGTTGATAGATCTTCAAGACAGAGATTACGTAGCATTTTGCCACTGGATGAATGTAAGAAAAATATATCTTTTATCTGGTGTGACTCAGTGATTTTCTTAAGTTGGTTGTAATTTGGCACAATACAGCTGTGTTATGCAAACAAAAATGTTTATTCAGTGTTTTCGTTCTTCTGTTTTGTACTTAGCAGATTGTAAATGCACATTATCTTAATATTTCATGCAATCCTTGGATTGCCAACATTCACATAAAGAGTGTTTTCAAAGACACAGTGGACTGTAAAGGAATTTGCATCCTACGTATTGACATTAATCAATCTTCCTCCTATTCCATGAAGGGGAAAGCCGTGTCCTAAAGATGATTAATCTTTTGAAATAAAAAAGAAAATATTTTTTTTCAACTACTTCTGAATCAGTAACTAGCTCAAAAGACAAGTTTCAGCATTTCTTGGTAAAACAGATGGGAATTTTTCCATCTGTTTCTTATAGAAAACCAAATTTGGTTTAGTCACAATTAAATTTCCCATTAAGTATTTGCAGTTTTTACTGCATTTTCCTCATTTCCTTCTGTTTTAAAGAGGAAGAAAAAGGTGTACACCAAAATTTGCTCAGGTATACTTCCTTCCTGTTTTCTGCATTTAATGTTCGTTTACACATCAAAAACATTATGTAGAAGTAAAGGGAAAGGACAAGTTTTTTTCCATCTGAAAAACAACTTTTGAAAGCTATTTGATAGTTTAATGTAATATACAAAAAAATAAAGTATCTTTTCTCTAATTTCACAAAATGCACTTATAATCTATTTACTACTTTCAGTCAGCTTGAATCTCCTCATTACAGACTTAGCTATAAAAAAAATAGGAAAATTTCATTCCATTAGTGCTAAAATAATCTAAACTGGCTAGTAATTTTGCTTTAAATCAAGCTTTTCAGATATTACAAAGTATTAAATTACCTTTTCTTTTCCCTAAATGAGCTTTTAAAAAGCATCTGATCCTACTCATGACTTTCCTTTCTCTCTTTCTTAAAATAGACTGCATTTTAATTCCTCTGAAAAGAGAACTTGCTTTGGTAGATCAAGTTTTCTGAACATAATTGCAGAAAAAGATGTCCAAACCAGAATATCCATTGTGCATTTGAGATAGACAATCAAATCTTCAAAATAAAACTTGAAACTTTTTGTGTCAATTTGTATGCATGGATTCATTTCCCTTTTGAAATCTTTCAGTATACATAGGATTCTGCCATTATGTTAGAATTATTTAGAGAATAGCTGCTAATATGAAAATTAGTGATTTTATTTTTGTAACGACACCAGAACCACCATGTTAAAGAATTTGATTAAATCCTTGTTAAAGACTTCCGTCTTAGGCTTGGACTTTTAAGAAACCTTTGCAGAAAACTTCTTGCTTTGATTTTTGTATAGAAAACCAGTAAACCTTCAGTTGTGAATTATTGCTTCGAAATACAGTATATTCTTCCTAGTGTATGTAAATTCAGTTCCCACTTACCCCTGATCATGCTTTGTTTGCCTCTGTACATACTTTTACTGCCACAATATATAAATTCATGTCTTGGCTGGTTTTAATTGATAAATAAATGCCTACAGAGTGACGCCTGATGATTAGCAGATTGAATCCATAGTTTCCTTATGCTGTGTGGTAGTTTCTGGCCATGGCTGGGGTATTGGAACTAGATGGTCTTTAAGGTTCCTTCCAACCCAAGCCTTTGTATTGAAAGCTCATTTTAGTCACCAGTAACCAAACAAGTAACAAGTACCCCTAAAAAATCCTGTGGGTTATGGCTCTAGAAGGTAAGGGCAGGCCAAGACAGCTGGTCAGTATTGAAGCATCACTTCAGTGTATTCCAGTGAGCAAGAAATCAAGCAAAGTGGGCGGGAGATCTGCGTGGATGAGCAGGGAGCTTCTAGGAAATCTCAAACAGAATGAAGAAATTTATGGGATGTGGAAAAACGGACAGGCCACAGGGGAGAACTACAGGAACCTTGTATGCAGGGATCTGACGAGGAAGGCCAAGACCCACTTGGAATTGAGACTGGCAAGGGGTATCAAGAAGGGTTTCTACCAGTACATCAGCAGCAAAAGGAAGAGTAGGGAAAACATGGGGCTGCTGCAGAATCAGATGGGTGTCCTGGTGATGGAAGACACAGAGAAGGTGGAATTACCGAATGCCGCCTTTGCCTCAGTGTTTACTGCTGAGGCTGGCCCTCAGGAGTCCCTGTCCTGGTAAGAGAGGAATGCTGGAGAAAGGAAAACTTCCCTTTAGTCACAGACAGTTGGATTAGAGATCAGCTAGACAGATTTAACACCCATAAATCCACGGCCCCTGATGGGATGTCCCTGATGGATGCTGAGGGAGCTGGCAGGTGTTGTTAAGACTCCATCATCTTTGAAAAATCATGGAGAATGGGAGAGATGCTTGATGACTGATGGAATGCCAATGTTACTCCCACCTTCAAAAAGGAATAGGAGGACCTGGAAAACTACCATCCAGTAAGCTTCACCTCCATCCCGAAGAACAAAGGCTTAGAGGGCAATTTAAGGCTCACAGAATAGGCTGTAGTTTACATTTACCTTTGTCTGACAAGTCTGTGCATGGCAGAGGCAAGGAAACGTTGCTGCCTTTCTCTCAGGATATTAATAATAGGAGGGATCTTTAGAAAAATTGCCAACAAAGTAACAGAGCAGTGCCTGGCTTTAAGGACTAGAGGTAGGGAACTTAGATACACTTCAGCTGTGATAGAAGTGGAACAGTTCTCTTCATGACTGTAAGCCATCATTCAAAACATCAGCAACAGCAGAAATATTTCATGGAGAAATGCAAGAACATCTGGTAAATAATGGATTTTTTTTCCTAATTACTGAAGTTCTTCTTTTTTTTTCCTCGAATCTTATTTCCTGACCTTAGAAAAACCAGTTCAGCCAGTGTCCTCGTTGAGGACAAGACATGCTACCCAAACACAGTGCAGCTGCTTACTCCAGGGGCAGACCAGACACACTGTTAGGATCAGGTACTGCATGACCAGCAATAACATCCTGCAGCAATAGGAGTAACACAGAAATTTCATAGAGCAGTCTACGAGTCTCAGTGGTCTACAAGTTCTCCCACGGATATCTTCAACATACCAGCTGTCTGTGCTCCCAGCTCTAAAGTGTCTGCCCACACACCAATGGCTACTCCCCCCCATTCTTGGACACAGAGCAGGTTTCCTTTAAAAAAAAGAAAAGCTGTACTGATTGCACATCAGACGTGATGCTTCATCACTTCAGAATTTCTGTTTCCCTCCCCCCAGCAAGAGAGAGCCAGAAACACATTTCCAAGCTGATGGTTCCCCCTCCCTGTGGAACTCTGCCCAGCACTCCACAAGGCAAGAATGAAACCACAGGAAGGAAGACACTACAGGGGCAGCATTGAAGAGACACCTGAAAGCCACAGATCATACGGTTTATAGTGGCTGAGCAGAATCAGCAAGAAGAACCTCAAGTAGTTTAAAGACTGAAAAGACACTAATTACAAAATAATTGCGGTTTCTCAAGGGCCAGAACTGGTTCATAGCTGTGTCTCCTGCCTTAGCTCAGAGTTAATCTCTGTTTGTTTGAGTTGACAGTGTACAGGCAATGAAGATATTGTGCTCCCCTTTATGTGGAACGTATTTTTAACCTGTGTTTTTCATATCTGCCCTTTTTTTTTTCCTTCAGAGGAAGTGAAAAAAGAGTGAGACCTTCCCATATAAACAGTTTGCAATTAAATTGGTAGTGTGAGTGGGAATTCCCCACTTCCAAGTTAAAATCTGAAAAAAAACTTCAGTGATGCCAATTTATTTTGCTTTTTTTCTTCTTCTATAATGTGTGTCTAACATGCTACATTTTTAGTCCTTACTGCAGCCAGCTACAAATCATGTGGCTGACAGTTAAATGGCCACTCTGAAGATGTTGTCTGATGTTGCTGAGGCTTTGGTATGCCCCAGGATGTAGGTCACTGTTAGTGCACAGCCTTTCTCATATTCTTTGCTCCCATGATGCATTTATATGATGGTGCTTTAATGTGACACTCTTTCAAAATAGAAGTCGAGAGATGTAAAATATGTTTCCTACATAAATTATTTTTAATCTGTAATTTCCATGACTTGACATTTGCCATCAAACGGATATATCTCGTTGTTTTATTCTCAAGAGAAAGGCAGATTGTTGCTATCTCTACTGCCAGCACTCATCTCATCATCTTTAAACAGCCTTATTCTGGGTTTCCAGAGGTGCAAAAGAGACTCGTAAGGAGCAGAGTGTTGTGGGGGTTTTACATAAAAAAACATTGGAATGAAGAAAGCTCCTAAGATTAGCAAGGCTTGCCCCTCATGTCACACGTGGTCACATCACAAAATACTTACAAACTTAACAAGCTCCATCTAGAAGACATGACGGTATTTTACCTCTCTCTAATCCCACTGAAAAAGCTGATCCAAAACATCATAGATCTAATGACTGGAACCTTATTCTAATTTCTAAGTTGACCCTGTCTGTTTAGTAGTGAGATAAAAATGCAAAAAAAATATAAGAACTAGTGTGTCACACCACAACCAAAGTCTATCTGTCTTGGCATTCTGTTTCCAACAGTGAGCAGTAATAGGCCATTTTGGGAAAGAATTTTAGAATCAAGCACTAGAAGAGCAAGAGATAAAGTTGTGACAGAAAAAAGCATGCTAACTTGAGACACTAATTACCAACTGCAACCAAAATAAAAATTAACTGAATAAACATATTTTCTTTGGTCCTGTTCCTTTCTGAACACTCTGAGCCTCTGAGAGGCATTTCAGATGAGAAGATTACAGGTGCTTTGTTATCAACTTTTTAAACTGTTTTTGAGTAAATAGTTCAGGCTGAACCTTGACCTATGATGCCTGCACTTTTGCCACATCTGGGTTAATTTAAAACTAGTCTGTTGGAAACATCTGGCTCAACTGGGTGACAATGCATGTCACTAAACCATATGCAGGGTCTATAAGGACTTCAGGACTTTGCATAGGTAGAAGTACAAGTTTTTGAAGATGTTTTACTTTAGCATGCCTAAAATTAGTGCCACTGGCTAAAAAGAATCACAGATGGGACTTTAACACTGCTAGAATCTGATTTGAAACTTGTGAAGTGTTTAATTTCCCAACACTCATTTTTCATTGAATGGAAGACAAGTTGGCTTTTGAATACTGGCTCCAAACAACTCCATAGATGGGGCTCTTGACAGGGTAAGACCAATTGTGAGTAACAACGAACTGGACATTTTGTAGTTTCATTTCTGCTGCACTTGCCATGAAACATTTTATAACTTCAAGTTATTAAGTTAGAAGCAGTGGAGAACATTCAGCTCTCAGGGCACTGAGAACTCAAAATGCCAGTTCCATGACCGATGCAAGAACTAAGGCATTGATAACTACATTCAGACTTACCCCATGTGATATTTCATACTGGTTATGACAAGTTATCTGAATGTCTTCTGAAAAATGGAAAGAACTGAAAGAAGACTGAACTTCATCTCTTACACTCCTTAAAATAAAACAGGTGTGAGAGAAGCAGAGGTACCTGGGCAACAGCAAGAGACACAACGGGAAGGTGCTGTTATTGAAATTAGCCTGGAAATACCCAAGAACAAAAAGAGTGGTAAAAGACTGTAGTGGAAAATTGTAGAGATGGACTTGACTTTCAGCTCCAGAATGATGACTTGGTTTTCCATTTTCCACATCCCTCCCCACTAGCCAATTAACTTTATAGGTCACAATGTCCCAAACTTGGGCATTATCTTCTCTGTAAATTATCGTAAGGGAGACTTAGTAATTGTTACTTCTTGGAGTAACAGAAGATGCTGACAGTGAAAAGAAACACATGTTTAATTTCTGCAGTGGTGTTCCAAGCGTTCCATCTCCTGGTACAAGCAGAAGGATTTAGAATGCAAACCTATGTTTCCCTAGGTTCAGTGAAACCACATCAAATGTATTAATCCAAATCACAACTCATGCCAGTAATAAATACTTGATAGTCTTTCAATATTAATTTTGTATAGTTGGAGAAGACTCCCATCAAAATGGTGAGCTGTCCTGAAAAACAGACAGTGTAATTCATGACACACTGTGTGAGGTCTGCATTACCTCAAGGAGAATCATAGAATCATAGAATGGCCTGGGTTAGAAGGGACATTAAACATCGTAAAGTTCTAACCGCCCTGCCATGGGCGGGGACACCCTCCACTAGACCAAGCTGATCAGAGCTTCATCCCATTTGGCCTTGAGCATTTCCAAGGATGGGGCATCCACAGCTTCTCTGGGCGACCTATTTCAGTACTTCAGCACCCTCATACTAAAGAATTTCCTCTTAATACCAAAACCTACTCTTAAAGTTTGAAATCTTTCCCCCTCATCCTATCATTACATGCTCTTGTAAATAGTCTCTGTGCACCTTTCTTTTAGGCTCCCTTTAGGTGCTGGAAGGGCACAGTTAGGTCACTTCAAAGCCTTGTCTTTTTCCTCTGGATGTGACCATACAACCACTTTCTTATCCACCTAACAGTCTTGCAGAGGGTTTTTACCTGAGGTTAGCAATACAAGATAACCTTGTTTGCTCCAGAAATACAAATCAGGGGCTAAAATTTCGTCTTTTCTGATGGAACAGGTGTATTTTTTCTATCACCTGGCTGATAATTTCAAGTGTGTTGGACATGGATCGAGCTAGTCGATATTTTTAATGAATGTATAAAGAACACACAGAGTCTTGGTTCCCTGTACACAGAAAGAATCAAGAAACAGAAGAAAATACTTTGCTAATATTCATGCTTGTTTTAGCTAATTCTTAAATCAAATTCATCTCTCTCAAGTGTTTTTTTCCCCTCTTGGACATGGAAGGAAATCCATTCTTTCCTTCTTCACCCAGAACATTGGTCCTTCAGTATGATGTTGATACCTTCACACGAAACCCTGCAAATTAGAGCTAGTACAACCCTAGGTTTGCTTTGTTATTCATGAAAACAGGGGCATTGCACAGCTCCCCTTCTTGCCATATACTGGTGTTCTGGGCTTGTATTCTCACCTTCAATTTGAAGAATAACCCCCTCTTTCTCATGTCCATGTTTGTTCTTATTTCACCCATCCATTTTATCCCATTGTTCAGTAGAACCATCATCCTCCAGTACTGCTCCCACTTGTTCTCCATCAGAACAGACTGTGCTCTAAAGCTCTAGCATAAGTTCACCCACATCAGAGACCCTCTCTCGTTAACACTTCCACTTTGCTCAGCAATCCAAAGAAACCTATAATCACAGTGGCTGGAATCATGCCTCACATAAAGTGCTTTTGATTGAGATCTCAGAAAAATGAATAGAACAAAGAATAAGTTTAACAATGAGTAAGTGGAACAAAACTACTTAAGATCAATCCTTCTTTTTTCCTGCCGAACTTCAAAATTACCCTGTAAATGCCACCCTCAGTGAAAAAGTATTATAGGAAAAATTCCCTAACATTAGGAATTTTATTAATTATGACATGTTTAGCTGCAGTCAGAGTCTCTGCATGAAATCCACATAATGCAGCCATACACAAAGGAGTTGCTCTGTCTTCATCTGTTCCCTGTTGACTATGGTTAAGGTGAAATTAATGCATTAAATGATGGAATATAACTCAAATTTGCTACAGCTTTTAGAAAGTCTTAATCCTGAAGGTGTTAACCCCAGTAATTTTGTTGTAGTGGATGTATGTAACAGCAGATGCACCTAATATCTTTTTTCTGAATACAAAGTATTGACTTCAACCATTTAACAATTGTGAAACTGGAAGTTAGAAAAACAGGAGGTGTATCCCCTTATCTGAAAGACTGTGGTTTTGGCAAGTTACTAAGTAAAAGCTCAAGAGTTAAGGAGAAAAAGTTAATTTGAAAATTCAGCCTCCACTGTAAATGACTGGTGGACACTTCAGGAGTGACAATTCCTGTTTTGTTCCATTTTTAAACAGTATTTCAAAAGGTATCAGATCCTCATGAAACAATTAACTACTATGTTGTATGAAAATTCAGCTCTTGCTGTCTGAAAGATACTGCTCTCCACCTCTGTTACTTTGAATCCACTACTTTCTTTAGCCCTGCTGACCGGGGGCTGCAGAAGCCACAAGCCTGGGCACTTTGCAGTGCTGCCCAGCTGCCTGCTGTACCCAAGCAGCCCACAGCTGGGAAATCATCCTTGCCCCTCCAAACAATATTTCATACCATCTTCTGGCTATACAGGCAAACACCACTTGGCTCTTCCTAATAACCACCAAGAAAAAATGCCCAAGTGCATACATGACTGCGTGCCAGCTGAACAGTTCCTACACCATTAATAACCCGTCCTCCCCACTCCATTTATCCTGCACACGATGTCCGTGTCTTTTTCTACAGCACTAAAGACATTTATGTGCCAAGCATGACTTATGCTCTTTTTCTCTACCACCAGAGTGCAGACAAACCCCCGCAGCAGCAGGAACGTGGTGCACGCCTGCGACCGCATCAGATGAGCCTTCAACCCACCCCCTGGCAAGGTGGCAAAAGCAGGGCACCAGGGGACAGAGCAGCAGGAAAACCAGCAGGCAAAGTGGAGGAGAAGACCACTAGAAGCACAGCACCTCAACCTCCTACACTGCCTGACACCTCTCTGAGCAAATTTGGTCTGAGAGACTGTACTCCACAGGGGAAAAACAAGGGAAGCTGAGACTGGGGAAGGGGGAGGATACATGTTTTCACACGTTTGTGTGGCCTCATATTGCTAATAGCATGGTTTCCCTACATGCTAACTATACAGATAGTGTAAAGGCTTGCAGGGTAACACTTTGGTAGAAGAGAGGCCTGAATCTGCAAACAGAAAGTATTTTGGGGGCTGTAAGGAAAAAGAAAATATATTATTCACAAAATTTAGTCATGTTAAAGCTATTTATCAGGTAATGTGGATAAAGTAGGTCATTAACCCCTGCTGGATTATGGACTGATTCTTTTGATTAGTGCAACCATGTGTGCAGGAGGCACTTAGGGCATACATAGCTATGCCCTGCTGCCTGGGATATGATTCAGATTTCGAAAACGAGAAGCTGGCAGGAGTCTGGTCATTGTTCTCAGGAAGGGTGGAAAAAAATCCGGACATCTGAGCGTATGAGAAGGATCTCAACAACTGGAAAAAATATCTTCCTAGGGCCCCAAGAGACCCTTTTCTTTCAGGTGATATTTGTGCATGGTCTTAAATAAAAAAGCTAACCACCACACTAACTGATGTTGATCCAGAATTTACTATGAGGCCCATTTCTTTTATTACCTCAGCCCTGTCTCACTGAGATGTAAGGATACATTGATAGAAAGAGTACATGGTTTGTTCAAAATTAAAATCAACAAGGTATTTTTAAATTCCAGCTGTGATAGTCATGAAAAATTAATGCCTGTTGTACTGGAGAGAAAATATCACTACATAATACCAGATACACAGGTAAGTGATGTCCAAACTACCAGGCTGAGGTAGTCTTTGACACAGCACTCCTCTTGCAAATCACCAAATATGACTGGTGGTAACAAAGTGGTATGACTGTGGCTTGTGATCACAATTTTACATTAAGTTCAATGCAAAAGAGGTATTTTGAGCTTCTATTATTGCACCCATGGAGATAACTGTGTTTCATTCATATGTTCTGAAGCATCAGTAGATCTCAAAGCACTATAAAATGGTCTCATATATATTCGGGATATGAGGCACAGGTGCAAAGATGTATTCAGAGTCTTCCACCAGACCAGTAGCCAAAGCAGCAGCAGAAAACAGGGGCTTCCATCTTATGGTTTTACTATGCTTTCCATTTGTAAGAACATCCTAGGATGTACTTAGAAAGTGCTTTAGAGGAAGTTCATCCAAGGAAAATACTAAGATTAGTGGCGTAGTTCATATCTGCAGGAGGCACTGATAATGAATATTAAACTATAGAAATCACAGTTGTGTGGCTTGCTACTTTTTGTTCCCTCCTATTAAAAAAATATTATCCATTCCTTCATTTCACAGGCAAAGGAGTTAAAACTTTAATACTCAAAACCCCATAGTAATTAATTTTTATGTCTCCAAATTCCACCTCTTTGTTAATACCAGTCCAGTCTGAACAGTTACTGGCTCTTTTGCTTGGGTTAGGAAATTCTTATACCCTTATGTGCAGTACAGCAGCTAAATAATCTCTTTCTCTTCCTACTGTGTCCAAGCCCTCAAAGCTGGGTTGCAGAATATTGATTGTCGTTCCACTTGTTGATAACATGTCAACAGCAATGGTACACCCTGCTGTGGGACTCCCTTCTCAGGCCTGGCTTCTT
Source organism: Melanocharis versteri (assembly GCA_013397845.1). Classification (NCBI taxonomy): domain Eukaryota; kingdom Metazoa; phylum Chordata; class Aves; order Passeriformes; family Melanocharitidae; genus Melanocharis; species Melanocharis versteri. The sequence goes on along the minus strand of VZTG01003225.1, from coordinate 615,839 downwards.
TTTTCTGTTGTTTTTTTTGTGTGTGCGTGTGTCGGTGGATTGGTGATGGTGGTGTTTGTTGGGTTTTGTTGCTGTGTTTTGGTTTATTCTGCCTGAAGCCGATGGAATGGTTTCTGGGACTGGGATACAGAGTCAGCTGCATGTGCTTGGTGTAGGAAAGGCCAGAAAGGTGGGACTGTGGGCACTAAAGCAAGAAATGGAGATGAGCCTCTCAGGAGTAGCTGAGGCATGGTTAAAATCCTCGCTGATAAAAAGATATTCCTCAGCAGGAGAGAAATCTGCCCAATTCAGTGGAAGTCTCTGCCCTCTACTGGCATTCCTGAAGATCAGCTTTGCTCGGCCGTGGGAGTCTGTGATCATACCCCGAGACCCCTCACAGACCGTGTTGAGACCGGCCGTATTTATAGAGCAAATCCTTCAGAACACGGTGTTTCAGGAAGTGCAAGAATAACAGCATCTGACGGAGATATAAATCTCAAGTGACATTTGCTATTGACTTTTGCAATGCCTTTCAGATGTCTGCCTACTTCTCACCTTGTTCAACACTGCAAGGGTTAGTCTGAAGCATCTCCACATGCTATTACAGTCCCCATCTGTTTTCTTCCAGTGAGCCAATACAAGGAAGAAGAGAGATAATAAATGTTACTTTTTTGTTGTGGTAGTAATTTTCATTCCACTATTTTTTAAAAAAAATCATGCTTGTTTTACATTATTATTTCAACAAAAGACTTTAAAGTGCAATTTTGGGTTACTGTAGAACTGGACATGCAGAATGACTCAGCTATTATTGTATTTGGAAACTTTTCTGTTTTCTGATTCTAAATCTTTATTTTGTGGCAATTTTTATTAGATAATTGATAGAAAACTAACTCTCTCATGAAAATATAACCAAACAAATTAATCCTGTGGATAAAACATGTGAATTCCACTTCCCAGTGAAGTCTGAAAACATTTTGGAATCAGTCCTGCAATGAACAAAAGGTTCTGCAAAGCAAGGGGACTGTACATGTGTCAGGCTCTGCAGAATAGCAGCCACAGTCCAGAGAGCAGCTCAGGTTCCCACCCACTTAACATCTGGAATGTCAAAAACAGGCTCTTGCCCAGTGTTCAGAGTTCTTTGGATTTATAACAACACGACTGATATTCTACTGTGCAAGCCTCTTTCATTCGTGCTTTATTAAAATCTACTTTCTCTACATCTGTAGGAACAAACCCCATTCATACAGAGCAGGCCTGCCCCAGCTGCCCTGGCCTTCTGACAAAGCCACATTTTGCCTCTGCACCTTTTTATCAGATGCCACGTGCAAGAGCCATCCCCGTTTGGGGAGACTGGAACTGTGTGTATGGCTGGACCGTGCAATTGCACCATCTTCCCCAAGGTGCATTGGCTCGGGTGCAGAAATATTTCTTTTCAAACAGTATCACACCTCTGAAAGCCAGAATGCTAAGCACAAGTGGGGTGCAGGGTAAGCAGGGCTGATCTAGCATGATTTGTGTTTTATTTTTCCCCAGACCTCACTGACTTCCTTCTTAGTAAACAGTAGCATGCATCTCTGAAGGAAGGTTGCATAGAAAAATGCCCTGCTAAATGGGCTCTGGGCATGTGAATTTTTTAGTATGACAATATCTGTAGAGTCCCAAGTAAAAAACATGATAAATTCAGCTGCTTAACATATATAAAAAATTAATAAATATTGCATTCTTTAAATTAAAGGAGGATAAGCTTCTAACTTCTGCAGTATTACAGTGTTGTTAATCATGCCATATAAATGCAAAATACGAGCAATTCAGAAGGTCTCATTAACAGTAGAGTGGAAATTCATCACGTATTTATTTCTGTAATAAGCAGTAAGACATCCACGCCTGAGGGAGAGGTTGGACTAGATGATCTTCAGAGGTCCCTTCCAGCCCAAACCATGCCATCATTCTGTGAAAATCTTCACAACAGCTCTACACTCTCCAGTCGTTGTGTGTGGGCACTGCACACACATGGGAATTCATCCATACGGAACACACCCACACAAAGACACATCTCTGCTCCTCATTGCAGCACCACCAGAGCTCTGGACCAGCTGAAGGAGCCAGGCTCCCCAGATGTTTGCAGTGTCAGGGTGGCTTTTTCTCCTAGACAATTAACCGAAATAAAGTTTGGAGAGATACAGGATGAAACTGGTCACAAAAAGCCTCTTTAACATCAAACTCCTCAGGTTAAATCTCTCACCCTTAGCAGCAAGCTTGACAGACACTTGCCTCATTGTCATACACTCACCTCTGTTCTCACTCTCCAGCTTCAATAATGTCATTTTTGTATCTTCTGCTCATACCTGCAAACTGAAGAAAGTTAATCCAGAGGTCTTGCATTCACAATTATGCTTTAACACTATTCACTGTTTCAGCCAGCTTGGCAAAGGCAAGCCTTCAAAATCATGTTAGTTTGTAGTATGATAGCTACCCCCTTTTCCATAATAATTGAGTAGCACCCTAGGTTTTCATTCCCTACCAGTGCCTTGCAGTTTTTGTCTGTACTCTGAGCCTGCAGAAACTGCTGGTGCAGCAGCATCGTTGCAAGTTTTTCACTTAAAGTCAAAAGCAGATTTACAAATTGACAGTCCTGGACTGGTTTGACAGGACAGAAAAATTCCCCTCTACCTTTGCATCCAGCAAAACAAGAGACAGTCATCCAAAACAGGCAATTATTCCATGTTAAAATTAACATGGGCACATGTGAGCTTTTCCAATGGGAAAAGGGGAATACTTTCCTGACTCATGGCAGTAAATCCTTCCCCAACACAACGCTGAAGTTAATAAAAACAGAAAAGTGCAGCAGAGGGAGAACATACACACAACTTTGCATATTTAATAGCTTTCAAGATGTTCCCAAAAATCCGCCAGTACTGATTCCATGTAAGTCTATGCTCAGAATGGGTAATGCTTTCACTCTTTATCTAAACTGTATTTCCATGTAACATGGCTGGATTTAACTAAACATTTGCCCCAGCTGAACGCCTGCCTCTCTGCATGGCTAGTAGATCTTCGGCACACACAGAAATGTATTTTATGCACCATGATCAGAATTAAATAAGTAAAATATTAAGTCCTTTACCACAACTGAACTGTACATTCAATTAAAATTTTATCAAGATATTGGGATTACAGTAATGGAGACAGCCCAGTACATAAAACAATATATATTTATTGAGCACAAAAAGTTCCATTTTCAAGTGCATGTATGCTTTTTTCTACTACTTTATGGCACTTTGCTTTTTGAAAAAGTCAAGAACCATCATGACAAAGAGAAAGATACACTATTCATTTGACAGAATGACTGTTTTATCCTACAACTGTAGGCCTGAGAGCAGCTTATGAACTGTAAGGCAAATTAGGAATTCCTTCTCAAGTGAGTTATCTCTATTCAGTTTCATTAACTCGAGTGGAACGTTCACAAGAAAAGTGTTACGTGACAAGGACATGATATATGACTGAGGTGTTCCCTATGGCTACAGCCAACATAAAATGCAGGGGTGGGATTATATTCTCAGACAGAAAAAGAAAGAATACTGAAAGATACACAGTAAGTCGCCAAAAACACCGAAAGAGAAAAAAAAATTCAACCATTATGTATGCAATTACATGATACAGTTAAGCACAATTCCCATTTCACAGAAAACAGGTAAGTTGTCACATAATGCTCAGAATTAGGACATCTACAGACTTTAAAGCCTGCAACTTTCATTTAAAGACAAGCTGGTATTATTTAGTAAACAAATGCTGATAGCTCACAACTGACAGCACAGAAATATTACTTGAAATCTGGTTCCATTAATGGAATAACTACAAACACTGGATACAGAAGACCATTCAAATTATACTGGTGGACAGATTTTCCACAGATTCTCCTTTGCTGAAGTTTCATCACTTTATGTGACCGACATCAAAGATGTGCTGCTGCAACTAGTTCAGTCTTCCCACCTGTAGTTATCACCTGGATTAGACTGCCAGAGCTTGGTCGACCCTTTCCTGTTATCCAGTCATAAAAGGTTCTGTTTTAAAAAAAATGGATAAAACAGGGTTAGGGAGAAGAAAAAAATAACTACTATCAGGTATATTGACAGGAAGAATAAAATACAAGCCTATTATTTTTCCTTGCTTTCCCACTGCTCTCTCTCGTGATTTTTATGTGACGTGATCACTGGATTCAGACCCTCAGAACTGGACAGAGGGCCCAGAGAAATCCAAGGGGCTCCAGAGCACACAGGATGTCCAAAACATCTCAAAGGAAAAGGCGAGGAGCTTAAAATGTCAGAGTGACTAGGTTTTTTCCCAGTTAAAAAAAAATGAAAAGGGGAAGGAGGGGCTACTTTAGTTGCCTTTACAGCATATATATAAAAGAAATACAGTTTTATGGCTAGGACAGAGTTGCTAAATCCATTACTCTGCCAACAGGTCATTATAACATTTTGATATTTAACTGTGAAAGTGGTCCCAATGGGAGGAAGAAAAGCCTTAAGACATCCAAAAAAGTGCTGAGTAAGATGGATACATTCTAGGTAGCAGACCAGGACAATCCTTATCAAAACACAATATAAACTCCTTCCTCAAAATAGAATAGAGAAAGTGAAGTATATTGTACAGGTCCTTCAGCCCTTCCAATAGTGCAAACATAGCAACTGCCATGTTGGAACATCCCACTATCCAACAAGAGCTTCCAGGGCACAAAATTCAAGTGCCATATTGGAAAGGATTTCCTGCATCCTTCCCAAGATGCAGATGCTGCCAACAGATGCTGATGTTGCACAGACAGTGAGATTTTCAGTTTTCAGAGCACTGGGGTTAAACTTTGGTTTTTTTTATTTCTAATTCCCTAATCAACTAAATTCTCTTATAAGGATAAATTACTTAAAAGTTAAAAAATGAATTCGCAACACTGCAACATCTAGCTAAGCCATCCCTGGAGCACAATAAATTAAGAATCTTTTTCTGAACATTTTCAGGCCAGCTAAATCAAATTGATGGGGCCTGTTTTAAAGAGCCTCATCAGACAACTGCAAAGGCTTAAACTAAACAGATGCAACTAAAACCATTTCCATCTCTAGCATCCACCTTTAAAAAATTTACAAAAAAGAAAATCTGATGTCAGAACTAAACTACTCTCTGAACAATTAGCAATAGGTAAATTCAATTCCACTGTCAGTTCTAAAAGACTTTTAAAATGTGTAAGAGTTCACCCTCAGCAGAAACTCTGCTACTCCCCATCACATCGCAGAAAGCAATACTCATTCTGCACCTTCTCTAACCCCGAGGAATGAGAACAGTAAGGCAGATAAACTCAGCCTGCCATTACATGAGCTACAGTTGAACTTTCAGCATTTTGCAATATCATTCAGGACAAGGTTTTGTGGATACTAAAAAAAAAAATCTTTACTAAATTTTTCTAAACAAGAGCAGGAATGTTACCAGTTGAGAAAACTGAACATGCTAAAAACTGGGCAGTAAAAAGTGTTTAGAAGAAAAGAATCCCACCCAAGTTTACATGCCTATTTGCAGTTTATCTTTAAGCCAGGTGTCTCCTGCACCTGCTGTCTGCAATTTAATTTGTCTACAGGCTTTACGAAATTCTCCAGCTTCCAGCTGCCTAAGGCTATCTTCGTTGCTGGAATAACACATGTAAGAGATGCTGAAGTTGATGGAGTTAGGCTAATTTTCTCCAGTTAGGAAGCCTGTGCAATTAAACCCAATGTGATTTAGAAAGATACACAATGAGATGATGAAGGAAAAAAATCCACCCAAATCCAAGACAGCTATTTAAAAAGAACAGGCACTGAGCTGCAGCAGCAAGAGGGACAGTGAAGAACTGCTTAGTTATGCCACAGATACTCACTCTGCAATGAATTCTAAGGGTGTCCAGGAGCTGAAATCTGCATCAGGCATTGATTTCCTGTTTGCTGGTGTATCTAAGGTAACCCTGTGATTAAAAAAGATAAGCAAGCCTTTTATTTACATACCATGTTTCTGATGAGCACCACCTGCTTCAATTCACTGCTGTAATATGTGCTTGGCTTTTACACCATGTGGCATGGATTTCCCTCGCATCCTCCCCATGTGTTAACAGAACACAGTCATTAGTTTCAATGTATATCCAAGGCTCCAACTTAGAACCCCTCAGCCTCCTGCCTAGCTGAGGAACTGCCCATTGGGGCCATCACTTAGCTTGCAGCTTCCTTCCCACCTCTCTCATGCAGACGGGGAATGGCAGCAATAAGTTGTTCACATGTACTGCACAGCACATACGCACTACATCCATGCTTTCCAGAGACTAAGTGCACAAACATAGGAAGTTTTGACTCTAACAATATATATTTATGCTACATACAATGACATGAAAGGGTTAACGTTCCAGAATTCCCTTGCTGAGATGCTGCTGACAATCCAAGGCGTATCTATCCTCTCAAAAATTCACTTAAGAACAGAGTTTTGCATGAGAACTACACAACAGCAGCATGCACAAGAATCCAGGGATCTTGGCATCTGCCTGCCTGTAAAGCTCCGTAGAAGGTGGTGTCAATTATCTAAACATATTTAATGCCATTCCTGTCTGACCTGAAGAACTGTGTATTAAGAGTGTGTGTGAGGAAACCAAAAGTAAGGAGAATTCAGGTAGTGTACCGAATCCCTGTACAGAACCTTTCGGCTAAATTTTGGGTCCTGAACAAGATATAGACCTAGCAAGAAAAAGGCTTTTAATTTTTGCAGCAGAATTGATAAAATTAAACATACTGAAGACCTACTAGGCCATCCACTTTTTACTAGCTTTCCTGATGAAAATGAAAGCAGGCAAATATGAGCTAAACTTTTTTGGTTTACAGATCCTCAAAGTGACCTAATTTTACCAATCAAGCATAGATACGCAGCATCTTACGAAGCATCATCTTTAATCAAGTGAAAACCTGTCAAGTAATCCTTTGCATTACTATTATCACACAGCTAAGTCTAAAACTTTGTTGAACAGTTCATGTCATTTTTACAGTTCTGTCTATACTGAAATAAAGAAATCACACATTAATGCATGGCCACAGTCAAACTGGTTAAAAGTAAATCAAATTTTAATCCTAACACCCACTACTGTTTTGCAAAGGCAAAGAAAAGAACGTAATCATTTTTAGGGTGATTAGGGTAACACTTTGATCATCCAGTCAAGATGCCTCCTTTCTCTGTGAGTAGGTCTGAGAGGCTGTTTACGTGCTGTGAATAGGACACTGCAAACACATCTGTGTGGCTCTAGGTTACAGCAGTAATTAAATAAAACAACACAGGCAGAGACAACTAAGCAACCACTTACGGTAAAATAGCAACTGCAGCAGAACCAGATGGCAGCCCACTGCTGGCACCAGCCAAACTCTGACAAAGCTGATGCACTGCTCCTTTGGCCATGCCATAGGCAATCATCCCTAAAAATTAAAAACAGGCAAATTAGAGCACAATCAGAACAGCTCTCAGTATTAGCAGTAACATGACAGAAACTAAAGACTATCTGATGAATATTAAGACCACTTACCACAGCCAGAAGAGAATCAGACTTTTAAAACATATTAAAAGATACATATTAAAAGAAAAAATTATAATAATAATAAAAAGGCTTTAATAGACATCCAGGAACTATCACAGAACTCAGTTAACTTAGCATTACAGAAGTAAGCAGCTTACCAAGTCCAGCATGTTTAGTCAATGTATCTAAATGTACCCTGAAGGATGCAACCTACAGGGCTAAGCTTACAAATTTAACAGAGTAAGATACTCAGGTACTTTAATAAGGTACTCTTCTATTAATTTTAATCATATAAGTAAGGTATTTGTGAGTTTGGACCCAAACCCAGTTCACTTCCCTCTCAGATCTGGAATTCACTTGGTCAGCATCCCAGGTCTGACAGGCCCTGTGGAGAAAAGCTACCAAAAACCCAACCCTCATGGTAGAAAATTAATAAATAACATGCAAGGAAAGCAAGCTTCTTCCTAAAAACTTTTGCTTTCTAGGCAGACAGCATCTAGCAGTGTAAGAGCAGCAGGAACCAGAGCACACTGCTCAGGTACAAGATCTGGACAATCAGGGTGCCAGAGGTCTCCGATGCCTCAAGCCATGTGTCTGTCAAGAAGTCCAGACACAGATTAAGTACCTAAGAAAACATGAATGTATTTTGTCTACTACAACTGAATGTTTTTCTTCCTACCCATCTATATAGCTATCCAGCCCCTTTCCAATGTTCCCGAAGAAGTATTCTGAATATAACAGAAATACTTCTACAATGTAATTAGACATATTTTGTAACATCCATTTTTATTAGGAGGAATCATGGACAGCACTAGCTAACTTATCTAATTGTTATGATAAAAATATTCACATGTGTATCATATCCCTCTTTTGTCTTACCATTCTAAATCTTTCTTAGAAACCTTTTCATGCCTGATACATTTCTCAGACATCATGCTCACACTGCTTCTGTCACCGTTCATGTAATTTTCAGTGTTCTTCAGTTTGCATTATGTGTGGCAAGATTTTTCCATCGGAAAAGAAAAATCCCATTAACAGCAAACATGAAAAAGATTATTTCTTCCAGAACAGCTGGTCGTAACAAGGCTAATAAGGCATATTTGCAAAAGTTGAGTAACAACTCTTTCCCAATTCTTCCTGATGTTAATAAGTTGCATGTGTTTGCCCAAAGCACCACTGTGACTTTTAGAAAAATCCAGACTAGCTGAAACCAGCTAGTTCAAAACAGGAAGGCACATCACTTTGATTCCTGTGTTGCGGCCCCTACCTCCCAAAACCACCCAAACAAAAACCATGAAAGTTTGCCAAAATTCTTTTTTTTTTTCATTTGTGTATAGTCAGTCAGCAGTTCACTGTAAATTATTTGTCTGCTTATTCTCAAAAATAAACCCCTTACCTTTGACTATAACAGATGCCACTATAAACACAAAAGATTAATAATTAACTAGAAAATATATAGAATATTTTTGCCTGAACAGTTTTAGGCAAAGCTTTCAAGAATATTCATAAATTGTGTATGTTTTAAAATCTTAGTATCTGTGTCTTAAAAACATCGTTGAAATGACACTAATAAAAGCTTGGGAAATAGGAGTATTTGTCTCAAACTTTCCTCTTGCTCCCAGTGGGCTTGTGTGTCAGTGCCTTTTTTTTTAATTTTAAACTGCTCCCAGATTTCTTCCTCCATGCAGACCAACATGGTTGAGGAGCGAGATTAAAAATCCAATAATGTTCCTATTAAATAGCTAGCGAACGGCAAAGCCAACAGTCAACAAGCTTATCTATGTCCGAAGCAAAGGTAGACTGGAATCAGAACATGAACAGGACAACTGGTGTTATCAGAATCAGCTGAGTCATCACCAACAGGAAGATTGGTCAATTAAGGACTCTGTCTTTCAGAACCCAAATAGGAAATTTAACTTTGTCTAAGCATTGTAATTACATTGCTGTGTGCTTCTAGTCTTCATTATCTTCCAAACTTTTTTCTGTATTATATATTAGCCAAGTACATTTCACCGATGCACGTCAAATATTTAGATACTGATTCTATGTGTTTGCACTACAGCTTCGAGAGACTCAGTATTGCTACCTGTAAAATTACACCTTCCTTACACATTTCAGCAGCAGTGTCCCATTTGTGCCAGATGAGAAGAAACTGAGGTGTGAAGCTGTTGCTTCACAAACAACAATGAACATTTCAACTCAGACAACCATCTCTAATTGCTGGTGTCCCTGCAGCTGTTGTGCATTGCATTTTACCTGGGGTTCCAGATAAAGCAGCTTGAGCTCCTGTCAGAGTCAAGAGGCCACCTTCTTTCAGATGTTTTGTGGCAAGGTGGCTGGAAATAGTCGATGTCCAAACGCTCTGCTTCCACATCAGATCACAGTTTTTGTACAAAGCTGATTAAGGAAGAGAATTAGTGAAATTAGCCAAAAGAAGACTTATAACTCTGATTTCCTCACTGTTACACAGAGTGCATCAGCACTATGAAAATATGCTTTCTACCATTTTCTACTTCCACATTGTAAAATACCCATTTATGTCTTTTGTATCTCCTTTCTCTTTGAGCCTGTAACATCCAAACCAGAAGGGGGAAGAAATAGACACATTTTACTACATTTACTCCAGACAGAAAACAAGGCTATTTTTCTTCTTGTATCTCTACAGTAGTGGGCAAAGTATAAATTTCATCATGAATATTATTAGAAGCCTGTTTTAATCTGAAGGGTATTTTCTGTAGCATGATTAGGCAGTGCCTTCTAATACCATATCGCACAGTAACAGCTCAGAGAACTGCAGGAGGCAACTGAGGTTTTATGCATAAAGCAATGGCTTAGGAAACAACATCAATGTTTCTTCCCCACACTGTCTTTCCTAAGTTGCCTGACACAAGTAATTTCAGCAGAAGTCAGCTCATATGAAAACAATGCTGAGCTCCTCCAGAAAGCACATCAAAACTTTTTGATAAAAATTAATGCATCAACAAACATTACTGAAGAAACTAGGTGCTGTGCAAATTAAACAGCAAAAATTCAGAGAAGCACTAAGAAGCACTGTGACTAAGCTATTTTGTACTTTTATGCTTTTGACCTCTTCTGGACTCAGGAAGAAAGATTTTTAAGGACTTCTCTCAGACATCATTCATGTTTTCATCAGCAGGTCTGTACCAAAGGCTTACACTTGGCTTTGGCGCTGCCTCCAGCCCATCCTCCTGCTACACACAAGATCGCATCCACCTTTTCTTCACCAAGAAGTTTTCCAACTTCTGCTGTCACCTTCAACACATAGAAAAAGAACATACTGAAAACACTGGACTGATAAGGTAAAGAGGTAAACACCACAAATGCCCTAAAGTTATTTTTTTCCTACTTAGTATTTGAGTAACACAAGAGACAGCAATTTAAACAGCTACAGAAAATTAATATTTATGATGCATGAACTCAGAACAACTGTATTGAAAAACAACTATAGATGAAAAGTCAGATGAATGAAAGCCATAGAGTGTGTGATGTCACCAGAAATAATCAGTGATAATCAAGGCTGAAACACCTGACCCTTCCCTCTATTGTTAACAAAAATTATTATTGACTTGCTTTTGACAGTTTCTCATCCAAGTATGGTGTTGTTTGGGATGAGAAGTGAAATTCCAGGTCTGACCAGGAATAATACTGGTCACTTTCAATGACAGCGCAAGAAAAACAACTAAAGACTAACCTTCTTATTGCTTCTGCCTAGATCACAACCATCAGTTTGAGTCTGGCTGCTAAATTTGAGCTTGTATACTTTTAGATATCTATAATTTGTTCTTTTTCAAATATAAGACCTCGCAGCTGGTAATGAATTTGTTGGCTACAAATTTTCTCTGTCAAAGTAAATAGAAAACAATCCATCTCTCAACAAGTAAAGAAGAACCAATAGCTTTTGCAAAAACATATTGAGAATTGTATTGCAAACATTCTATGTTATACTTCCAAAGCTTTAGGAGTTGTGTAGATATAAAAAGCCATATTGGCTAGATATTCAGTATATCAGTAACAGAAATTGGTTCAAAACTTAAAATGTAAAAAATGAATCCTATCTATCAAGAATAAAGCAAAATATTTTTTAGGCTAGCTGAGATTCTCCCACATTCCACTTTGCGGAAACCAATGCATTCCCCTAGGGATCCCTCGGGGCTTAGGTTCATATGCTTCGAGCATGCCATCTACCTACACACAACACTTTTAAAAGTTAGGGTATTTGAAAGAAGCGCTGCATTTTAAGATGCCCTTACCCACCTTCACTACAACTCACCTGGTTCAGTCTGTGACTTTTAAAAGTCAAGACAAAAACAAAACAAAACTGCCTTATGTGCTGAACCTCCAATATCCCGGATCAAGCTCTTCCTGCGTATTCAGTTAAAAGGAATCACAACTAATTAAAAAGAAGCGACGAGCAGAAGCTGAAGGACCTTGAGGTTAGCGGTACGGCCGCGTGACCACCACCGACCGCGCTCCTGCTTCCTGCACCGAGCCGCACCCACCCCTGCAGCCGCCTTGCTCACCGCGGGCGGCAGCGAAAGGGATGCGCACACCCGGAGGAGATTGGCTGCGTGCACCGCCCGGCCGCAGCGATGCACACACCCGGGAGAGGCTGCTGCACCGCCCGGCCGCAGGGATGCACACATCCGGGAGAGGCTGCTGCACCGCCCGGCCGCAGGGATGCACACACCCGGGGGAGGCTGGCTGCGGGCACCGCTCGGCCGCAGGGATGCACACACCC
>VZTG01003225.1:578882-595193 GCA_013397845.1 Melanocharis versteri | reverse complement strand
GGGAGCCGGGGCGGGGGGTGCGCGTCCCTTCCTCCGCTCGGTCCCGCGGCTCTCGGCTGAGCCCCCCGCGTGTCCCCCGGGGCTGAGTCAGGAGCGGTGCGGCTCCCTCCGCTCCTCTTGGGTGAACCAGACTAGAGGTCTGCAGTGGCGGGGAGGAGCTCTTTTGTACTTAAAATCACTGATTCAAAGAGTTTTTGCCTTTATGTGCTCGGCAAAATTGTTGTAAGTTTAGTTATGTTGTATTGATTTCTCTTTCACACTTTAAAGTAGTTGCAGTAATTTACTGGAAGCATCTTTGTTTACTGAAGTGTTACTGTGTGCATCAGGTTGGATAAATTCAAAAGCTGAGATAAATACATACAGAGGTAGCAATAGTTTGAACAATGTGCTCACTGCCTCTCTGATGGGTCTCTAAGTTTCATGTTGTTTACATTAATGCATGTCCTTTTCTAGGGTCTTGTTCTGGGAGTCTACTCTAGTGAAAAGGATGATGGTGCTGCCCAGTTCACTAGTACAGGAGATGCTTTTGATAGGCTTGTGTCTGGGAAGCTGAGAGCACTTCTGTCCCTGTAAGTGTGTGATAAGCTTCTGAAATGGATTAAAGTACCTACAAATACCAGTAGGAACGATTTTTTTTTTTTTTTTCATTATNCTCCGCTCCTCTTGGGTGAACCAGACTGGAGGTCTGCAGTGGCGGGGAGAAGCTCTTTTGTACTTAAAATCACTGATTCAAAGAGTTTTTGCCTTTATGTGCTCGGCAAAATTGTTGTAAGTTTAGTTATGTTGTATTGATTTCTCTTTCACACTTTAAAGTAGTTGCAGTAATTTACTGGAAGCATCTTTGTTTACTGAAGTGTTACTGTGTGCATCAGGTTGGATAAATTCAAAAGCTGAGATAAATACATACAGAGGTAGCAATAGTTTGAACAATGTGCTCACTGCCTCTCTCATGGGTCTCTAAGTTTCATGTTGTTTACATTAATGCATGTCCTTTTCTAGGGTCTTGTTCTGGGAGTCTACTCTAGTGAAAAGGATGATGGTGCTGCCCAGTTCACTAGTACAGGAGATGCTTTTGATAGGCTTGTGTCTGGGAAGCTGAGAGCACTTCTGTCCCTGTAAGTGTGTGATAAGCTTCTGAAATGGATTAAAGTACCTACAAATACCAGTAGGAACGATCTTTTTTTTTTTTTTCATTATTGCTGTCTGTGTCCGTATCACTGTCAGGCTGGTATTTGCTTCTACCGTTTGGAGGGGAACTCCCATGATAAAACCAAGCACTGAGTAAACATGCAAAATGTTCATGGGACCCGTTCTCTGCTGTGAATCAGCACAGAGCCAAGCATCCCAGTACATTTGTGTGGCACACTGTGTGGTCATGGAGTGAATGCAGTACTTTAAGATTTATCATGAATAAGGACTTCTGTATTGAAAGAATCCTTTTGTGTCCTAGATGTGGGCCACCTTTGAAGAAAGGCAAAACACGCATATTTCATGGTTTGCATCAGGTATGAACTTTGTGGTTTTGTATGCTTATTGATTGATGTGTGAAGTTTGCCCTTACATCTGATTTTAAGTCGAGTGCACTGCTATGCTTGAGTAAATGGCCTGCTCTTCTTCCCTCCTCTTGACGCTCTCAACTCCTGTTGTGCACTGCCCATGTTTGCACAGCCTTTTACACAGTCCTGTACTCCCTCCAGGGTGCTGCAAATGTAGAGGATGTGAACAAGTCTGCCTCAAAGGCCCTGTACTCTGATTAGCTGCTTCCTGAATGAGCTAAAGCATGGCAGTTTTGGATCTGACTTCTGTGCCTCCTGTGTCCAGGAGGGGTGAGTGTGTGAGGAGTTACTGAGACATGCAAAGGCCTTCCAGACCTGGCAGTTCTAACACAAGATAGTCTCATCATAGGTTTTCGTCAGAGGTTTTAAGTCAGGTACTTGAAACCTCTGAAAACAAGACGTGGGACTGTTCTTCAAGTGGGATTTTTGTCTGCACAGACATGATAGATCACAAGGGTATGAGATGAGGATTCATCTACTCAAAGTCAGGCTTTTGGTGCCATTTGAGGAGCTGGGATACACCTAATGCACGTATGTGAAACTGACCAATATGGTACAATTTGTGCCTTTTTGGAGTAGTAGCTAAGGCCTAGGCAGGCATGTGATGTGACACTAAATGTCCCTGTCTAAGTAACTGAATCTACATTAGGTCTATTTAAATAATCTGAAATAAATCCATTTATAGTGAGCACTGCCTACCATGTATAAATTCCTGTGTGGACACCCCATGCAGGTGACACCGGACTTGGTAAAAAGGCTCTCAGAAATTTCATGGAAGTTGAGTGCACTGAAGGTCCCATTGTCCCAGTTCTGCATACAGGATGGGCTCTGAAGTGAGTAGCAAATTTCTGCAGAAGAAGACGGCAGAATGTTAAGTGGTATCACTGATTTTCTGGAAAGATAATGCAAGTTTCAGCATTTTGTGGACTAAAAGACTTTACTACAGTGTAGCAGTTAGAAAGCTGATTGTTAGAGGCTGACAGAAATGGAAGGGAAAACCTAAGATTAACTTAATTTTTCTTAAGAGCTATAGGAACATATATATACGTTCACATTTATCGCTTTGAGTTATATACAAATTTGACTTCACTCTTAAAAGGCTCCTCTAATCTTCATTCCTTCTTTTTTCCTTGCGCTCGCATGCAGCTTATAAGGCAAGCATGTAGCCTGCTGTGCTACATTGTTTTCCTGAGTTCGGGAGAGGTGTACCTCTGTGCAGCTTTGATTTGCTACCTGGCAAATCGTGCCAGCAGAGCTCCTGAGACGGGCTAACACACTGAGCTTTTGAAGTGATTTTATTTCCTTGAATGTAGTACTGTGCCAAAAAAGGTTACAATTCTCCAGATCAGTTCTGTCCTTTCTAACAACTGGAAAGCTGGATCTGCTTTCCCAGGACTCTTAGGCTTGCCCTTACGAGTACCAAGTTTTCCATGTGTTGAGCATAAAGCCCCATCTGCTATGTGCAATGCACATGATTGTTAACTGGACAGCAGAATAACTGACTGCATGCCTGTGGCACATGGTTGGGAGCACAGGACAGCAGCACCATACAGGCACTCTTAATGAAAAGTGCCTGTCATAGAAGAAGTACTGCATGTATTTTAATGCTATGTTTGGTTTGATTTGGAAAGTAAAGTCTTTTTAACAACCCTGCTGTGGCTGTAACAATGAGGAAAGTGAATCCATTTGTGTGTTGGCTTCATATAGGACTTTCCAAGTGTGGTGGTAGTTGGCTTGGGTAAGAAGAATCCTGGAATAAATGAACAAGAAAACTGGAATGAAGGCAAAGAAAATATTCGTTCAGCTGTTGCAGGTTAACTATTTTTAAAATTTTTTAAGCATTTTGTCCGTAAAGCAATTGCAGTTCTGCAGCATATTCCATTTTTGAAGACCAAGTCTAGATATGCCTTTGTTTTGAAATGCACAACTTACTGCATGGTTTAGTAAATGCATTTACTTGTCACTGATATCCATGTAAATTTTTCCTTAGTGAGCAAGGAGTTATCAAGAATGTAAATCAAATCTGAACACAGGTAACTGCAGTTATTTATATCAAATAACTTTGCTGAACAGTGTGATATTGAAAAGGCACTTGTCTAATTAGTATTTTGAAGCCGGGGAGCATCACCAATTCACTTTATGGTCACTCTGTACTTAAGTATGCACATATATTTACTTCTGCTACTTATTTCATGACTGAGATATTTATGTTATAAGCTAATATCTTTCACAACATCAGTACTATGATTCAGTATGTTATCTGTTGAAGACAGAGGAGGGCTTATCTTAATCAAGGACGACTGCTGCATCTAAGTGTGTAAAATAAGATTTAAGAGTTCTCACTGAAGACTTTATAGTCTGGGACTGAATGACAGCTGTATGTCCAAAGTCCTAGCCTGTAGCTGCAATTAACATTGTTAATTAACGTTCACATTGTAGCTGACATGAAACATTGTTAAGTTACTTGGGAACAAAATAGAATTTATGGAATACAATGTTTATAAAACGGTATATAAACTCATCTGGAAGAAAAGAAGAGTCATATTCTTTGCAAAAATCTAAATTATGACAAATTTCTGATACCTGTAGATAGTCATAATTCATAGCACTCCAGAATAATAGAACCTTGCTTTGCTATAGAATGAGCTTAAAGGAGTCAGAACAACTGTGATCTTCCCTTTTTTATTCTTGCAAACATTTTAATCATTACAATTCATCAACTGCTATTTTTAGTAAAAGTTTGCCAGTATATGGTCATTAGCATTTTTAATTATTCTACTGCATGATCTCTTTGACTGATGTATTTATAGACTCAGCTATCTTGAGTTAAAATTATTTTTTCCTTGAAATGTCCTATTGATCACCTCAGACACCTGTTTTGCTGCTCTGTGCAATAGTTGCCCCTCAGTTCTGTGTTGTATTTTTCAGTTGGCTGCAGGCAGATCCAGGACCTGGAGATCCCTTGTGTGGAAGTTGACCCCTGTGGAGATGCACAAGCAGCTGCAGAAGGTGCTGTCCTTGGATTGCATGAATATAATGAGCTGAAGCAAAAAAAGAAGCCTGTAGTTACTCCTCAGCTTCATGGAAGGTGATGGCAAAGGAAAGCTTGCCTGTTTATTCATCTGTTTGTATGCTTATTTATTAAACTCTATGCATGGCATGCTTGTGCATGAGAAAAACAAAACGGAAAGAATAGGGCTAGCAACAGTACTCTTCTTAACTCCTACTCATTTGAATTTCCTGAAGTATTTTACATCTCAAGTATGTTTATAGTGTTTGTTCCATATGTTTTGGTGCCATGTTCAGAGGTTAAGGGTAAACAAATGCTGCTTCATAGAGAAGAAGGACCAGGATAAAAATAAAAGTAAAAAATACCTAAGAGTAGTTGTGATATACTAGGACTTCCGTTGGTATTGTGTGCCAGAATTGTGGAGAAGAGGTATTTCAAATTCCATAAATGGATAAATCCTTTGGAGAATCAGGAAAAGCTAATTGACACCAGACCAATGCACTATGGATATATTTTACATAGTTCATTTCTTACATTTTCATTCACAGAGTATAATGCAAGAAGAGAAGCCTGAGTTCTTCTGGTCTCTAAATAGACATCACTTACTGGAGAGCAGAAAGTAGAACCAGAGCTTTTGGCTCCATAGCAATTACCAGAGTGGACTTTGAATGTTCTGTATAGGATATTCTGTCATGCAGAGGAGAGGTATTTCTTGTATGTACTTTAAACAGGAACAAGTCCTTCCTTACAAAGAAGTTAGTGAAATAAAGAAAAATCTCTTGATTAAGCATGTCTTGATAAGCTATACGTAAAATAAACACTCTTCCCATTTTGTAGCACAGCAGATAGTTTGGAAGCTGATTAAATTTGTGTTAAATAAACATTTCCTGAAAACACAGATGGTCCTCTAACCACTTATGACAGTGGAAGTAATTTTTTTATATAGTAATTTAGGTTGGAAAAGACTTCTGGAGGTCATTCAGTCCAGCTCCAACTTGGATGAGTGATAACCTGGACATTACATACAACATTAAACCTTGGTCAGGTTGATCAGGCCTTTGTTTAGTCCATATTTTAGTATTTCCTGAGTTGAAAATTCCACAACCTCACTAGGCCATCTGTTCTAGTGCTTAATTACACTCGTGGTGAATTTTTTTCTTTGTGTCCTATTGCATTTTTCCTTGTTGAATCTTGAGACCGTTGCCTGTTACTGTCTTATTGTGCAGCTCCGAGGTGTCTGTCTTCAGACACACTGCTGCTTCAGTTCATGTTTTCTCAATTTGTCTGCAAGGATTCTGTGTGAAAGCCTTGCTAAAGTCAAGCAAAATCACAGAATCATTTAGTCTGGAAAAGACCTTTAAAATCAATTACATCCACTGTGGTCCTGTGTGACAAACCTTCTCATCACAGAATTCAGTTAAGTTGGTCAGGAATGATTTGTCCCAAATTTAAAATGATGGTTCCTAGTGGCCATCTTGTCCTTCATATACCTAGAAATGGCTTTCATATACCTAGAAATGGCTTTCAAAATTACTTTCTCTGCAAACTTTTAAGGAATTAGTCTAGGATAACTGGCTTGTAGTTTCCTCTATCCTCCTTGGCATTTTTAAAGATGGATATTCATCTTTTTCAATCATCAGGGACCACATTCAGTTACACCTTTCAAACTGAAAGAGCCCAGGCTTGCAGTGATGCCAGCCAGTTCCCTCAGAACCCTTAGATACATGCTGCCGGCTACTTGTGTATGTCCATCATCCTTAACCTAAGTCCTGAGTCTCTCTTCCTGTCGTGGGGAGTGCCTTTCTTCCCCAAACTCTGTTGCTGAGCGCAAAGAACTGGGGAATCTGGAAGCAGATCTTTATAATTATTAAGGCTATGCAAAGCCAGCATTGAGAACTTCAGTCTTCGCAGTGTTCAGTAGGTTGCCTGCACTGTTTAGCAAGTGAACAGTGTTATTTCTGCCCTACCTTTTGCTGATGGTGTACCTGTTGAAGTCCTCTTGGTACCTTTCCCACTTGCCAGTTTCAGTGTGAGCTGACATTTGGCTTCTTAATTACATCCCTCCATATCCAGGCAATATTTCTGTATTCCTCCTGGATTCCTCTATCATTGTCCTGCTCTTTTCAGAGGCAGAATCCAGTTCAGTGCCCTGCTTTGTGATAACTTATAATGCAAGTAAGTTGTCTCAGTAAAATGAAGGGTTTTGTATGGGTCGTCTGGCAGAGTAACCAGAGAGACTTCCCCATTTTCTACACTGGCAGCTCTGTGGATGTTTGCTCTGTCATTTGTTAGTGAAGTGCCTTGAGTGCACTGGGAAATGAGATCCAAATTCCCCTCTTGTCGCATAAGCATATTTCAGTAAAGGGAAAAACAGAATTGGAGACTTTATATGGTAAATAAAAACTTTCAAGCCTGTTAAAATGATTGTGATTACAAACTTTAGAAGGGGTATTAAGCCTTGTGTTTAAGGATTTAAGCCAATCTTTGATTAGTAGGGATTAGGACAAGACCTAATAAATTGGATAGATAATTTTACGTCTGTATGCTCTTGGATTTTCCTAGCTTTCTCTAAGGTATTTGGCACTGACTAGAACCAGAGATGAGTTACTAGACTAGAGTCCTTGTAGTAAGATAACTGTGATATTCTTAACTGCTCCAAATTAACGATACTACATTTTAAGCAAGAGAATATGTGAATGCTGACAACATCTTACTTTTGCAAATGTGTATAATCCTGATCATTGTGTGTTGCTGTTTAGTGCTGAAAGTGAAGCCTGGCAAAAAGGCGTTATCTATGCTGAGGGGCAGAACCTCGCTCGGTACCTTATGGAGGCTCCAGCTAATTATATAACTCCAATCAAATTTGCTGAACATATTGAACAGAAGCTCAGAAGTTTCAGCAATGTAAAGGTCCACATAAGGTAAATTCCATGGAAACGATTTTCCTGTAGGGTAGAGGACCATAACAGTAAGATAAGATACCTTCCAGGTTATTCAAATCTGAAGTTTTTCAAATCTCATTTTCCCTTTGCTACTTCAAATGACAAAAGCAGGGGAAGTGTTTAGGGAAAAGGTATGAGAAGTGTCCAGACTGCAGGCTGTTCTCAAGGATTAGGTGAGCTGCTAGTTTGCAGAGGAAGCAAAATACTGTGATGCAATAAAATCATTAATTGTCAATTAGTCATGCAGTCAATTACTGCTTAATTAACACATGTGCTGTGAAAAGAAGTCTCAGTGAATAGAGGGCTAATATTAAGTACCTTTTGTTTTCTTCCCAAGTGGGTTTTTTACATACCTTTGCTTTTTCTGTGTGGATGTGGTAATAAAACATCCTCTATTTATTGCTGTTACTGTTGGGATTTTTTTAATAGTTTTTAAAATTGTGAGATGGAGCCATAAAAGCCCTCACAAGTGGATTTGCATGGCTGCTGCTCCTTGGCCCTGAATTTCAACTTTCTGCTCTTCAGTGGAAATGGGCTAACTGGTTGTGCAAGTGAGGAGGCTATTTTGTTGACAAGCAAAAGACTGGGGGAAATCTTGCTAGCAGAAAGCTAAATGTAACCTGCTGCAATATTGTTACTTCACATGCCTTTAGCATCTACAGCCTCACAGCCAAGTGAAAGCTCAGGGCTTCTGATGCAGAAACTGTAGACAAGCTGTCGTTTTTTTGGGTGTTTTTAAATAAGACAAAACAAAAATCAAGGAGTAACTTTGAGGAAGTGTTTTTCTGCCTCACCAAAAAAGGTAGTAATGGTTGGATTTAAATTACAGTTTCCAAAATAACTAACTAAAATGAAATGATTTGTGTACAAAACTTCAAGAATCATGATCTCTTAAAAACAATCACCTTGGTCAAAGTGTCTAGTTGAAAAAAAAAACCAAAACTAATATATGTTTCTATTCCAGACCAGAGTCTTGGATAACAACACAAGAGATGGGAGCATTCCTGAGTGTAGCTAAGGGTTCAGCTGAACCTCCCATCTTTCTGGAGATTCACTATTTGGGGGGTGCTCATACAAATGACTCCCCGTTGGTATTTGTAGGAAAAGGAGTTACATTTGACAGGTATGTATGCTAATATTTTAATTACTAGAAATGCTTTCCTGCTGTTCGTGTTCAACAGGGAGATGGTTTTCCTTTGCTCGGCACATCTTCCAATGCCGTTCCACTGAACTTGCCTTATGTAGTAGCTTGTGCTGCCTTTCCTGGGGATGAGACAACATCGGTTGTCCACAGTAGCAATTAATATGCCATCATCTTGTAAGGAGAAGAAGGAAATTCAGAGGGAAAGAAAATAAAGAAGGTGCTATTTTTTTTTCTTGTCCTGAACAAACCTGTGGATGAAGAATTTACATGTTTAGAATTGCAGTATGTCACTGGACATCTAGATGATAGGTAAGGAAATAGAAAATAGTTCATTCTTTGCAGCAGTTCCTTATAACTGCTTTCCATGTCACATACTACTGAAGAATCTTATCAGTCAGTTCCCAACCATATGTTGATTTTACCAAGTGTACTATTTGGTTCTTGTTTTGTGCACTGCCATTATGAAGACCAGTAAGTTAGTCCAGTGCCATTTACCTGGATTTTTGTGGTCTCCTAATTATAAGGAAGTAATATTTTATCTGCAATGAAAACCCAGATATCTTGCTTTCAGTACACTTACTAGGGTTGCAGAAGTATTTGGAGCACGAGGTCTAGCATTTACTGATATTTGGTGTTAACACATACTGATGGACAGAACATCATCAGTGTATGTGACATCGAACTTGAGCTGTTTGTTCCAGCGGTGGCATTTCACTGAAGCCATCATCGGGTATGGATGCGATGAGAGCAGATATGGGAGGGGCAGCAACTGTCTGTTCAGCCATTGTGACAGCAGCAGCTCTAAATCTACCTCTGAACATAATTGGTAAGTGTTTGGTATGTGGTTTGTGTAGAGAATACAAAAATCTTAGTTCTACAAAGTTTTGTGGGAGAGAAAATTTCTAGTATTAGCAATGGTAAAAGCCATGTACTAACATCATGGATTCTTGCACACCTACTTCTCATATTCCCTTGCTCAACCTCTCTTCCGTTTTTACTTGCATATCAAAAAACTACTATTCTCTATTTGAATAAAATATTGGAACACCAAATGAAGATTTTTAAGGCATGATTTTTAGATCTTAGGCAAGAAATGTTTGTCCATAAAGATATTTCCAATGAGTCTTTGAAAAGTCCTGATCCTTCATTGCAAGAAGGAACATGCATGTTAATAAGCAGTTAACAAGAAGTTAGAATGAGAAGGACTCAGCTGAACTACATCCATGAGTGCTTGCCACAACTGAACAGGAAGAGAGATGAGCTCTACTTTCCTTTGGTGAATATCTCAGCAGAAAAGTAAAACAAACCAAACCAGTCTGCTGATACCATTATGAATGTACAGTGATTTTTTTTTTTTTTTTTCTGAGAAAAAGTTTATTTTTCCGGCCAAGATAAAATTAAATGAGCTGATTCAGATGCTGTGGCAAGACCAGTTGGCAGTGACATGGAACGTGTTCTAGGACAGGTTTTAGTTCAGGGAGCTCGGCTTTGGGTTAACTGGTACTTTAGTCACTTCTGCGCTTCAACCAGAAGAGGGCAGCGATGGCCACGCGCATCCTGGCGGCGCTCCTCCCCCCGGTGTGCGCTGGGGAGGGCTGGCAGTGCAGCCTGTCTGCGTGTCATGCCGCTGAAAAGTGGTGCTCCACCTGGGGACCTTGTGCCAGCTGCAGGTTTTCCCTAGCAGTGGTGGAGTGCCTTTCATTCCATGATCCGAGTCGTAGTTTCAGTTTTGATGCTGAGCCTGTTTTTGGCTCGCTTCTAGTTGCTGTTGGTATGGCTGGAGTTGTGTGACAAGTCCTTGGATCACTCTGGACATTGTACAATAGCAGGGCTTGAATGGCTCAGAGTGTTTATTTGAGAAATTTTTAACTTCAGAAATAAAAAAGTTCTTTTACATGTGAATAACTATATATAGGAGACATAAAATAATATTTTTTGCTCCTCTGATATCACATGCCTGGGAAAAAAGTAGAAGAAAATCCCAGTGGTAAAATAATGTAGGTGAGACAGCATGGTGGTGCATCACACAGAGGAGTTTCCCTGATTGAAAACTGGACCATGTGTCTTTCATTAACTGGGAAAATTTGGATTTTGAGCTAAATTTCAAAACAACACTTGTACTGTTTTCTTAAGGAGGTGTTTGAGGTTTATCTAAGTGGTTTTTTTTCTACAACTTTTCTGGGAAGAAAACTAGTAATTCACTTTTCTTTTTGTCTCTGAGGTTTGGCACCCCTCTGTGAAAATATGCCCAGTGGTAAGGCAAACAAGCCTGGGGATGTAGTTAGAGCCAAGAATGGAAAAACAATACAGGTATGCATGTGAAACTTGGATTTTGAGTACCTTTAGGGAATTGGTTTAATCAACCAAGTTGACTGCAGACAGAGTACATTTGAAAAAAACCCTTAAAGATAAGCAGTGCAAATGTACTGTTTCAAAAATGTAAGAAGCATGTTACTAACTAGAAAGTGCTATAATAGGATTTTTTCAAATACAGACTGAAGAGATGAGACATGTTTTATAAATTGCTAGGAAAAGCTGCAAAGTGAGGTCATTTACTGAGCATGCTAGAAAAGCTTGTTTGGCACAAGAGGTTGTTAAAATGCTCATAAATACAGGCTCTCAGTCCGAATGAATAACGTTAATTGCTTCCAGCAGACCCTTCAGGACAATTCCTTGCTATCTGGAGTAAGACATGAGAGTAAGACATCAGTTTCCTGCTGATGTAACCAAGGTCTTTACACTGCCAAAATGCTCAATACAATCAGAACTCTGAGTCATAGGGACTGTTGGTTCAAAGGAGCTTGCCAAATCATTACCCAAGATACATATTTCGTATTTATTACAAATGGTTCCATACTCATCTAATAGATTAAATTGTACTGAAAGTCATTGTGCTGTAGATCACTGATTCAATGCAGAAGTAGATGGCTTGCTTTCTGTCTGAATTTCTGTGATTCTACCACTTTTGACTTGCTGAACCTTCCATTTCTTTGACATTCATTTCTGAAAACTGAGTTCAGTTACCCTCTGCTCTGAGAGAAAAAGACTGGCATGTATTTCCCCACCAAGGAGAAATCTGCAAGAAAGTGCTGGTAGCTCCGAGCACATGATGCAGCCTGTGTGCTCCACTGAGACACCTCTCCAGTCCCCAGGCTCTTCTGAGGAGCCAGCACTACAAAGACCCAGCATGTGGAGGAAGTTGTAGTGCTGAAAGATGACTTAACCTCAGCTACAGATATGCTTTTACTTTATAAACATAACTGTATATCAATACTATATTTTTTCTTTTTTTCAGTGTAGTTTGAGTAAATTTTCATTACCTGAAGTTCCTAGGGCCTTTATCCAACAGCTATTTAAGATAATATGTGAGAAATACATCACTGAAAGAGATGTTTACAGTACTTCATCTGGTATTTTACTGATTTTGCCCTTGAAGGTAGATAACACAGATGCAGAAGGAAGACTGCTGTTAGCTGATGCTCTCTGTTACGCCCACAATTTTAACGCAAGGGCTATTGTGAATGCTGCAACATTAACAGGTAAGCAGTGTCCCTTCCCTGCTCATTTTGCAAGCCAGTTTTGTGTTACTCATTAGTGGGGCTGTGGATTGGTTGTGCTGTGTATATAAACATAACCTTAAATCAAAGGCAACTGAGATGATTTTACATGTTGCAGGACAACAGTGAGCACAGCTTGTGTGTCTCTTGAGTGGGGAGGGGACATGCAGGTCATGTGCTCAGCAGTGGAGAGGAAGTTGGGCTGGCCCAGCCCAGCTGGAACCAAGAGCAGGAAAACCTGGGCACACTTCAGTGTTTCTGTACAGCGTTTCCCTGTGCTTCTTTCACCTCTGAGCTGAACCCTCCCAGCTCTCAGGGCCGTGTGATGCAGAGGTAGTGGCATGTTCATGGAAGAATCCTGCCCAGTCCATATGGCACGGACCGTGCTGGAGCCCAGACAGGTTCCTGAACGGCTTGTGAGTGCCTGAGCTCTGACCTAGCCAGTGCCAGTTCTCCCACTCTGCGAGCTAGCTCAGGCCTCCATGATGACAGGAGAGTCGTCATCATTGCCCAAGAATTCGTGTGACTGAAGTACCTCCTATTTTTTGTGCAGTTTGCATACTTTTAAGCATTATGAAATGTGTTTTAATTGTTTCATCTCTACGGTTGCATAATAATGAAGTTGTAAATTTAAATTTAAAACCAGCAATTGTGTATGCAGCTCATGAACTCACTAACAAGCTGTCATGAGGTGACTGTAGCTGAAATAAAAGCAAATACAGAAGAGTAATTCAGACAGGACTCCACTGTGTTACTTAATGAATATGCTAAGCAAAATAATTCTGCTTATATAGATTCTCTGCTAGTGCTTCAAATTATGTTCCATCAGTTTTACTAGTTCAAATGCTGTGGAAAATTTCAATAGACAGAAGGGAAACTGATTTTAAGATGGTTGGCTTGTATAAAGGTATTCCTGTCTGGGATCCTTGGGCACCAAGCAGGAAGGAGGGCTCCCATAGAAATTTCTTTGACATATTTTGTTAAACTACTTTTTTTTTTTTTTTTCATCTCACTGAGGATTGAGTGTTGGTGTTAGAGATGCAGTTCTGGGGCATCAAATAGATAAATATGTAATCCCATGGTTTAATATTTTGATAAGGATTATTCTAATAAAGTAAATATTTAATAAAGTAAATTTACACATGATGTGCAAAAGTCTAGGTAAGTGAAATTCACAAAAGAGAAAGTAGCAGCTCAAAAATTATAGAGGTCTGTAAACTGGAAAAAAGCCCACTCACTTGTATGTTCTACATGAAAATAATATCTAGATTTTCTAGAGGATACTGTTATTGTTTAATACAATAGCAATAATAAATATTGTCTAATACAACTGTTTAATTATCGTAGAAATATTTCTAAGAAACATCAAGCTGAAATCAGAAAATTTAGTTTCATGGGAAACAATATCGTTTTTGTGATTTCCTGTGTTTTTTAGAATATATAAATGTTTTAAAAATGTTCAGACTTTCAAAAATGTGAGTGTACTAAAGTCTTCAGGTTTTGCAGTCTGATTAATTCCTGTTCCTGATAATGGGATTTAAAAATGGGAAGTTCTGTGAGGAGTCAGGATGCAGGGAATAGCTCAGGTCCACCTTTGTCATATAAACTTGAAGGTGTGTTTCTTTAGGTGCCATGGATGTTGCATTGGGATCTGCTGCGACTGGAGTGTTCACAAATTCATCTTGGCTTTGGACTCACCTCTATGAGGTAGGCCATCTGCATTATTATTAAATTATAATAGTAATAATTCAGTGATATATTTTATTAAAAAGTTAGTACATTAGTGAAAGTCTTTATGCAAATCTGAAAGATGTTACTACATTTTGAACTTTTAAAGGAATGATGTCAGTACTATATTTACTTGAAAATAATGTTGGCTAATAATTACTAGCTCTTCAGTGAGATGTAATATCATACACCAAACATCAAAAGGATCTGCATGTTCTGATAACTTACTGCGTATGCATAAGCTCTGGACTACTGGCAGTAATTTGTTCATGTTAAAAAGATAATTGATCTTGCTTAACACAGAGACAGAAATCAGAGAGGCCTTGTGAGTGGCTGAAGTGTGATGGATCAAAGAAGTCTCTGAGGGGAAGGATTTCTGTTGTGAGGGAAAAGGAAAAACAGATAAAAAATGTGGTCTTTTGTCGTTGCCTTTTGGCTAACACTAAAGTACCTAAAAAGCAGGATTGCCTGTTTTGTTTTGCAAACAGTGTATTCCCAAAAGCCTAATATCTTGAGCTGAAGATTTTTAGACTGATAAAACCTAAACAAAAAGAAGCATGCATGAAACCAGGGTTTACAAGTGCAGTAAAAAAAAAAAATTGCCCAAATTATGGTTGTTTCTTTTTTAGGCCAGCATTTTGACAGGGGACAGAGTTTGGAGGATGCCTCTTTTTGAACATTACACAAAACAAGTAACAGACTGTCCTCTTGCAGATGTCAGTAACATTGGAAAGTACAGCAGGTAAGATGAACCAATACCTTCCATGTGCCCCTTTCTTTCAGCCTATTTGTTTGATATGTGTGCTGTTTGAGTTGATTTGGAAACAATACATCTTTCTGCTTCCCACAGAGCTGGAGGAGCATGCACAGCTGCTGCGTTCCTGAAGGAATTTGTGACTGCCTCTCACTGGGCTCATTTGGATATAGCTGGGGTGATGTCGAATAAAGATGAGGTGCCCTATCTTCGGAAGGGCATGGCAGGGCGGCCCACGAGAACGCTCGTAGAGTTTGCGGCTCGATTAAGTCAAGACAGTCACAACGCCAAATGAAACTACTTGTTCTAAAATCATCCACACTGCCTTAAGGAAAAAAATCTTAAAAGGTATCATTCATAAATGAATGCCCCAACCATATTTTCACTATGGCAATTAACTAAAAATGCATTTTATAAATTATTACTTGGGTAATAATATCTCAACTTCGACATTTGTCATCCCATATTATGCAGCTTAAAATAAAACTTACTCAGTTTGAACCTCTGAGATATTTAATACCAAAACATGATAATGGAAATTGAGACACCTATTTTATATGTAAAATAGGCTAATTATTGTAAAAAATAAATACCTTATTTGGATGTGAGTTTCAATTGAGAGAGAATAAACGATCGATGATAGATGTACCTCAGTTTTGAGTGAACTGTAGGTGGTGTCAATGGTAACACTGCAAAGTTGTTCATAAAAACACCATTTTGGCATTTTTTCCTTAAAAAACTAAACTGCTTTTGGTATGTACTGAGGGAGAAATGGGGCTGTGTGATTAGCATTAGCATGGCTTCAGCACAGAATTATGTAGTAAGTTCTAAACATGTCAACAAGAGTGTATCTTGTAACCCTTTTACAGAAAGCTAGTGAATGCAAGTTAGTGTTTGTGGGTTTTTTAGGGGAAGCTGCCCCCATCTCACGTGGTTTTTGTCATCCTGATAGTTCTCCTCTTTCCTGGTATGAGGTGGCCACACTCCAAGCAGGGCCAGTATTCCCAGAATCAGTTCAAACATCACACAGACCTGACACTTGAAACATGCGGTGAAGTTTTCTTGACGAGTCGGGGGATCCAAGCCCATAGGCTGGGGATTTGTTTTGGTTTAGGGTGGGTTTTGGGGGTATTTTGTTAAATGCTGTTGTGGAACAAGTGATGCTGAAACAGTGCTTACCCAGGCTCGCCCCTGTGAGGCACACGCAGATAGGGCAAAGGCTGGAGGAGGAGGGTCCTGCTGGGAAGGTTGGCTTTGCTGTCTCGGCTCGCCGTGTTACCAGCAGGGCCAGTGGTATCCTGGGCTCCCTCGGGAAGAGTGTGGCCAGCAGGTTCAGGGAGGGGATCCTCCCCACCTCCTCTGCCCCGGTGAGGCCACTTCTGGAGTGCTCTGTCCGGTTCTGTGCTCCTCAGTGCAAGAAGGACGTGGAGCTACTGGCGAGGGTCCAGTGGAGGGCTCTGAAGAGGATGGAGGGTCTGGAACATCTCTGTTAGGAAGAGACTGCAGGAGCTGGGTCTGTTTACTCTGGAGAAGATTGGGAAGGGATCTCATCAGGGCACTAAAATGTCTCTTAGACGGGTGCCAAGAGTGTGGTGCCAGACTCTTTTCAGCGGTGCCCAG
>VZTG01003225.1:546443-578764 GCA_013397845.1 Melanocharis versteri | reverse complement strand
GCCGCCCGCGGGGCCGCGCAACCCCAACAACACGCTGGTGGACGAGCTGGAAGCGTCCTTCGAGGTGAGGGGGGGCAGCCGCGGGCGGGCGCTGCCCCGCCGGCGCCGGCCCCCGCAGCCGCTCAGCGCGGTGCTTCCGTCCCGCAGGCCTGCTTCGCCTCGCTGGTGAGCCAGGACTACGTGAACGGCACGGACCAGGAGGAGATCCGCACCGGTGAGCCCGGCGCCGGAGCCGGCCGTGGCCCCTTCCCGGTGGAACGCTGCTCGGAGCAGTGGCAGGAAAGAAATCCGGCCGGGCACGGCCGGGCTCTGCTGGGAAGGTCGCGCTGTGCCGTTTGGCTCCTGGGGTTGGGTGGGGTTGTGTTGCCGTGCGGTGAAATGCGTCTCAANGTATCTTGTAACCCTTTTACAGAAAGCTAGTGAATGCAAGTTAGTGTTTGTGGGTTTTTTAGGGGAAGCTGCCCCCATCTCACGTGGTTTTTGTCATCCTGATAGTTCTCCTCTTTCCTGGTATGAGGTGGCCACACTCCAAGCAGGGCCAGTATTCCCAGAATCAGTTCAAACATCACACAGACCTGACACTTGAAACATGCGGTGAAGTTTTCTTGACGAGTCGGGGGATCCAAGCCCATAGGCTGGGGATTTGTTTTGGTTTAGGGTGGGTTTTGGGGGTATTTTGTTAAATGCTGTTGTGGAACAAGTGATGCTGAAACAGTGCTTACCCAGGCTCGCCCCTGTGAGGCACACGCAGATAGGGCAAAGGCTGGAGGAGGAGGGTCCTGCTGGGAAGGTTGGCTTTGCTGTCTCGGCTCGCCGTGTTACCAGCAGGGCCAATGGTATCCTGGGCTCCCTCGGGAAGAGTGTGGCCAGCAGGTTCAGGGAGGGGATCCTCCCCACCTCCTCTGCCCCGGTGAGGCCACTTCTGGAGTGCTCTGTCCGGTTCTGTGCTCCTCAGTGCAAGAAGGACGTGGAGCTACTGGCGAGGGTCCAGTGGAGGGCTCTGAAGAGGATGGAGGGTCTGGAACATCTCTGTTAGGAAGAGACTGCAGGAGCTGGGTCTGTTTACTCTGGAGAAGATTGGGAAGGGATCTCATCAGGGCACTAAAATGTCTCTTAGATGGGTGCCAAGAGTGNGCACCGGTGAGCCCGGCGCCGGAGCCGGCCGTGGCCCCTTCCCGGTGGAACGCTGCTCGGAGCAGTGGCAGGAAAGAAATCCGGCCGGGCACGGCCGGGCTCTGCTGGGAAGGTCGCGCTGTGCCGTTTGGCTCCTGGGGTTGGGTGGGGTTGTGTTGCCGTGCGGTGAAATGCGTCTCAAACACCAGGCAGCTGATGTGATGCATTCGAAAGCTGCATGAAGCAGTAACAAGAGGTGGGAAAGGCCAGGCCAGGCTGCTCAGTAGCGGTGCTTTAGGGCTTGAGTGACGGACCTCCGTGGAAGCGAAATAAATATTGGTATGAACAGGAGTTTGAAAAGTGGCCCTTGACTACTCCTTAGAAGTGCAGTTGTCCCTGAAAATTTTCTGAAGCTTCGCTCCAGTGGCGTTTCAAAACCGGCTTAAAAGCTTTTCTAAACTCCTTTCTGGATATTCGGTCATATTCATGTGCTGGCATGGAACAGCTCTTATTACCAAAGCAGTAGTGTGTAGCATATGAGGGCAGAATATTCTCCTCAAATACGCACATATTTTAGAACCCTACACTGAGCTTGTTGCTTAGGCATGCAGGAATGTTCTCTTTATTCAACCAAGTTCCATTAATTATTTTATTTCTCCTTGTCATTGTCAGAAATAAAATAAAACCTGGGAGGAAGTGTTGTTGTCCTGCACTTGTAAAAGAAGTTGTGAGTTTGCAAAGCAGTGTCTTACACAGAGACTTAATGCACATACGGGTTTTATAAATATGTCATTTTAGATATTCTGAAGATTTTCTTTATAGAAAGTACTGTGAAAAGTGTTTTTAATAGACCACTACCAGCCAGCCTGAATTTTTTTTTTTTTTTTGGAAGCTGTTCTTTTAATATTGTTACTCTATGTTTAGGTGTTGATCAGTGCATCCAAAAGTTTCTGGATGTTGCAAGACAAACTGAGTGCTTTTTTCTACAAAAAAGACTGCAGCTATCAGTCCAGAAACCAGAACAAGTAATTAAAGAGGTATGTTAATTTACATGTCTTGTGCTAGATCAGATAAGCTATGTACCTTAATCACTGTGTTCATAATTTTGGGTTCCTCAACATGATGCTGTACCTTAAGTTGGTAGAACTTGACTGTTACCATAACTCCCACTGTGAACCTGGAGAAGCTGGATGCCTGCTGCTGTGTGGAGTATTGGAACACAGCTGATAATTCATTGGAAGAGACAAACTAGTTAGTCAGATTTTGCTGGGCGTGGTGATCTCTCAAATACGTGACATAGTTGAGCAGCACTAGTGCATTCACAGTGCTTTCCCTCTGTATCGTTAGACACTTTTCCATTATTCCATTTTTCCACTGTAAGATCAGCTTGAAAACTCAAGCTCTGAAAAAGTTACATGCTCTTTATGTGAGGTGGTTAACCTTTTGAATACTGTCTATTTACTAATACACAATTTTTTCATCCATAGGATGTCTCAGAATTAAGAAATGAATTGCAGAGGAAAGAAGCATTAATTCAGAAGCATTTGAGTAAACTGCGGCACTGGCAACAGGTCCTGGAAGACAGTGTACAGCACAAAAAGCCTGCAGAAATGCCTCAAGGTCCATTAGCTTACCTGGAACAAGCATCTGCGAATATTCCTGCTCCAATGAAGCAAACATAATCTTCAGTTTTACGCAGCTCAATATTTTAAAAGCAATGGTGTTCTTTGTATGCTTTTTGTATAATATAATTTGTACTGCAAATATAGTTAAAACAATTAAGCCAAATAAATTATCTTCTTTTCTTTTATTACAGAAATATGGATTGGTCTTATGTTTCAATGGAAAATACTCAGAGTTGCTGTTCAGGGCACTTTCCGGTAAAAGTGTGTCTTCCAGAATGCATTCTGTTCCTTCTAGAGCAGGTGGCCTTTGCTTTCCCCTCTTTTTGGTATGATCAAAATACTTGCAAAGATTAGTGTTTGATTTTACTGGAATATTTAAATGTTTTGTGATCCAGTAATTATCCATGAATAGCACTGTAGAAACACCCTTAGAATTGTCTGTATGTAAGGCAGATCACTTTTTTTTTTTTAAGTGAATTGTCATTCTCCACCAGACTGGCTCACCTCATGGAAGATGTCTTGGGATATACAAATTTGGTTCTTATAGGATGAATTGAAATGGAAAAACACACACAAAAGAGTGGGCTATGTAATGCAGGCCTAATGTTACTGATATTCTGTCTCTCAGGGTATTGTAGAGGTGGTCCAAAATAGCTACCCCCAAAATAAAGACCACTCATTGTGGAGGTAGGGTCACCAGTACTGTCCAGTGTACAGAATTACCTTCTACTGCAGTGCTCTATTTAGTAAGTTAAACGTAGCCAAAAAAGATCTTGGAGGCAGAAATAGAAAAAGAGTCCTGTCTGTGTATTACTAAGCAACAAGTTTAATTCATCCATATAACCACTTTTCTACATATACCTTTTTGGGGACAGAGTTGAATAATTAATTGTTATAACCGTGGAAATAAGAACTGCTAATTGGGTATTGAAATTTCTAGTGTTCTTGAGGCAGCATGGATGAAGAGTAACGAAAACAGCCCTGTACATTTCCATCCTCACAGATACCAAGGCACCCATCAGTGTTACTGTACACTATTTAATCTCTTTCTTGATTACAAGTATGAAAAGTGCCTTTTTGTGAAATTTACTGCCAAAGTCACTTTTCCAACCAAGCAGTTCCTCTTGGAAAAAAATACTAGATTACTGGGATGAAAAGTATTGGCCTGTAGAAGCATTCTGCCCTTCTTTCCACCTTTGCACCACCAGTGAGATGCAGTGCTGTTTTGTATGAAGTGTTTGCATCTGTTGGTGTAGCTCTTGCTGGCTGTTGGATGTAAGAGGCTAGGCTGGAGTTACATGTCTTTGCACATGTAAAATGTTTTTTGGTAGCTGGGCCCTGCTGGTTGAAATGAAATGGGGATTCAAAGCAATTGAAGAGGAACTATCCCATCTTAGATAGCAGCCTGCTGGTTGTGCATTTTCCTGCCTTTCATACCTACCGGGTTAACAGCCCAAGAGTCAACTTCTTCATGAGTTCGTTCTTCTCAGCAATGAGTTATAACGCATGACCTGATAAATGTAGTCATTCCCCCACTTTGCTTTTATATGGGCGTAAAACTACTATGGAGATAAAAGGTACAAGTATGCAGTTGCCATCGCTCTGGAACTCAGCGTGTGAGTCTGACTTACTTCAGCATAACATAGAACTCCTTTGAAAAACATAGAAATTGGATAATTTACAAGCTTTAATGTTAGTACTTACACATCATCCTCATTTATCAGGCTGATACATATATTGAAATTCAAAGGGAATATTACATAGCAATGCTGACTATACAAAACAGTTTATGAAGCAAACAAGAAATTATTTCTAGACCAGCCTGCTATAAACATGCTACTTTTGAAGGTGTACCACATGCTGTATAGCTTAAAATTAATTAAACAAAAAGCATTAAAAACTTTAAAAATTACATTATTATATGCAGAACTTACTTTAAACAGCTGATGAAGCAAGTGCATAAATGTACAGAAGTAAGATCATTTTCAGCTGGTGCCAAATTGACAGAATGTATCAGAGTCCAAATTCCATATTTAATGAAATTGTGGAGTGGTACAATCTCTTGATTAAAAAGCCTTTTCACATAACCGTATCCAAATTTTTGCTTTTTCTTCATTTTTCTACAGAAGTTGTTAAAAAAATGCTTTTTTCTGAAATTCATGGCTGTAACTCTTTAGTTACTTGATGTAAGAGAGTGCAGCTATTCCTTACATTTACTTAGAAATTACATCTTTTTTTTTCTTCCCTTTAATCATCTATTGGATTATCATTCCTAAAAAGAAAACGGGAATGACTTTTATAGTAATTCTGAGAAGTGTGGAAATAGTTTGCTTTAAAATGAAAAATACTTAGTAAACCATTCTTGATGCTGAGGATCTTGTTTTTGGTCATCTTTGGTTTGTGGTGGTTCATTGCCATGTGTCCTGTGCAAACAAATAAGCATTAGCATCACCGACCTACTAACTTACAACCTTATCAATATGTAGTACTTTTCCCAGAAAAACTCATCATCCCATCTGAATTTCACTGCTCACATGAATGGATGAGGCCAAAAGGTGCCAGCTGCAGTTTTAATGGGATCTGTGCCAGCCAGGTAACTGGACTAGCAGCACTGGTTGTAACATGAAGAAAAGAATAAAGCAGAGTTTAACAGCTATGGAGAAATGTTTGAACATAGTTCTTAACTTGATCTCCCAAAAAATTAAACAAAATGATGCTTCAAGGATATGAAGTTTGAAAATCAGAGAATGGAAGATGCAATTCGCTCTTAAAAATACAAAATACAATTTATGCATTAAAAATGTTGGGTAAAAGTTCTATTTGAAACTGAAAGATTTTTTCTGAACACTACCTGGCATTCATAATCAATCCTATTACATAGCTCCTGATTTTCCATCATTCAGGATTTTTTTAACATATGATAACAAATAGGACTTAACTTATGATTGACCAACTTAAAAGAATTAAGCGAGTAGCAGCCAAGCTACCCTCAGTCTCCCAGTGCATTTGTTTCCCTTTAAAACAGAAATCCCATTTGCTTTGGCAGTCATCTGGCATGACACAGCATGCTTGTATCTTTAAGAAGTGGGAATTGCCAAACAGGATCTAAGCCTGTGTCCCAGGTTGTTTTTGTCAGTAGTCAGCACCATCTGCCCTCAAGGAAAGAACTCTCTTGCACATAATTTACAGGATAACTAATCTCCACCATGAGACAGGCAAGAAGGCTGGATTTTGTCCTGAAATACAGTGGTAAGGTTTGGGGATTTTTTAAACTGTATATTAGCTACATACATTTTTAACTATTTCTTGAAGATAGAGTTCATGTTATAAAACACTGAACATTTTTTAAGTAACCCATAAATCTGAAGAATTGAAGCTTCTCACAAAGAAAAAATGAAGCAGTTTAGTTAAGTATCTGCTATTCAGTTTTTAAGTCTCTAACCTTTGCAAATGATCAGCCTAGATTCATTCAAATATCTCCTAAAATAAAAACATGCCATCTACATCTACCAAGTGCAAGGTGAGGCAATGAAAATAAGAAGGAAGATGCATCCTTAACAGAACCACTGAAAGATGCCATGTTCACAATTAACTACATTCTTAGTTGAATGCTTGCAGCTCCTTCAGATTTTTTTTTAATGTGTGTGTGTGTGAATTTTTTGGTTGGTTTGGTTTCAGGTTTGGTTTTATTTTTTCTGCCAGGAGGGGTTGCAAGCATAAGGTCTGCTGGGCAGGGATTATAGCCCACTTTCGCAGTAAAGTTCTGGTTCTCTCTGCAGAAAACCAAAACACACAGAGTTCACTGCACAGTAGGAACCTTACATCATTGTGTATTTCCAAATGTCTAATGTGTTTGAATTGCCTACAAGATTCTAAATAAGAATTTATTTATCGCCATACAAAATGGAGAAATACCTTGTGGCAGCACTGCTGTCCGAGGACTGTGTTGATGGAGAGCCCACCCTGAGGCAGCCAGGACTCCGGTCTAAGCTTGTAGATTTTGTTATTTGAGGAGCACTTCTTTTTGATCTCAAGTCACAGCTCAGAAAGCTCTTTGCGTAGGAAGCTAAATTCGGAACACTGACAACACGACTGGGCACTTCAACCGTTTTCTTCCGCTTTTTATTGTAACAGAAAACTTCATTACATACACACTTTTTACTATTTGTACTATAAAACCTCAACAATACCTCATTTCCAAATATCTTCTGAGAAACACCGAAATAGGAAGATTTCTATCTTTTTCTATAGGCATTTAAATTAAATTCTCAGGCAATGCTGTGAGTATTCATGCATTTTGTCATCCAATTAAAACATTGTGTACTTGACCCTGACATTTTAGACACATGAAGGTGCTTTTGACCAACTTGACCTCCCTTCTTTCTATGGCTTTTTGTGGAGGGTATCATGTAGAAGAGTTGGAATGACAAAGGGCAGATACCAAGAAGCTCAAACAGATTCAAAATTTTCCTCGATGCATGCAATATCGATTAGCAACTCCCAAATCTGCAAGCAATGGCCATGCTTATCCCAGTGGAAGGCCGATGTCGTTGGAGTTCTAGTGTTTTGTGTCAGCTTAAACACCTGTTATGTATGTTGCATATGTATTTCTACTGAATTTCTCTTATGCTCAACAACTGACTGTCAGTTGGCCCTGGAAAGAATTCTACTGAATAACATTATAATAAAAAATTGATAGCACTTTTATTGTTCTGATTGCCTGTATGATTCAAATAGCAATAAAAACGATCACAATTTGTGATTGTAATTGCATTGCCCATCTTACCTTCATGGAGGGAGTCAGGCATGCTGTATTAGGGTTGAAAGAAAATGACCGATTCCTGTAAGATTCAGTGTTGGCTGAAAGTGAATGCTGACATTTTCTTCCTTCCTGAAGGGAAAAAAAGTTATGCGTATGGAAACATGTATTTGTTGGAAGCTGGTATGGAAAGATACATTTGTCAAAGTATTTCAGAGCAGAAAGAAACAACCAGTCTGAAGCAATGTGTGAAACACTGAATAGAGCCTTGCAATAGATTCCAAAATACATATGTCCATATAAAAAGCAGTCTTACCACCAGCTGCTTGATAATCTCTTCTCTCTCACTTAATTTGTCTTGCAGACAGTTTATAAGGTGTGTATCTTCAGACCTGGACTCCCACTTTCTTGACTTTTCTTCTAATTCTTTAAGTCTGTACCGAAGAAAATGCAGACCAGAAAAAAATTTCCTCAGATCAGGTTCAAGAGGCACCTTGGATGTACTCTGCCCTAAATTCCAAGCCTAAAATACAGGGACATAGCCAGGACTTTCCAAAAAAACAGCATTTTGTTTTTTAATGGGCATCTATACGTGGTTTATGTAGAAGTATAGAATGTTCTGGAGTTCCAAAATAAATTTCCAGGGTTAATCCACAACACCTGTCCAGTGTAAAATCCAGCCGCTTCTGTAAAACAGTAACAAGCTTGCATATCATGTTGCTAGTCTAGTTTCCTAAAGAAAAAAATCTGTGTCTCAGTTTCTATACATATCTATATTCATCTATTTGTTCTCTTTTGTGACCCAGTAACTTTGGAATCCTCAGAAATACTCAATTCTGTAACTTTCATGAAGAGAGGCTTGGATATACATGCTGCTTTAGTAATCCTGCTAAGTCAAAACCTGTAGACTGAGTTCAGCTTTTTAAATTCCTTAATCAGGGGAAAATATTCAAATGCTAATTACACATTCTTAGATATGGTGTGGAAATATACATTTGATTGACCCATGAGAACACAAGTCATTATTTCATCAGCCAGGTTCATGAATTTTGCTGCTTGAGAAACTGAGTGCTACGAAATTCGCCTGCCATAACCAGGACACATACTGAGAAATGTATTACAGAATACATTTTATGGGTTTATTTTTAATGTGTGGGTAAAATTTTTTGAGAGGACTGCCCTCCACTCTTATCATCTTAGAGTTATCTCAGAATTTAAATAAAAAGATAAATCTTTACATCTGAAAGGTTTAAAGGTTAGAGGCCTGCTTACACACCAGGACTCTCTTCTGGACTTTTGCTGTGCGGTTGGGATAAGAGAAAAGGTGGAGGGATATATATAAGGGATTATTTCTGAGGGGTCTCTCCTGTACAATCTGAAGCACCACAGAACTTCTTAACTCCACAGGGGGCTGCAAAGGGTGTTTATTTACATGAGCATCATTTTCCTTGGAAATTTTTAAGGGAGTGAGAATGAGGTTAAGAAGCTTTTACTAAATGATGCTGCTCTGCTGAACAAAATTAAGTACAAGATCATGGATCAAGTCCTCTGGTGGCATCTGTGACATCATCCATCATCTGTGATCTTACATTTCATAAAATTTCTAGATCCTACATGCAAGTTTTAAGTTAGCATTGTAAAACTTCATGTATAGTGCTTTAGATTAAACACTATCCAGAATTTATTACAATGTATCTGGGTCTTTTTGGTTTGCAAAGACAATACCTACACACTTCTATTTTGGTGCTTATAATATTTTACTTATGATTAATACAAAAACTCTACATACTAAGAATAATAAATTCAAACAGAACTCATTGCCAGCATGAGCCAGAGTTTATTATTAAATTACTTACGCGGTTTCTAAGGAGAAAATCTTTGCATGGAGATGTGCCTGAGTGTTGCTGAAATCAGACACTATGTTTTCAATTTCCTTCCGGTGATCTCGTTTCAGTATGTCCAGGTCTTTTTTATGGTTGATATTGAGGTCTTCTACCAGTAGCCTTTCATTGGTATTAAAATATGTCTGAATTCTCATGTTTCAATACTAGCTTATTATCACTGATCAAAGCATGCAGTTTTGAAGTGTTTTATTGACTACAAAGGTAGTTAACTGGGCAAAGACCTGGCTCCTGCCTACTGATTTGACTTTGACATTTTGGTTGCCATCTGAGAAGAAACATTTTAACACTGAAGAAGAGAAAAATTATTTTGAAAAGTACTTGACCTTCACCCTTCAGGAAATGGAAGGTTAATTCCGTATAATGATGCTATTGATATTCTGCCTAGGCTTAGTTTGTACATCAATCTTAACAATAAAACATGACAATAAAGTATCATAGGAACTTATTTGTATTAAGCAAAATTATGTTGAAATATCTGGGATTTTAACATGAGGCTCTCATGATATATTTCACCATATCATGGCACCAGAAACATTTAATACTGCCTGTCATCATCCTAAAACTTTAAAAAATAAAAAAGTGAAGAAATGTTGTGACTATGCTTTTAACTATAACATTTATGTTTTTCAGACAATATATTTTGGAAGATACTGCTATATGATTAACACCATAAACAGAAAACTAAAAAATGCCTAATATTTTCTCAAACCTAACCATAACATTGCATTCTAATACCAATCTCAAAAGCAATAGGCATCTATTGAAGAATCATAGTTTGATTTTTGTTTGCTATTTCTTGGAAAAACTTTTTCATTAACTCAATAGAGAGCCCATGTTCTATGGTTTACTGATTAAAATAGACATGCTCAACTTGGCATATTAACAATTGTAATTTTCACAAAAGACATTCAGTTTACCATTTGTTTTCCCCTATTTTCCTTTTAATGTATTCCCAAGCCTGTTCCACTTGTTTCTGGAAGGCTTCAGGAAAGACCAAAAGGTCCATGAAAGGTTTCTCCCCTTGAAATTAGAGCACAGCCATGGAAGTGACTGATCTGACACTTAGCATAAAATAAGGAGCAGAAGAATAAGGGTAAAAAAGGGAGAAGAATGCCTGAAATGTATCTTCAGGAGTAGAATATTCTCCTCCAGAATAACCATTTTGGGACTTGTTCTCTCTTCCCATAAAAACACTTTTGTCTGCTCTCATCCTAATCCTTGTAAAAGCTTTCTGTACTGGAGGTGGAATTCACACAATTCAAGAGAATGGAAAGAGAAATTATTACTTCAAGCAGATTACTGGTTTCACTTACTTGGCAAGAGTAGGACTAGTAATTTTAAGTAATTTGTTATAAAAATTTTTTCACATGCAAATAACAAGCCGCTATCAGAAAAGAAACTGGCATAAGACAGGAACACTGTTGTTAAAAGTAAAAATAGCAGTAATTTATATGCACCAATTTAACTATTCCCCTACACAAATTATTAGTCCTGCAAAAGCAAAACAAGAGCTGCAAGTTAGTGTTTCATGTCTTCCATGGGTTAATTTCAGAGCAGCCTGTATCAGGTGCCTAGGTCCACTCCAGTGCTTTGGTCCTACCTCCAGTTATTTAAACGATTTCTCCTTACATAATTTCCATTAATGCTTCTTTCCCAAATGCTTACGGTAGTAGAGCTACATCATTTATTCCCTGTAGAGAAAATCCTCCAGCCCAGCAGCCTTAGCATTTGAGGCCTTTTAGACCTCATCGCTGACACGTGAATAATTCTTCTCTTCATGAACAGAGGCTCTAAATTCCTTTAAGGTAGCTTGAGGGCATTAATGAAACTCTCTGGTTTGCAATTTTCTCTGTTGATCTTTCTTCAAAAGCTTGAAATGAAATTCACTTTGAAGTAACTCTCCAAAGAGTGCAATGGCAAAAAAAAAAAAAAAGAAGTTTCTCATTCTTTAAATATCTACTGACTGGTAGACAGGAATGGAATTACTCTGGCCACTCTGACAGTCTGCAGAGAAACATTCTATCCATTGAGTGCATTTCTCTAGACTATACGGGCCATAATTTTATAGATTCCTTTAAGGGCACACTCTTCAGAAATCCTTTTATATATACAGCTTGAGTAGTTAGGGGCATACATTCTACATCATTGCCAAAACGAATTGAAAGATCCCGGATCCCCCAGTCTCTCTGCAAATAGAATGCGTTAAGTATGTTCATGCAGAAATTTCAGAGGATTCAACAGCCCTACAAATGCAGTGGGCAGTGAACCCAGTCTCGTCTCCTTTGTAAGCCATGTCAGGGGAGCTTTAGGTTCGATATTAGGAAGAATTTCTTCAAAGGAAGGGTGATTAGACACTGGAATGGGCTGCCCAGACACGTTTAAGGAAAGACTGGACGTGGCACCCAGTGCCATGGTCTAGTTGACATGGTGGTATTTGGTCACAGGTTGGACTCAATGATCTCAGAGGTCTTTTCCAACCTAGTCGATCCTGGGATTCTGAACTTTTTCTGTACACAAATGGGAAGACCCATTTGCACCACATGTGCTGAGCCTGTGGCTACACTAAGAAGCTGTGGTTTACCTTCTACAAGATGGCCAAGACTCAAGCCACCCCGCCCTTCCTGTGCCCCAACAGCACCTCACAGTGCCAGGCTCACCATCAGCCCAGAGGCACTGTCAGTGTCCACGGGCACTGCCCTTACTTCCCCTGTGCAAAGCTGGCTGCTGCAGCCAAAGCAAACTCTTATAGGGTATATATGGCATTCTCAAGTGTCCCCTTTGGAATTAACCATCCATTGGTTTCAGCTACAGAAGGTATGTATAAAAACCTGATATTTATTCTCAGAGACTTCTATATTTTTTAATAGCTTTTTGGTATGTTTGGGATTTATGTCTTCCAGTGCCTTTGAAAGGCTGACATTATGCACATTTTCTCAGGTCACTCCTGTGGGGATACACTAGACATATTTTTCTGTGACATATAATGAACAATTAATTCAAATGCGTCTATTATGGCTGGAGGAAAATGTGAAATTAACTACTACTTTTGCAAAATTCCTAGCTTCTAAAATTAGTACTTTAGAAAGGAAAGATTCTGACACACATCACGCTTGGCACACCACTCATGCTGGCATTACTACTGAATCTCTAGATAGCACTGTCAAGTGTGAATTCAAGGCAAACCTTCTATGCTGTTTATCTCTGTCCTGAAGTTGTGCAGCTTCTTGCTTCTGTGACTCCAACTCAGCACTGAGTAGCTCCATTGTGTCCTTCAAAAGTAAATTCTCTTTCTTGAGTTCAGAAATTTCACTCTGACATTTTTCCAGTTCATTGTGAAGAGATCTGATCTGGCTTTGGCTACTTCCTTCCTAAGAAAAAGGCCAAACTTAGTTATCCACAACCTCTTATTTTTATTGTTAACATCTTCCTGGAATTGCATGCATTGAATTTTTGTGATCTGATTTTTCAATTATATGTACCATGCTATATATGTGCAAGTCAAAAATATTTCATAGTCTCCACAGAATTTATTTTATTGTAAAATTCATTTATATACCTCTGTTGTAGATTCTGATCTTTAATTGGAAAGAAAAAGCCTGCTATAGGGAAAAAATTATAAACATTTAAAGTGGGACATAAAGGAAGAAAACCCATTCCATTTTTGGAAAAGACTGCATACTTTAATTATTGCTGGAGAGAGAAATCTGATACTATTGCTTTTGCTAAACACAACATGGCAATGAAGCACAAACTGGTGTCTTGCCTGTTGCTTCTTCAGTGTCCTCACACTCCTCAGCTCCATTTGTAGTTCTTCTATTTGTTTCTTTAGATTCGTGCATGATGTCTGTTGCTCAGAGATTTCCATCCTTAGAGATCCTAGTAACAATCAGACAGACAATCATTTAGGCAGTCAGAGGCCAGCTGGATGGGGAAGGCAGATACAGGGAATGTAGATGAAAACATTAATACATTACATTTTGCTTTGTTCCTCAACTCCTTCCCCATTAAGCATACTGGCCTCTTATTATTAGAGGGGTAACTCATCTGAGCAATAAAGATGATATGGAGCTACAATAGCAGTGATTCAACATCAGGGTCAGAGAGGTAATTCTGTGGCATTTGTACTGCAGATTACAGCATCACAATTGTTTCTTCTAACCTTGAACTTTACTGGAGCACCCCTCAGCTTCCCTGTTAATTCTACTGGTGTTTTATAGAGGGCCATAAGCCAGACTGAGGAGAGCTCTGGTTGTGTTAGAAAAGTACAATGCTTATGTAAGCTTGTCTGTCATATACTTTAACTTTTGTGTATATTACATAAAAGTTTTGGGATGGATGAAGTACAAGAAGAAAGAAGTTTTATCTCTGTTATGTCCCTGCAATTTTACTTGAAGAAGAGAATCTGTCTATTGAATGTATAATCTTTAGAGAGCAAGAAATCTTTCTAGCAAATTTTAATTACTGGTGGAAAAAAATGCCCAAGAATAAAATTCAGCTTGTACTTAAAATACTTTCAAATCAGTCTTTATTTAATTAAAAAACCATATTATAGATGAGCTTTAGTAACCTGAGATTAAACCTGGAGATATTACACATCTTCTTAGTGCAGTGTTCTGTTTAGTTCTAAACAGTTTAGGGCACTTTTGAAACTGACTGCACAGTACATAGGGGGAAACTGATCTCCACTGCTGAACTCAACAGAACAGACTTGAAGCACATATAATAATTCATCTCAACAGAGAAAAAAAGAGTAAAGTCAGAAACTAATTATAAGTTTCCAATATAATATGCCTGATAATACATGCTTGAGTGTTGTACACCAGACTACTCTCTCAGCAACATTTTGCTGCTGACAATTGAGGGCTTGGTTACCAAAGAATATTAAGTCTATATTGTTGAAATTGCAGAGTTTGAAAAAGGAGATTAACAAAGACCTGAAGTCCCAGAAAATGGGAAAGAAAATGAATGGGATGAAAGTCAGTGGTTCTCAGCATGTATATAACCAAGCAGTAGGAACTGTGCATGACATGAGACACTATACCTAGCAACAGGGTTTGCTGCTTCTGTATCTGCTCAAGTTCATCATGTAATTCTTTCTTTGCTTTCTCTTCCAAGGTTTGTATTTCCAGCCTATGAGACTGATGTTGTATCTTGAAAGTCTCATTAAATTCCTTTTTCAATCGTTCTTCTGCCTCCTGTAAGCAAAAGTCCCCCCCAAAAACAAAGTAGTTGGAGCCTATTTATCAGCTTGTTGTTTTACCTGTAATGCTAGGATGAATCTGGCCTTTCATTGTAGAACTTTAATTTTCATCACCACTTTACAAGACACTTTATCAATGCAAGCATAAAAATGAGCTGAAGTTAAAAATTAACACTTAATCGGTACAAGATAAATTATCAGTGTATCGCCTCTTAGATTTGTTGTGCATGACAAAATAATAACACTGACATCTTTGCACTATTTAACAATAGAAGAAAGTTTTATTATTCAACATACAAAGCCCCCATGTTTGACCTGTTTGTCATTTATCACAGTGTGCCAGACAAAGGCTTCTATCTTTCCTTGTATCATTCTTGGGTCACGCTTCCACTGTCATTAGAAGTACTGCTGGTATGCTGTAAATGATGGAGCAGTTGCTCCGTAGTGGCTCTGAAAGCAAACCCCTGTCCTCAGTTTCATTCTTACCAACTCACTGCCTTCAGCTTGGTTTTGTCAAAACTGGAATTTTATTTGGAATACATAAATAAGATACTAAATTCTACTTAGGGTGGTTTTATTACCTATGTTTAATAAGGTTCTCTAAGCTGTGACAACCAACAGGGACATCTGAACTCCATGTCACAATCACATGAACGTTTTTCAAGTTGATTTTTTCTCGGACAGCAACAGTCTTCAGAACTTCAGTATATTGCATTAACATTTTGTCACCGAAATCAGTCCACTTGAACCTTTAAAAGCCTTGGTTATCC
The DNA here is from genome assembly GCA_013397845.1 of Melanocharis versteri. Taxonomy (NCBI): domain Eukaryota; kingdom Metazoa; phylum Chordata; class Aves; order Passeriformes; family Melanocharitidae; genus Melanocharis; species Melanocharis versteri. The sequence goes on along the minus strand of VZTG01003225.1, from coordinate 563,393 downwards.
ACTTACTGAGTTGATTTCTTGAAGGTATATAAGGCAATACACATCACTATATGTGTCTATTATACTTCTTAAGTATTTATGCATAAATTAATAATGGATGAAAAATAATAAAACTGAGTCCTGCTATTAATATACTCAGGAATTCCCTTGTATTTCTGAAGCAGCTGCACAGATAAAGGAGCTTGTATTCATTGCAGCCTAACTGTAGGGTACATTATATTCACACTGTGGTCTAACTTAAAATGTTAAAATTATTAAAAAAAAAAACCAACCCCCCACAAACCACCAACCAACCCCTCCCAGCCTGATGATGATGAGGTTTCAAAATCACAGAATAATTTATTATGTGCCACAACGGCAACCCATCATTAACCTAATTGGAGGTAATAGAATTTTGATAATTGGCTCTCACTTAGATGGTTTATCCCGTAAATACAGATATATTTCTTTATATTAGTATGTAGTAAACTGACCTTGAGTTCCTGATTCTTGCTTTTCTCCAACATTTTTAAGACTTTTTGATGTGATGCTTCCAACTGCAGTTTAACATTTTGGTTTTCTTTAATGGTGTTTTGAAGATCCTGCAAAAGCTTCTCTTTTTCTTTGTTGGACTGTAGATTATGTTTCTTCAGTGACTCCTTGAAATTATTTGCTTGTTGTTCTAATATTTGCTTCAGCTGAGCCACCTTCCAGAAAAGTAAGTCAGCAGGGTAAGATAAATGATTGCATTCACAATGGAGAGGAATTATGTAAAGTTGATCACATTTTATGAGCTTGCGTTGCTCTATGAAAAAAATAGCAAGATGATCGTTTTGTGCAAGGAGCCCTTTTTGCAGTGAATAATGACAACCTTTTTGCATACACTGTCTGTTGCTCATCAAGTACTTTTTAAAAATTTCAAATCATCTCCATCTCATACGTGCAGTCCATAGTTCAATTTGCACAATAATATGGCACAAATCAGAAGGCAGGCCTAAGGCTCTGCTGAAGCGATCCAACAAAATTGATATGTTTAATTTGAAAGAGCACCTAGCTTCATCTGCCTCAGACTGGGTTTAAGTTCACTATTCATCCAGTTGTTTCTTGGCTTTTTCCATTGTGTCATCCAATTAAACACACACAAAAATATTTGTCTGATCAATCAAGCTAGAGAAGAATAATTGCCAAATACTATTCATAATGAAAAACATTAATTGTCTTTAATACATCTATGTAATGGGATCTGTCTGTGGCCTGGATACACTCCAAGAATAGACAGATGCCAGAGCCACTTGCCAACCATACTTTTGTTTCAAGAGCTGATGAATTTTTTTTATTACTTTTTAAAAAAAATATGTAGTAAATCACTTTGGCTTCTGGTTACAGGCCAAAAAAAAAACCTACTTTGTCTTCACACCTATTGAACTCAAGCCAGTGTTTTCCTATATAAAGAAAGGAAACTGTGAAGTTTCTACGTACTGCTGAGTTCCTTATAAAACTAACCTTTGATGGGAAACACTTAATGCTGTACAGTCCCTCCAATCATCTGACACAATATGCGTTAGCATCACTACACTCAAGTATGCATTTTTTTTCTGAGCTGCCTGAAAATAAGCTGACTGGAAAGAATGTGCCAGAATAGGCTGTATATTTTATAACAGAAAAAATTGAAACAGGAAAAATGTTACTTGGAATACTTCTTAAGCAGATTAGTCATCTAGGCAGGAAAGATGAAGAGGCCTATATAAACTTCATCTGCGGTCACAGTGTTATAAACTTCCCCAACTCTTCACAGACAACTATGGGCCCAAAGCACTTCTAACATGAAACAAAAGATCACACCAACTAGAAATAGGCTAAGCTGGGAACACAGTGTGTAAGAAGTCAGATGGGAAAGTAGCTTTAAAACCATTATTTTTCAGTGATTAAGGGGAAACGCCCTGCAGAAATGTATCAGGCATACAAACACATTCTTTCTCATGAATCCTGCTACTTCTAACATATTAGAGGTTAAGAAACCAACATTTCCATCCTATCAGGTTTCCTCCTCCTGTCTTGCAATTAAAAAGGCTTTCAAATCTACCAGTGAAAATCCTTCTCTAGAATGTTTTGCAGTGCCCAAGTATATTTTTGCACTTCCTGACTTTTAAACAGATAGCCAGACCCTCAATTTTCTTAAGTTGGTAAAGTAGCATTTAAGCCAGTGAAACTATGCCAACTCACATCAGTTCAAAATCCATTGGGGTGTTTTCATTATTAACAAACCAGCAAGACTGTGAGGTTTTGTGTTTTATAATGTCCTCCAGCTACAAAACAAAAGTTCTTGAAAAAACTGTACTTTAATACCATTACTAATTCACTTTTATCCACCAGAATTGCATAAAATGATCTTAGAGATGCAAACATTACCTAGCCACTGTATAAACTCAAGGCAACAGTATCTTTTTAGGCACTGCTGAATTCTTTCCGAATTCCAGGGTTATGTTTGCACCTGACCTTTCCTACAACAGCTGATTTTGCATCCCACTGTCTTCCAAGTGAAGAAAAAATATACAACTACTACTAAAAGATGACTGATAAGTTTTGAAATATTTCAAAAATCTTTCAAGTTTTATTCTTTTCTGACCATTACTGTCCTTCTCCTGGATTGGACAGCTTGATCCTTTTGAAGAAGTAGTTCTCAGACTTTGATAGCCCGTGGATGAAAATACTGAGCAAGTATAAGGCTGCAAACGCCATCACAGTTGGCTCACCCATTTGACTTCTGCTTTGGCTATTTAATTCACTGTGCTTGTAAGCACATTTTCTCAATGTATTGCTAGGGGGTGGATTTAATATAAAAGACTTAAAATTGTCTTTTCACATAGTATAGAAAAGCCACTGCAACTGAGAATTTGTTCAGATTCAAAATAAGGCACCTGGATGCTACAGGGTTTTACTTCTACTATGAAGCTATTACATCATAACAGAAATATGGCATAAGAAGTAACAACAAACTAAAGAAATTGTATTTTACTGGTTTTTTAGGCTTATTTCAGAGTTACTTCAACTAAGTTCACAGTAAACAATATTCCTAAACTTGTGGCAATTCCTGACCAGAGGGAAGAGTGTGAACAGAGTCTTTGGCTGCTATTTGGTGGTATCTCCAAGATCCATAAAAACTCTGGGCATTGCTGTGCTAGCATTGTTCAAAGGTGTATCATGACAAGCTGATGTCTGCACTTCCATTGTATGTATCTTCTAATTCCAGAACAGAAGAACAGAATCATTGAATATTCTGAGTTGGAAGGGACCCACAAGTATCACAGAAGTCCGACTCCTGGCCCGGCACAGTACCATCCCCAGGAGTCACACCATGTGCCTGAGAGCACTGGCTAAACACTTCTTGAACCCTCTCAGGTTTGATGTTGTGACCACTTCCCTGGGGAGCCTGTTCCAGTGCCCGATCACCCTCTAGGAGAAAAACCTTTAATATCCAACCTAAACCTCCCCTGACACAACTTCAGACCATTCCCTTGGGTCCTGTCACTGGTCACCAGGGAGAAGAGATCAGTGTCTGCACCTCCACTTCCCCTGATAAAGAAGTTCTGGACTGCAATGGGGTCTCCCCTCAGCCTCCTCTTCTGCAGGCTGAAGAGACCAAGTGACCTCAGCTGCTCTTCATACGGCTTCCCCTCAAGACCCTGCACCATCTCTGCAGCCACCCTTTGGACACTTTCTACTAGCTTTATATCTTTCTTATATTGTGGCACCAAGATCCCTTAACGCATGCTGAAGAGATCCTGTAGTGCAAAAGCAAGGAACTGTATGGCCCTAATGAATTAGCATTCAACTCGCACAGGATCTCACATCCTTCCTTCCAAATGACCAAACAGGTGCAAGCCTGATTTCTTTATCCACAAAAATCTTATTAATACAGAAATACTGCCACTTTGAAGTGCAGCCTCAGAGAGATGGAATTATCATGCTTCTGTCTACTGTACATAGTGCTCCAGCTATGTCGGCCCAACCAAAAACGGGTCTTAGGCAGCCAAGGAAGCTATTTTTAGATCTGCAATTGTATCCAGGTTAGAACTGGATTAGTAACAGCACATTGCCTAACCTTTGAGGCGGAAGCTCCGGACTGAGCCATTGCAAAGGTTCCCAGATGGGAAACATGCCCTCAGTGAAACATAACATTATACAGTAAATTGTGCTTTCTTGGCTGAGAATATTCATGTACCTATGGCAGGAAACTATCACAAGTTGAAATGGTTTCACTACCTTTGCAATACTGCCAAGTAATTAGTGCAGAAAGAAACTTCTGTAGTAATCAAGAAAAATGCAAAATTTTTCTTCAAATGGAGCATTTCCTCCTTTTGACAGCAGTTGGATTCTAAGATACAATAAAATGTTTCTTAGTGTATCTGTTCATATTTACTATGGCGTTGTGAACATAACATATGGCATGCTATGTACTATTTAATATTATTTATTTATGTTTATGTTTATAGTGGCAGTAATTTCCCACAACTCTTTGCTAATTTACCATGATCTTGTGATGTGAGTGGATGAGCAGTTAGAAAACACAGATTTCTTTCATATTTTACTGTCCTGAACATGTGATTTCAAGAAAAGTAATTTGATGACCCACGACCTTATTTTTTGCATCTGTAAAACCTGAGGAATAATTGCTTCATGTCATAAACCTTTCACTCTGAATAGGTTGGTTTGACCCAAAATTCTCTCAGAGAAGAATCTGTAGGAAACAGTGGCATGCAGAAATGCGTAATGAAACTTAAAAATAGCCAGGAATTTCAGAACATTAAACTACACTTAAATTCTGTATTTGTAAGACTGGGAAATAGATAGAATGCCAGAATGTCACTGTTGGATAACAGAATGTATAAATATGTTTTAGAGGAGAAATGAAAAAGAAAAGCCCATACTGCATTTAAAACTAGTACAGCTAGTATAGCACAGATGGGAGAAAAAACAGGCGTTACACATCGTAAAAGAGCACAACACATGCCCTGATTGCTGGAACATGCACACCAAGGGGTAGTAATGGCATGGGGGAAAGTGGAGGCACTAAAGGGAGGACAACATTTTGCTTAGCCTCCTGATGAGCCTATCTGTCCTTTCTCTGTCTTTAAACACTCAACGAGAGCTTATTATGGCCACTGAGAGTCTACAAATGTCAGCTGAAGAAGATCTAGGTCTTCAGCTTTTGCAGAGTTGTTGCCATGCAAGCTCCCACTGAACTTGAGGGAAGTGAAACTGGTTAGAATCAGTGAAGATACACCTCTATGCATCAAAAAAAATCAGAAAGTTAACAGGACCTGTAAGGAAGATTCTAATCTCACTTTGTCCTGTAAACAAACAGACAATCAGAGTCACCCTGCAACCCTGATATAGCCCAACTCCTCACCTTAGCATATCTCCAAAGTAATATATGAAATAAATAGGCTTGTCAAAATCTCTACAGATATTTAGAAGCAGTTATTTCTGTTATTTCCATCTGGAGTCCTTGCATATTTTATTGAGTGATAGACACAACAAGTGGTATTAAAATCTAACCCAGAATCTCTCAGATGGGACGAAAAATGAAGAGACTTTTTACTACTGCATTACATTTATGCCCAGTTTACCTCAAGTGAAGAGTTTTGAAGTTTCCCAGTTAGTACTTCTTTCTCTTTCTCTAGTTGCTTTAGTTCACACTCGGATTTTCTTTTAAATTCATCTAGCTGTGTCTGCAGCTCCTAAAATTAAAAAAAAAAAAAAAAAAGAAAAAGAAAAGAAAAGAAAATACAAGAGCATGCAATACCTGGGACAAAACATGCAGCATGAAAAAGAACACATTTCTTCTACATTAACCTGGATAATACAGCGTTGTACAATAGCACATGTTACTGTCTTTTAATGTCACTCACGTTATTCAATTTAAAATGTATAAACAGTCTGGTTTGGTTCTTTCCAATATTAGTGTGAGACAATACAGTTTACATAATCCTAAGACTCCCTAAGGTGTCAAACTGTACAGCATGAAGAGTCAGATTGTTTTGCCTTGAGTGTGGTTAATGTTAAAAAATAATTTAGTATGCAAGAGTCACCCACAAGATCTGAAAAACCATAAATATGCATTGTCCATATAAATAACAAGATGACTAATGGGCAATTAGTGGAAAAGAGAATCAAAGGTAGGAATATCTGATAGCATCCATAAAGAAAATCATGGTGAGGAAGTAAAAATAAAATAAAATAAAAATAAAAAAATGAGGATTATATAATTGCCTTGTTGCTGGAAATAGTTAAAAAATCAGTGGTAGCATCAGTTGCAAGACAGTGACCAAGAGCCTGTAACAATTGTTCATAGCAAGTGTTAGCAATTACTTATTGTAGAAAGACTGAATGTGCAACTTCTAGAAACATCCTGAAGTGATATGCATTACAAGTTTATTAGTGGGCTTGCTCTTCCTGTTTGTGCCAATTTGCTAACTCAAAAAACATCATACTGTGTCTTCAGACACTACTAAGGAAGTAAACAGAAAAAAAAAATAATTAACACCTCCCCCATCCTGTACAGCTCCTTCTCACACACCCCATCCTGTTTAAAACTTAGGTAGCAATTAAAGGATGGAATTAAACAGATACATGAATATTGCAAGGGAGGAATTAGCTTTAGTTTTGCCTATACAAAAGGGAGAGGATATAACAGTCTTTTTTATTAAAACCTGAAGATCAGGTGCGACATTCCCATTTCAACTCTGTCACTGACTTTTTTCTCTGTATCTTAATTTTTCTATCTGGAAAAATAGATATAACACTTCCTTAACAGCTGTTACAAGCCTTAGTTGAATAAGAGGATATAAACAGCATCAATAATGAAAAAGAATTGTAATTTTATTTCAGTTTTACTAACTCCAGATTTTTCTGATTAAATTAGTATGAATCTCTAAGAAGATATTATTATAAGCAATAGTATTTATTGCCTATAAATAATAAATGTCTAGTACTACACCTTTTTTTCTAAAGTATGAAGTGTTTGATACTTAAATTCAACCTGACTCACATGAAAAGCTTCAGCCTGGCATAATTTTAAGCATACATGTACAAGCTAATAGTAAGTAGAATACGCTATATAAAAGGCAAAGTCATTTTCATACAGCTTCACTAGTGTAACTATGTACCTTGAAGGACTGCATCTTCACATACTGATCAGAAGTGAGCCCTTCCACAAGCAGATAAAATAATTTATTCACCTGGGTTCCATTTTAAGAAATAAGATTGTATAAATGCATAAACTCCAGCAGTTTCATAGAAATTAATTCTTCTGACAAGCACTAAACACAATTCCTAGTCTACAAGATTGGGTAAGTACTATGAAGCTCAACATTTAGGGACAGCAGCTGCTTGCTTTTTATGAGTTCACAATTTGTCAGCATGTGTTTGATTATTCTCAAGTAAATGTTGAACTCAGAAAGTTATAGCAGTGTTAACTGCAGAAAATGAGTAGGAGTTCATTTTTTACCACCAAGAAGGGTCTAAAAACCACTTGACCATTAGTCTGATTGTCCCATTCTACAAACTGCTGAACTTAATCTTCTTTTCCTGTCTAGAAGATCTTTGACAAACACACAAGTCCCTTAGGAGACAGAAACGAACTCCCTCTTTAGCTTATGCTCAAATTTGGCAAATCACTTGGACATGCACTGACTTGTGAGCTCCACTAATCATTAAAGAACATGCTTAAAACTAAACACGTTTCAAGGTTATCCTCCATTTGAATAGAATTCAGCTCATTCTGTGCAGCTCTACTGCACAGAAACATTAGAGACTGCAAATTTCCTAAAGCCAAAGGACTCAGTTACAGACAGCAGCTCGGATGAAAGTGAAATTCTTTGAAGAATCTCTTAAGCCAATTGCTGCTAATGCATATCAACAACAAAAATAACAGCTCAACCACTTAAAACACACTGAAAAAAAGGCATTGCTCTGGTAAATTGTTGGATCTACAAGAAAATGAGCATTCTTTCTGACTAAAGTTAAATAAGGACATACATATATATATATATGTATGTATGCATGTACTTGTAAACAGTTGCAATTTCATTGGTAACACATGCAGTCTGAATTAATTTACCAACACTTTGCCTAATTAGATCCTCTGCCTAAACAATGAAAAATTTTGATTCAATTGATTTATCTGAGTATTTCACAGCAGCAATCCATGAAAATTTAAGTCAGAAATTGGAATAACACCCATAATACATTCTTCTTCAGGAAGGATCTTATATAAATCACTCCAACTGCCACACGCAAAGCATGCAAGGATAAGTATTCCTAAGAAGGCCATTTATCACATCAAGGATAAATTCACCTTCCTGTCTTTGGAGCTTTTCACAGAAATACATCAGCCTGACCTCTTTTTTTCTTTTTCTGATTTTTTTCTGTAGCAAGAAAATCCTGGCATTTTATGTTAATTCAATATGCCTACAGTAAGCATAATTCAAATGATGTTGCTGTGACCAATTAGACTAAAACCAGATGAATTAAAGCATCTATAAATAGAACATTCCTACCTTCTGCATTTTTTTTTTGGATTCTGTGGAGTTTTAGACTGGCCTGATTTCCTTTGCATCCTTCATTACATGATCTATCACCCCTTTCAACAACTATTCCTTCAGAAAAATCTTTTCCTGAAGGAACTGATGCTTGATTCTATGAAGAAAATTCTCTCTTTTATTCATACCCTCCTTGTAAACAGCTACAGTTTCCATAGTCTATAAAACACGCTAGATAAATTGTATAAAAAAAAACCCGGGTAGAACTCTGGGGTCAGAGTAGTCTATTTTTTAGTGAATATGCTATTTAGGTGGTAATACTCCACTGAAAAATATTTGTTTTACTTTAGTTTAAAATGTAGAACTGTACTGATTCAGGATGGTAAGCCTCTTCTGCAGTCTAGGAATGATTTGGGGATTTTGCTGTTCTGGTTTGAGCTTGGGTATGTAACTCACTTCCAATCATGCAGGCTCCCTCAAGGACAACCTTAGTGCTGTGAAAAAGTACAGTAGATGATTTGCTGATTCTGATGCCAAGTCTAATTTTCCTGAATGGTAGCATAACAATAGTTTAAGAGAACTAAAAAGTATAGAAAACATTCAGGGCTGAACAGCTGCTTAAGGGGATATACTGTACAGAGGATACTCCCAGGATACACACATTCCTCATTTTACTAAGTTTATTCCTGGTATCATTTCTGCACAGCTTTTCAGAATAACTTTTTTCTATATTTAAAAATAAATAAATCAGTATTCCAACTTGACCTCAGCAGAGAAAGCCTGCCTTGGACATTGTTCTCTTTAAGGTTCTGGTTACAGAAGCAGTTGAACACTATGCCCTGGTCTAGCCCCAGGATGTCTGTAGCTCCTTTGCTGTCTTTGCGCAACTCACGTACTTCAGGTTATGAACACAAATCAGCATTCCACTGAATGAGCTCAGAGATCTGCGAATCTTACAGGATGGACTGCTGTACAATAAAGCCATCAATCTTAGAAGAAAAACTACGTTGATTTCAGTACTTTTTGGTATGCCATGTCTTTGAATACTTGAGAGCAAATCACCTGTTGAAGCTCCTGCACATCTTCAGAGTTGCTCTTTTTCTGACTCTCTTTGGTACAAGTCATTTGCTGCAGCTGCGTTATTTGATGTTTCAGTTCATCTACTTTATTAACAGCTTTGCTTTGGGAATTCAACATAGTTTCCATATCTTCTGTGGTACCAAAATTTACATTTCAAGTAGCATAAATAACTTGCAGAATTTCCAATATCAGTGACTACTAACATGGGAAATACTTTAGAATGACATTAATGAGCATCTTACCTGCTTTATGCAGGATTTCCTTTTCTTGATGTGAATTTCTCTCTTTGACTACACTTAGATTTCTTCCTCTTTTTTCACTATACATTTTGATCCCAGAATTTCTTGCTGTGTTCGCTTAAGCTACACTTCCAAATCCTAAAATATGCATGACATTACTTTCACGTTTATTCCGTATGTAATTTTCTTGTAATAAGAAATAAATGGACATTTTCTCTCTTGGTGTTCCATGATAGGAATCACCTACGCAGCTGGTTTAAATGCATTTTTTGCTCTTCCATACCCTTAAACTGTCTCTGCTGCCAGAATATTTGTGCTGCAGAACCCTTCCCTCACATGCTGTTGGCATCATTGTAAAGTGAATACCCATCAACAGTTACCATCTAAAAGATGTCTGAGATTATCCTAAACTTGAAATAGATTATACTTCTATTAATTTCATGACAACTTATGTCAAAAGTTAACGAATATTAACTAAGGGTTTTTTTCAGTTGCTGAAATACAACAGTTTGTAACATAATCCATTTTACAGATGCCTCAACTCAGAAAAAAATGGGTACTACAGACTTTGCTGGGAGTTGTCTTTCCATAAGTAAAGAAAAAAATTTGAACTATATTTAATGCTCTATTTCAGGAGGTTCTAGTTTCAGCTTCAGATGTCTAGCATAATACTGCAATACTCAGATAAAATTGCCATTTGTTCCTGTATGAATGTCAAGTAAAACCTCAGGGTTAAAACTACCTTGTATTCAACACTCGGTAGCTCAAAACTGCAAGGTAAGCTTGTTACTTTTACCTCTGGCATATATACCAGAATTCTTCCAAAACTAGACTGAACAGATCAGACTTAATGACTTGTCAACCTTTGTATTTTCCCTTCTACAGTAATAATAATAAATGTGCACTAATGTAATGTCTTTCATCTAAAGGTCTCAAACCTCTTGGCACACAATAAGGAGAAAACAGAAAAATTCATCTTGTTGAAACAACAGTCCTTTCACCTTTCAAGCCTTATAATAGCTTTTCCTGCTAGTATTTACTGATGCTCGAAGGTATTTCTGATTAAAAAGATGTTTCTATTTCCCTGTCTGCCATTGTCCATACGTATCTAATGGTTGGTGGCATAAGAAACAGTCAATTTAGAAAGGCAAAACTTCTATTTTTTAATTTAAACTGTAAAGAAACAGAAAATAACATCATGTCTAGCTCTTTCCCTCCTTCCAGATTTATCCTAGTCTGAGTGTATCTCTTCAAAGATTCAAGGCAATATGCTCTGGTGGTATGTAAATCAGCCTCATTCCACAGACTTAGAGGATTTGAAATGTATGAGTTGAGCATATGTCCTTCAGAAAATATTTTGGTTTTATACAGCTGATACTTAATTTAGAAAATAAGTTGCTAATGACACCACCCTCTTATTTCCACTTCCTATCATATTTTACATTATTTATTCCTAAATTACTGCATTTATTATACAATAATTGAGAAGAGTAAACCAAATTTTCATGTTTATTCTTCATTTTCCCTGAATGTTACCTAAAGTACCCACAAAAAAAATCAAAATCTTCCTTTCTCTCTTCCCCTCTAATGCTTCCAACTTCTACAGAGCCAGAATACTTTTTAGTATTGAAACAGATATTACAGATTGACTCAATTTTAAAAAAAGGGCTTATCCGCCTCTCTGCCATTCATTGTATCCTCTCCACTTTTCTGTAAAAGATAGAGGTTGTTCTGCTACAGATCTACACACTGAGACAATGAACTCTGAATAATGTTGGGAAAGGTGTATTCAATTCTGATCTTGTAAAACAAAGAGGCACTGACTGTATTGAAGGCTGAACTCCCTCTAAGAACACCCTCAAAGAAGTAGCTCAGAACACTGCATCATCAGCAAAACGATAGTGGCAAGCAAGATGTGAGGGCAGATGGTGAAAACAGCTAAGAGCTGTCTTGGAAGAACACAGATGACTGGGCTGACCCTGCTCTCTGCAGAATTCTGGGGCCCTCTTCCTCTAAAGGATGAAAATCTTTCCCATTAGGGAACAATTTTTGTTATTTTGTAATACTCCCAGTCTAGACCTTCAAGATGTTTTCTTATCTTATATGCAAGATTGCTGCCATAGGGCTGGGGGCATGTCTGGTAGGTGACTTTATGTGATGTCAAGGACCAAAAGTACCAGACGGAAGTTGAACTGATGAGCACAGAGCATGGCTGGGTGCTTCAATTTCAGCACTGTGCATCAGCATCTCTCCTGCACTCTGACCTTATGTACCAAAAGCAGCTGTTTGGCAGATTGCCTATGACATGCCAACCTCTGAAACTGCATCTGACACATGATACAACCAGGAAGGGTCTGCAGAGCTGTGCTGCAAATGTATGAGATCCACAGCAGTGAGGGTAGGCAGGCAAAGCGCAAGGTGAGAACTAATGGCGGAAGTCTCATGGCTTAGCACATAAAACTTCACAAGTGTAAAGGACACTTCATTTAATGGCAGTTGGTACAAGCCACTGCTGCAAGAGTCATACAAAGCACTTGATTCCTAAACTGCCAGCTCAGGTCTCTTATCTAACCCTGCTCATATCCATGCACTGAGCTATTGGCAACCACAGGGAAAAAGGAGAATGTACTCTGTAAACACTCATTGGTAGCAGTAGTGCCTGCTCGCTGTTCTCATCACATTTCTGGGCAGGAAAGGTAAAATTCTGTTCAGCCAACAGATTTTACCTCACTCCTCCCTCAAGGAATACAAAGTCTAGTGTTCAAAGTGTTCTCCTAATGAATTACTAATCATCTCAACTCTTTCTTTAAAGCTGTCAGCATTATATCACTCCTATTTCCATTCCAAGCCTCTAAAACAGCTTTACTGCTTAAAAAGCATTTGAATCAACATAATTTATTTAAAAGACCCTCCTCTCCCAAATTTTAAAGAATTGATAATTTTCACTTTCTCAGGCAGGGATTACAGTCTCATACTCTACCTGTATTCGCTCCTTCAGCTTCTGGGAATGCTTCTTCCTCTCATTTATCTTCTGGCTTTTCTCCTCTAGGTCTGCTTCCAGCTTCTTTACCTGCTGCAGCAAAAAACTTTCCTCAGCCTCTGAGCTCTTCTTTTGCTCTGTTTCTCTTTGCTGACAGTTTGTTTCTATCACAGATTGCTGCATAGCTTTTTTCAAAGTCTCTTTTTCTGTCTCGTAAGGGGCTTGCAGTTTGCTCGTTTTCTGAGTATATTCTTCAGTTGCTTTCTGGTTCTCGCTCTCCAGGTTTTCCATCTCATTTATTACAGTGTGTCTTTCTGCACTACATTTTTCATCTAAATTTACTTTTTTATCTAGATTTTCTCTTCTAAATGCTTTGCATTCATTTAGCAGTCCGTCAAACTCCTGATTTAAATGTAGAAGTTTGTTTTCAAAGCCTGCATTGGTATCTGCTATGTCTGTAGAAAGGCCCGTCTGTGCTTGTTTCACTTCTGTTCTTGACTGCTTCTCTTCTGCTTGCTTTTTACACAACATTAACTCTGCCAAGGCTTCTTCCTTCAATCTCTTGTGTTGTGCTACTGCAATTTCAAGGGCCTGAATATGCTTTCTCAGTAACTGCTCTTCTTCAACTTTGCTTTTACACTGAAGAATCGTTTCTCTTGTCTCAGCAAGAATATTCTGAATTTCTTCTTCATGAGCCACTCTCAGAGCCTGTATACTGTCCTCATGTTCATCATTCTTAGTGTTCAGGGCATATATCACCTACCGAGCAAGAAAAATAGAAAAGTAAAGTATCTTGTGAACAGTAGCCATTAATCCAGTTACTGTGTTTATCAAGGTGTTAAACACTAAAAGAAAATTACTGCTATAGATTAATATTTTTTTGGTGGTGGTCGTTCTTTGTGTTGTTTTAAGGTTTTTTTTCCACTAGGAGCAGAAGGGACAATTATAAACTGCAAAACCTTATAAGAAAGGACGACAATACAGTGACAAGCAATATTTTTTTTCACTTTTTTCAGAAATTTCTTTGATATTCTAGGTAAGTTGTCACTTCATGTCACTAGTTTGATCTTCAACACAAGGAAGGACATTGGGTCCCTTCTCTAGCTAACTGACTCCTTAACTGAAGTCCAGTTCATCTGACCTTCAGTGCAGCAGGACTACTACAGGCCCACTGCCTTTAGCGTGACACAGCGCTGAGGAGCAGTAGCAGCAAATCTGAACGGCGAAACCTGAGGTCCTGACATCCAGTTCATGGGGACCATACTCTGGGATGTAAATGAAAGTATGAAAAGTGGATTAAATTCTGCACTCCTGGCTCCAGTCAAAACACCGTGGAAGATGCACTTCTGGAAGTCACATTCCTGACAAGTCAGTTTGGTCAGTGTTTCAGGGTAGGTATTACCCAACTGCAAGCATCTTTTGACTTGATTCTGAGAAGTGTTAAGGCAATATGTTTCAGGGTTTTTCCCCCATCATTTCAGTAACAGCTATAAATCTCAAAACAGCTTTTAGCAGATTCAAGCAACACTCTGATTACAATAAGTAATTTTTCCAAACAACCGATTTAAACCCTTTAATGCTTTAATTTCTTTTACAAAATGCAGAATAATAATTCTCATGACTGTAAGACATTATTACCCTAAACAGGCTTCATCTGGTAACATAGCATACACCAAATATCTGTCACAGAGGCTGTTGTACAAGCATCCTACTATTGTTTCAAAAAGAAAATGCTGTTAGAAGCCCACAGCAGCCTGAAATGAAGAGTAAATGCCCATGTTAAATTTACAGGACAGCTACATATAATTGCACACAGAGTAACTGCCTGAAAAGACACACGCTTGTCTTTTCAGACCTCCACTAGGATATATGGGGGCTAATCCAGTTTCTACTGGACATAGATAAGTAACTCAAGGAGAACAACACATTATGTATGATGGTTTTCCACTTGCTTGGTTAGGGTTTTTTAGGGATAAATTACTGCTCTAAAAAACTAGGTTTGGAATTTGTACACAAGTTTTGACAGATATTTTCAGTCTGGCCTGAGCCCACAGAAGTTAATCAAAAGATTCTTAGACAATGTTTGAGAAAATTGTAGTAGATAAATAAATAAATACAGAAATAAGGTGACAATTAATTCTTTAATTATGCTAAAATCGTGGCCCATAATCTTCAAGCTTTCATCAGGGCAAGTCTCAAATTAGAGTCCAGTGTCTTGACCAGGATAAGTGTCACAAGCCTGCAATGTGTTATGCAAGTCCCAAAGATGTCTTCAGAATTACTGAATTTGCTTATCTATGTCCAACCACTTTTTTGTGCTATCTGTATATGAATAACATACTGAATTTCAATCAACCATAAATGAAAGCAAGCACACAAATACATCTTGTGTATAGTCAACTTCCTCCTTGGCAGCAATGAATTAGGAACAGAAGCCTTAAAAAGTCACAAATGGAAAACATAGTCCGAATATATTTCTTGATAAACATTTGCCAAAATAAAATAACAGCATCGTATTTCAGAAGAATATCAGACAAGAATTTACTGTCTACATTTAGATAGGTATATATTTTGGAGCCTTAGATTACAAGCCATTAATTCTTCTCTGTTATTTTTAGCCATTTTCCTTTGAAATGGGAATAGTTACAGTATACTGAGCAGATTTCTTCATCTCACTAACTAAAATCATTCCATGAACAGTTCTTATCTATTCAGGAGACAGACATAAAAACTCCAAGAAGATTACTCTTGCCCACATTTTCCACACTGAATGACCAGTAATTAGGTTGGGTAACTCTTCAGTTAACGAGGTCAGATGCTGATGATCATATTTCTGTATTTCATTCCACCAGTAAAACAGAAATGAACACTGTTAGCCTTTGTGACTCAGACTTCCACTCAATGATAAATTTATCTAGTAAATCACCATGGCCTGTCTCATGCTATGTTGTATTCAGGATTCCTCTAAAATCTGACTTAATCATACAGGTTTCCCAAATTCCACTAAGCATTGGACTACCACCAGCACCTTAGGTGAGTTATGTAAAACAATGGAAGAAACTGGCCTCCCTGCCCCATCTATTAATCCTACACTTCTGTTCAATAGCGGCTAGAACCACAATGAAGCATTTTGATTTGCATGCCCTTAAATTTAATCTTCGAGCTTGAGCACTGAAACTGACTCCTCCATATCTTAACCCTCTTAAAAGATTTAATTTTGAGACGGCTGCTGCTCTGTACTTTATGAAATTTAAGCCCTTCACATGTGCCTTTCACTCTGTACTGAATACAGCTCCCATATTCCTATTCCAGATACCTCATTTTGAAGACTGGAGTTATACGAGATGAATCCGGGGCTTTGTGTGCTGAAATGGAAAATACCGAAAAATTATTTCAGTCCTGTACATTGTGAGTGTACACTAGTGTGGTATAAATCCCATAACAGCTGTGTTGATAAACAGCTTCTAAAAAGCAGCTCTAAAACTGATCATTTGACAGTACAGACAGAATAGCTTTCAAATGAAAAGAGCACATCATTGCTCTTGGAGTCACTACCATAATACCAATGGCTTCTGCCTCCTTACAGTTCTCCAAAACCAAACGGATTGGGAAACACTGTACTGAATTTATAGCACCTAAGTGTTGTATGGCAGGTTGGTAAAAACATTATTACACACACTTGAATATTAACAGTGCAGTAAATGTGAATACATCTTATTTGTCCTATTTTATCCTCCAAATGCTGTAAATCTAAATAGCATTTCCCTTCTCATTTTCCTTATGGTGATATAAAATAACAAACAAACAAACCAAAAACAAAAAGAAAAGAAAAAGAAAACATTCAAATGCACCTTAACAATGAAGACAGAGTTAAAGCATTCAAACCAAAAATTACTCTCTTCCTACAGTAGTGTTAAATACTATTCTTAGAGAAACCTGACTATCATAATGAAAAAAATGGTTCTAGCTAGTTGCTTTTCTAGTTGAATATGAAGTAAGACAATTTGGTATGGAAGGTGAGGGGTGAGGATGCTAAGATAAATCAAAGAAAAGCAAAAGATTGTAAGTGCTCTTTCTTCAGGCCCAAGCTAGTAGACACAAAACCTTCCTGACAAAAAAAAAAAAAAAA
>VZTG01003225.1:517917-546402 GCA_013397845.1 Melanocharis versteri | reverse complement strand
AAGGTTTAAAAGCAAAAAAAAAAAGAAACAAAAGAACGAGAAAAGTCCCTGGATGGAGGTGCCAAACAGGATACTCCTGGCAGCACTATACACAAAGCAGGGAAGGAGACAAACTTCTATTACTAAGGAAGAAGTTTGCTAGAGGTTCATTGATGCCAGGTGACTCTATCATCTCCTTTTCACTAATAGCAGCAGCAGCATCTTGTCTTCACTAGCAGGAATATTTGTTTCTTTGAACTCATCTTGTTTTCTTGCCAACCAGACCACAGCAGAGTGAGGTACTGATAAACACACCAGCCCTAAATGGTCTCTTTAAAAGCAAAGGACAGAGAAATTACCAAAAATAACTCCAGTTATTTAGACAAATGGCTCCCCTATCCCTTAGCCTCCTTTGTCACCAACTCTACAGGCTTCCTAGAATAATGTATTTTAATTAAGGTATGGGCCTCGGCTATGATTACCTACAGTGCTGATCCAATTTTACACCTATGCTGATTTCATACATAGGTGATAAATGGTAAATGATACTGCTCTAAGGTATGACCTGGGACCTAAACAACTAAGCCTCATTTCTCTCCTTGCATTCTCTGTGGTTCCCTGAAAGCACCAGAATAATGTTATGCATCCAAATATTTGCAGCAACGGTTGATAATATAAACACATATGTAGTGTTGTGTAGTATGAGAGAAGCTTTAAAAAAATTGTCACTCCAAACATCCCAAAGTGTTTCAGAAGAGGTGCATGGCTTGTATCCTGTGCTAGAATGAATCCTAATTACTATAATAAAAAAGGATTTTGCTCCAGAAGGTTCTCTTTTATTTCAGGGTGAATCTATATCCTTTCATCCATGATAATAAAGCCCTTCAGACCCTGGAAGGGTGAGGTGGTGCAGCACAGAGGTAGCCAGTGGTTCTGTACAAAATCTGCCTGTGTTTAGGTGATCTGATGTCTCTTGGGCAGAAGCTCATGGTGCAATGTCTCCTTCCTGAATGTCCCACAGTCTTCCCTTATCTAGAGATTCACAGTTGAAGACAGCAAGTTGATATTACATTCTTCAAATTTGAATATGTCACCCCTTTTCCTACATGTACCATGTATTACAGTCAGTCCAAAAAATACAGTGAAATACTAAAATGTATCAAGAAACCATAAGCATAAAATGTCTACAGGTTTCTAATATATTTTGGCATGTTTTTTGAATCTTTCTTCCTTTGTTTCCCCACCCATTTAGTTTAAATTTAATACAAGAAAATAACACTGGTACATTTATTTGGTCCTATTTTTTACCTTTTTATTTTTCTGCTTAGTGCAGTGTAATACTGAACACAGGAAATGGTAGTTTAGTGGTTTATGTGTTGCAGTCAATCTCTCAAGTGTGATCTAACATAAAATGAGCTCTGGCCTAAATCTTACTAAAGAGACATCCAGCTGTCCCTCATTTTTATTTTACAGTTTCTAATTAGCTAAACAGAATATTTGCCAGGCAATTTAAGAATTAGGAAGATAAAACTATATTGCAAGAATATTTCCACAAGCAGAGCAGGTACCAAAAAAGGCACCAATAATTTCAGCAAAGCAAAAATATGCTGTAGAATCACAAAAGTTGAGTGGGAGTCCAGTAAGTGTCTTGACCTCAATAAGTGTCACACGTCTAATCTGTGTTGTATAAACCCCAAAAATATCTCCAGAATTACTGAATTTGTTTGTGTATGTCTAACCACTTTTTGTGCTATCTATATATGAGCAACACATTGGGCACCAATACTACATCCCAACAATTTCAGCAAAACAAAACTATATTTTAGAATCACAGAAGTTAATTCTAGAAAAAGACTCATCTGCTGGGAGAATCACAGGCAGTTTATTTCTGAAATTTCTTCTGGAACTGTTCAAAAAAATCTACTCAACTTAAATCCCTTCTCTCTTCACTGGTCACAAATCTATCTGCTATGACTGGTTGTAAGCAGTGCCTCCTCAGCATGGCAAGAAATAGGTCTTCCTAAACAGCTAAGGAATCATTAAAGACTTCTCTAGATCTGACATGGAAATTCTGAGAGAAACTGGCTGTTCTGAAACACAGCTACCACAGAAGGAGGTCTGAGGAGGCCACTAGCAATTACTGCAGGGAAATGACTGGAGAAACCCTACACATTTCATTCTCAGGAAGGTGTTTCCTGCATACAAGATGGGATTCATCTCACACAACAAACATCATCCTTTGCATCACTACGCATCTAATCCAGGTTAGTCAAGGGAGAAAGACAGGTGCCTCCAAAGGACAATATTTCCCTTCCCAATACAGGCATCTAAATCAGGTGACAGAAGTGAAATCAATTGCTTCATGGGTTCATGTCTTTCCTGCATACCCCACTTCCAGCTCTCCCTTCTACAAACCTGAGAGAGTCCCATGCAAAGGGAAAAAAGTTTCCATTCTTGGAGGCTGAAACTGATAAATTGTCTGTTCTCTGGGGTTTCTCTCCATCCTGCACTAATGTCTCACTTCATACTGACTCCACTTCTATATACCCACTTCATGCTGTTTTACCAACAATTTACAAACCAAAACAGATATTAGGTGTTTATTAACTGAATGCAGTTTATTTTATCTTCTATCTCTATTCCTTATTTCCTTCCATTTCGTTTAGATGTTTATGACTCCCTTTGAATTAGTATAATCTGTTAATTTTAATATGTTCTTTATTTTTACTTCTAGGTCATTACTTACTATGTGAAACAATGCAAGATCTAGCCCAGATCTTCGTAGCATCTGCCTCCCTACATTATGATGTTGTAAATCTTTTTTGCAGTTCTTGGTTCATGTTGCATCTTATATGTCAAAACCCTTTTCTACATAAATTTGAAATAATTTTTCAAAACTTAAACAGAAAGCACACTATTTATTTTGTAGATTCTGTGTGCAATTAAGAGCTAGAATAAATAAACCAGTCAGCATGACATTTACATGAAATACATTTCTACTTCTTTGTTATCCCTGAGGTGATTCAAATTCATCTTGAGCGTATTATCAGGTTAAGCTGTATTCAAATGTTGTCAGAGGATCACATTATTTTTCAGTAAAAGCTAAATTAGGTAAAATGTCTGTCTATTAAAAACCACAGAACTAGATGAAAACATTTGAAAAGATTATGCTTAGACACTGAAAAATCAATCAATTAACACACACACATATGCAGGCAGGCAGAAAGGCCAATTTGTTTGATTTCAGAGTTCTTTCTCTTCACATTTTGCAACCTGTCTTGGTGGAATGCTTAACTCCTTAAGATCTCAAATATCTCCATAAATCTTAGGCTATTACAGTCTTGCACAAGTTCAACTTTATCTTAGGAAGCCTTGTCAGATGTATAATGTGCAAGAAGTAGAGGACCTGTCTGACACATTTATGTCCTCTGTCCATTGTTGTCACTGTCAACCAGGTGATTTTTTAGTACACAAATGATGTCACCAATTCTGTGTCAATAGAAGAAAGAAAAGAAAAAAGACCTTACTTGCATGAAATTCACTGATAATTTAGCTCTGGTTTTTGTTACATATCAAGCTCTTCTAGGATATAAACCTATCTAAAACTCATGGAAGTTTTCTCTATTATGCTTCAAAAATATGAGCTAATGCATCTCATCAACCACATTAAAATACAGCGGTGATAGAATTCATTTGCCAAAATAACACTCTATTTTGTGAAATGTTTCATTACATCCCAGACTTTTAAACAACTTTAAAGAGTCTCAATTGCAGACATACGTTCCGTGCTTTCAAAAGTTTTGTTCGATTTTTTTTTAATGATTCTAGATATTTACCTGAAATTTTATGCTTCCAAAATACCTTCTGATTTGCACATTAAAATAAAGCAGCATTGTCAAATTTTACAACAAATACAGTACCCAAAGAGACTTGTCAAGTAAGCTCTCACTTGATTCCCATCTTTCCAAGTATTTACTTTAAATATAGTAGAATTTGGAAGCCTTGTAAATATAAATTGTAGAACTGTTGATTTAATTACAGCTCGAGGCGAAAGAGATTTTTCCCAAACAAATACATATTTTTGTGGAGACAAATATTATAATTTATTTAGAACACAATATTTATTGCAAGTTTAGCCCTTTATGTAGATCTGTAATAAGCATAGATAAAACGAGTCTTGTTTCTTCCTAATCCAAACTAAAGCATTATACAGATTGGATCAAATTCTTGCTCTCCTATAGATTACACTCTCAGAGAGGATTTTTTAAAATTTAAAAGATTTTGTTATACATTCTAGATACTTTGCTAATTAAGAAAAGAAACCATCAGAACCCTGAGGAATCTATGAATTTATAATACCAGTTTTTGCTGGCATCAAAATTTAAGTTCTTGTTGCCGTAAGCAAATTCAACTAAAAGATCACAGGGATTCAAGAAGTGTTTGTAAAATGTATTGAATAAAAAACCAGTTAAGGCTAGGAAGTATTAAGATACTCAGCCAATCTCTGGAAAATCTCACAGATCAATGAAGGCAGTGAAAATACTTTAGACAAGAGCACCAGATGCATGTCTTATTCCTATAACTCTCTGGGCCCTATCAGAATCAAGCTGTTGTCCCAGACAGACCTCAGCACAGTGTTTTTTAAAAGATATTTTTCTTTCAGTTTCTCTCCTCACTTTCAAAGCAGCATCACTGGAGCCCAAGTGTTATATCACTGCAGTTGACATAGTGTTATGAGGCTAAAGGGCTACATAATAATACACATCATAATACAACACTATTACTTATGTGCCCAGGACATTTTTACACAAACATTTGTAACAGCAAAATAGAGCTAGATTGAATACAGCCACTACTCACATTCCCATTTCAGGAAGATATTCATATTAAGCATATGCTGGACACCTCCTGGGATAGCATCAATGATCACAAAACCAAGAAAGCTTAACCATCATTTATCATCAAAAAAAGTGGAAGCAGTCTGCAAAGAGTGTAGTAGCAATGCACCGACTTGCATTGCAATGTCCTGTAGTCTACAGACAATTCATTATTTTTATGAAACACTAAGGTATATCAGCATCTTAGTAAGAACATTTCAACATTGTAAAACACATAAAAGTACTAGCTATAGTTCCTAACAGCCTTGTTACCAAATTCTAGTAGTTCTCTCTTGATGAATGAAAAAAAAGTAAAATAATCAACTGTAGTCTCATATTTAAAGCTAGATCTTCTGTAACCCTCTAAGAGTGTTATATAGTTACAACCGGTCATTGTAGAGTCACAGCTGGATGCTGTAGCTTCCAAAGATAATTAAAACTGAAGACCTCTCTGGTAGTAACCTGTTTTAAGTTAAAACTGTATTTTAAGTGCCTAAAAATCAAGTCAGACAAAGTTCTGAATGACAGCCACATTAAAAACATATAACCTTCCTTCAGAAGAGTTTCACCCAGGTCATTAACTTAAAAAAAAAAAAATCCCTATTTGAAAGCAGTCAGTTTGTAGTTTCTTTATTAAATAAAGGCAATATTTCCTCAGTAATAGAGTTACGTGTGTTCTGCTGTCTCCAAGCTTTGGAAGACAAATGAATATACATTAAGTAAAATGCCAAGTTTGAACCAACACAGCAAAGTTTGAGCTACTGTGCCCCACTGGGGGATTGGAAAAGTTAACTCAGACTTGGTACTGCCCTAACTACATTCACAGACTTCCTGCCAGCTTTAAGCACAAGCCAAAAAACTCCCCCAAAACTCACATGCCTATCTGTTCCTACTTAAAAGCACAGGTTAAGAAGTTTTCAGATCCAGACTAAAGACAGTCTGACTGTGTACAGGCAGGAAAAACAGTGAGACAACTAACATGTTTAAGATGTGACTGTAGAGGTGAGAACAGAGGGAGTTCTACCTCAGTGTTACAGCTGTTTTAATAAAAGATAGACACTCTTTTAACTAATGAGGACGTGACTGCTGAGGGTGGGGGGAAAGAACGTGATACTTTATGGAAAAAAATATTTTATATACAATATTCAATGCTGGAGTGTTCAAAAGCATAAAATACATAGCTCAAAATATTTACATGAGAATGTCTTCAACTGACTTGGCACTGACTTCTAATTTGGGTATAATTTTCACAATTGTAAAACATTGGCATGTATATACTGGCTAAAGGAAATATTAGGAAAGAGGTACTATTACAGCATCATTGAAAAAGTTACTTATAGTATTACCATAAATAAAAGACAGAACACGAAAAAGCTATAAGCTTGCAATTTACTTTTGTGCAATTAATGGATCATTTGATATTTTATTACTTGTAATTTGCATATTAATTCATGCAAAGCATGTTGCATATAAACATTAACTACGATTCCTTGATAAAGAGACTTGAATTTATTATGTACTCTCCATTATAAAGTAGCCTTGAATTGTCAGTTACTAAGACTATCAGATTTTCTGCAAACTTGGTATAATTAGTGCCAAATTTGTATGGTAAGGAAGTAATTCCATACATAGATGCCATTCTTACACCTTGAATTCATTTAAATGATAATTTCTAACTATCCAAATAAGATACTAGGTTCTTTCCTAATAGAAGTATGGCTTTCATTCTGCTTTTGACTAGCTGATCAACACAATTCTATGGCATTGCAGATGTATTTAATAAACCAGGAGTTCCCTTTTAGGGAGGAACATTCTGTAAGGAAAAACACAGTGATGACAAGTTAAGAAATCCTAGCCTGCACATCCTTGTCAGCTCATCGGCAAAAACAATCCTAGCTTTGAAATCCTGATAGCAAATTGCACACAAAAATCATGAAAACAAATACATCATAAAGTATATGGGGATATTGATAGCTGATTTTTTTTGTCTTGTTAGCACATAATTTAAGCAGTTTTATAAATAGATTCTCCCTATTTGCCTACATGGAAATAATTTTTATATTCCTTGCCCAAAGGAAAAATACTGTTACTCCAAAAGCATGATCCTAGTTTTTATTCTATTCTATTTTGCTTCCTTTTTGTAGAATATTGAATACCTCTCTAGAGAGCTGAGATCAAAAAGCCTCAAGCACACAGGAGAGCTCTTGGTAGCATAATAACTAACTGCACAGCAGCTGAACCACTGTAAGCACTGGTTACAGAGTACTGTTAACACATCACAGTAAACAAGGTCAATAAACTTAAACTATGTGAAAAAGACAACATATTTCAACAGGAACATGGGTAGATCACAAAAGTGCTCTGTTAGAGTTACCCAGCTTTTAGGTGCTTCTAGAATAAACCATCATAATTCGATCATATTTCACTTCTAAAACCAAAAAATGGCAGATAGCTTTATGGCAAATAAAGCAGGAAAGATTAAAAGACCTAATATACAGTCCTGCTATGAGACACTGAAGTGGTGTCAACAGTCTATGCCCTCACACACACACACCAGGTCACTTGCTAATTCTATAGTAAATTTCCACCCACAAGAGTGAAGCTAGCAGAACTAAATATGAGCATACATTTTTGTGCAAAAGTCAGCCATTGCTCCCTTAAACAACTAAGGAAAGTGGGTTTTGCTTTTCTGGCTGATTTTCTACCGAAGCTTATTAAATAATGGTCATATTTTCTATCCTGCTGACTGAGCTGAGGGGCTAAACCTCCTAGTGACTGCTGGTGATAGGCAGTCAGAACATGTAACATTTTGAACCGCTCCACACAGAGTCATTAAGGAACATCTGCCTATGCTGCTGCTTCTAGAAGAGGAACACACTTGCTTCCCTTTGACATTCTTTCCCCTAAAGGGAAAAAAGAGTTCATAAGTGCATTTTACCAGCAATTAACTTTTCATTGCATCAGCACTCTCTTCCTCTGTTACGACTCACAGTATCCAACATATATACACAAAATTCTTGCCAGACTACTTGACTTTTTTTTTAGTAACAATCTACTTGACCAGTAATACTGCAATTTAAAATGCGCTTCTTACAACAAGGCTCCCAAAGTCGCAATATAGAGTCCGATGAACCCTGAGGGAAAAAAGAGTATTTGAGAATAACTGTCTTCTTGCATTAAAAAAATACCTCTCCACTGGCATCCAGGAATTGGTTTCTAAGAAGGAAACGGAACAAGTTTGTGGCTTAGGTAGCTCTCTGATCACCAGGCACTGTCACCTTCCTAGGTATTCATATTAGGCTTGGTTTCAGAACTGAAGTCCAGAACAGCAGGTTTGGTTTGAGCCCCCCTGGCAGAGGTTTGAAAAGAAGCCTGAATAGCATGGATATGCACAGTGTATTTAGTTCTTGTCAGCCCTGTCTGATCTGCCTTTGTTAATGACAGCTAATCCACTTTCCTCAACACTCTTCTTCAAGAGTTCATTTGAATTTCTCATCCTATTTCAAGTAAAAAGGACTATCCCAAGAAACCATAAGCACACAAAAATCCTGTAATAGCCAGTAGATGTTAGAGATCTGTAGCTTGAGGCAGCAGGGAGTGACACCCAAAGTGTCTTAGAGAAGTCACCATGCATCTTAAATTCCACGTTATTGCTAAACAGATATAGCAATACGAAGAACTGGGAAGCATGAAACAGCATGCCACGGGTCCAGTGTCTGATGGAGAAGTTTGAACGTCATTACTGATATTACTTAATTACTACTACAAAGTCATGCATTCTGCTGCAATCAAATACAATACAAATACACTCATTTCAAGAGAAGCGAGCTACAAAAAACTAGTAGTCTGTGGCTGAAAGCAAACAAAACATTGCTAAAGGTTTGTATTTTTTGCTGCTACAGCCAAAAATGTGCAGAACAGAAAAAACGCAGAACTGAAGGCATGAAAATTTCCTATATTCTACCTCTTCAAAAACAGAAATAGCAGGGTAGTTGAATGGGAGCAGCTCTCAGAGTCTCTGTCCAAATTACCTGTTGGGATTCCCTGTATCCCCCTACCCAACACCTTAAGACATTATCAGCACTACATGCAAGGATAGAAACTCATCACCTCCCCCAGTTTGGTTCCTGTTGGTACCTTTACACGCTCCTCCTTTGCCTTTCAGAGCAGGAGGAGGCCCCTACTGACTATGTAACAAACAGAACGGAAGTCAAGATCTGCATCTTATACCTAATTTATGTATTTTATATTCATCTCACCTGGCACAACATCGAGATGAATAATGAGATCATTATCTCCTCATCAATGAAAATCTAAAGTCACTGAGACAGGAAGCTGCAGCTGTGCAACAACACACAGCAGTATTGCATACTGAGTTAGAAACAAAAAGGAAAGTACTATGGGCCATTTAAACTTAGCAGGGATTTTATTATAATCATTCTGACTGTAATATAACCAAGAAAACAGTGCTTTAAAATAGAGCTCTCAAAATTCCTAGGCCAAGAATTATCATAACAAATTTCCCATATAGCTATTTTTCAGCTGTTCTGGTATCATATTTTGCTTCTTACATGCTTGCTGTTGATACTGCATTAGTCTATACAGAATTCAGAAGGTAAAGCACGTGATTTAAATTCCAGTTGTGCCATGAATTCTCTATAAGTGTAGTGTTACTGCAGATAAAATTGCTTCTTAAAAGCCACATTCCAAAACAGAATTTTTTGCTTTTCAAAAGTACTTTTTTGAGCTTCAGGTATAAATCATCTTTATTTCAGATGACTGAAAAGCATCTAGAGGGGAAATTCTATTAAAAGTAAAGAAATCAACCCACACATACTTTAACAGCAGAAATTTAGCAAAAGACATCTGAAAAAAACATTGCAATAAATAAAAATTTTGCAACATATGGGCAAAAAGTAAGGATCTTACTGTGCACAAATGCTATTAAACTAACATACAATGAAAGAACCTGTAAAGTAAGTATTGATATAGAACAGGAAGTATAATATAGGAAGTATATGTAATTAGAGGTAGCTCTTGTTTATGTAGTGATGCACATGATGTACATTATCACATACGGTTATCATGAGATGAGTATGATGGCACTGTAACTAGTAAGCCATTCTAACTTGAACGTCCAAATGACTTCTTATTCTTTGACCTGTATTTTTAGTCAACGTTTTTTCATTGCTAATAAGTCTCTATCAATTCCAGCAAGGTTACAAAACATGTAAAAGCTGTATTAGTAAACAAGGGTAGTAAACAGGTTTTTCCTTACTGACAAAGATGCAGCATAAGAATAAGTTAATAGATAGCTGCCATTTCCTACATATTTTCTCTTATTTCTTCACATGGTGTGGAAAATATTGAGCAGTTCAGTATTGACTAAAAGTTTTAAGTACAATATACCACGTAATTTAGTCCTGTGTCTTTTCCAACTCCTGTCTTTTACAAACGTCATTTAAAGTAGCTCTTAGGCACATCAGGAACAATTAGCTGCGAGTCAAAGAGTACTATTGTACTGTAGTACCACGCGTTGGCTGCAGCTTTGCAACAATATCACTTGAGAACCTATAAAATGCAAATTACTTGCAGTCTTCGTAATTCTAGAAGAAAAGCGGATACTGTCAATCCCTCCCAACAGCGCCCAGACAAACCCCGCGTCTCTACGGAGCTGGAGCTCTTCTCGTTATGGTCGCACGGTAATTAGAGCAGTTCAGTGTGAGGCGTCCATCGCCTGCCACAAAGGCAACCCCTAAGGATGGGCTGTAGCCCCTGCGGGGGAACTGTGTGGAGCGAAGTTTGTGCCCACCGATGGTCCCGGCAACAGCCTAAGAAGAGAGGACCCATTTCCCCTCCCTCCTCTCAGACAGGGGCACGAGAGGAGACAATTCCTTGACACCCCCGACACCCCCGGCCAGGGCAGCCTCACCTCCCTGGAAAGACTGCAACAGCGAGGCTTACCTTAGTGAGCTGGGCAATCTTCTTGCACATTTTCATGTGCATTTCTCGACTGCATTCCTCTGCCGAGCTGCTGCGAGCGGCTTTAGATCCATTGCAAGTCCCGGGCTGATGAATGTTGTTTATGCCAGAGGCCATTAGGCTTGAATTTTAATCACGTCTGTCTGTGTAGGCTCCGGGTAGCGCGATCCCGGCCCCGCTGCTCGCCCCCCCGGCTGCGCGCACTCACAGCCCCCGGCGCTGGAGGAACTTCAGCCCCGAACAGGGCACGCTCCAGCCGCCGCTCTCCCTTCTCTGCAGATGTCCCAGTCCTTCAGCAAAACACCCGGGCGAGCAGGCAGAGAACAGCATGTGCAAACATCCTGATTGGGATTTTTTTTTCCTCCCCTTCAAATGGTTGAGCTTCCGCCAGGAGAAGACGCCAGCGGCTGGGTGCTACAAATTCCCCACTGGAGACGCTGAGCCAGCCTAGAGGCAGTAGCACAGGCATTGCCGGAGATCTGTTGTAGTAGAGATTGACTGAAGATTAAATCATGCTGCCTTCTTAAGTGTCAAAGGACTGCAGAGGTCATCTGAGACGAGAGTGTTGGCACCTTTCACAAGCTCTGCTATTTTGGCAATCCTCTCTAAACCAGGATGGGCCCATAAGTGATGAAGAAAACCTTTGCTCAGTTTTTGCTGCTGTGCTGAAAGCAGGATGGGAGCCAAGGGGCACACGAGCACAGCTGAGCCCAGAAGCTGTGTCCAGGATCCAGTCTGCCTGCCTTATCCAAGGAGACTCCGTTCCCTTCAGTTACACAAAATGCACTGGAAAGGTGCCTGAAGAAAACTGACAATATTACAGGTCTTTTTTTCTTTTTTTTTTTTTAAAATGCGCACACTTTCAAAGAGATCAGGCTTGTACATGTAAAATAAAAGGACAGAAAAGGCAGAAAAATCAACACACACAAAAAAGGCAAAGCTATTAAGATAATGGGATTTTTTAAGAGAATGCTTCAGTGAAGTGTTACGTGAGAAGAAAACTGTTGGTGAACACGTTTAAACAAGTCTAGAAGTGAAGGATAAGTAGGAGAAGGCCAAGTACGGTGAAGTAAGAGAGGTACAGAAGAGGAAAAGGGAGAAATAACAGGTAAGGGAAGCCAAGAGTTGCCCAACACCCCTTTGATGTATCACTGCAGCCAGCACAAGAGACCCCGTGGGACTACCGAGGGCTCCACCTCAGGTCTTGCTGACTTGCAGCCAGCCAGAGGAGGGGCCATGAGGCTGCTGCTTCCCCGCTGCCCCTACCTGGAAAGGCAGGCAGCTTTCCGGTCTGATCTCCAGGCAGTACTTGCCATCCTTCTTGGGTGAGAAGCTTCCACTTTGCTAGTGGTGGGTTTAAACAAAGAGCTTCGTGAGGACTATCAGAATTGGGAAGGAGGGTTATCTGGTGTCAGTTACTGGTAGGGCAGAAGGAAAACGGTGAGGGCAAAGAGAGACAAAGATCTGTCAAGAATAACACTCCTAAATGGAAAAGATTCAGAGCAGCAGAATGCCTACAAGGGAGAAGGGGAGAAGGAACACTGTAAAGATGTAAGAAGATAAGACCTTTGGACAGGGAAGCCAAACCCTTGATTGCTGGGAGAAAAGGAGAGGCTCTAAATCTCCAGAGGCACAAAGAATCTTCATGCCAGGAATGAGAGGAGATGAAGACTGAGAAATGCAATGTACAAATTAAAATGATCACAGTTGCTGAGAGATGCTAAGCAGGGAAATGATGTTTAGCCCAGAAAGAACATTAATAAGAAAAGGCAAGAAACAGACCCTTGCACAAAGGCATGACAAAGTACAGTTTCTTTATTCACTGGCACTAGTGTCCAAGATGCTGCTGGAACTTCTTCTGTGACTAGGACATAGGGACATGCCACTGCCAATTGTCTGGTATCTGATAAGACACATACTCACACATAATTTTTAACTCAGTTAATATTTTATAATACCTTCGCTATCTGCTCATCAATTTGAGAAAATGCCTAGGACTTTAATTATATGTAAAATTTTGATTAAATTGACAAGCTTATTAGGACAATCAAGAGAAGAGCAACAGCTGGAGCAAAGTCCTAACACATTGTTTCCTCAGAAAAAATAGAACAAACTAAGTGAAAATAGAAAGCAAATTAAGAAAATTGCAAAAGCTTTTACAAGTACTTGCAAGAAGTTACCTGTGTTATCACACAGGCAGACAGTAACATTCATGGTTGTTCTATTAAACACTGGACCTGGATGCAGAGACTTGAGACACCTATATGGGCACAGTAGAGCAGAGGAGCACAGATCTTCAGGTACATTGGGAAAGGAATAAACTACTGAGATATCTTCAAGCAGGCTGTTTATGAATTTTGGGGCATTAGAGGGAAAGAACCTGAGACTTTGGTACAAGATGATTTTTCAGCAGAACATAATTTGTCACTGGTGAAGTGTTCTCAGATAAGACTTCTCAGGCAATACTTCAAACTCTGGAAAAGTTTCAGTCAGATCTCATGCACCAGAAAATGCAACAGAACATAAATTCACAGGTGACTCAAGTTCATTAGTTCCATTACTTAAAAAAAAACCAACTTAGTTTCAATAACAGAATTTCAGCACATAATGCCAGAATGTTTCAATAAGCATTTAGCTTTTTTTTCTTCTAACTGATTTAGGAATCACCTATAAATAAGATGACAAAACAAGGACGTCACAAAGCATAATCTAAATGTGTGCTATACAAAATGGGTTTTGTGAGAATCACATGGAACACAAGTAGATTACAGAATGTGTCTGAACTTAAGGCAGTAGATGGCAAAGACAGTTTAAAAAAAAATCAAAAATCTAACCAGAAAACACATACACTTCTGCTTGAATTATTTTTGCTGCATTAGTTTTTGGTAAATTTTGGGAGAAGGTGGTCATGTCACTACAGTTTTCATAAGTCTTTGATTAACTGTACACAGGTTTGTAGCTTTGCTGTTCAGATATATTAACTAATTTCCTTTCCATAAAAAACAAATAACATACATGAGCAAAAGACTATAAGCCTTCCATTTCTGATACTTCCCACTTGTTGAATATGCAGACTATATAACTTCTGCAATCTCCTGACTAGCTACTATTAAAACAACCACACCCTCAAATTCCGAGACATAAAAAAATATATTCCTGTTGCAAATGTTTACTACGTAAGTTTGCACCTTTGTTTAACATATTACAAACAGCTTTCCCAAAACACAATTAATACAGCCCAATTATTTCACTCTTCATCTGAACACCAGTGCTACTGAGCTCACTGAGGTTTTGTTTTTAAATACACAAGAGCAAAGTTAAACTGATCCCCTGGATTACATTCTACTGCTGCTTTGCCTTTGAAAATGGTAGAACAATACAGTTAGTCATCAATGGTCATGTTGTGTCAGAACTGACTGGATGAGGCCCTGGGTAACATGAGCGAGTGGGTGGCATCCCTGCCCACGGCGGCACTGGGGTGGCAGTAGGAACTAGATGATCTTCAAGGTCCCTGCCAACCTAAACCTTCCTGTGATTCTATGTTTCAAATGAAAAAGCTGTATTACTAAAACTGACTTAAAACTTCTCGGGTTAGTGTGTCAACAAAAGAAGATACACCCCCTAAGTGAGATTCTAATTCAATTCCTAAATCACTACCCTCATTTTTGATCTCCACTTACATTCATTTTGGTCCTAGAGCAGCTTTTTGATCCTAGAGCAGAGAATCCAGGAACCATTATCTCTTTTTTTCACAAAGGAAATAAGGATAAAAAAAACAAGTCAGAAGATTCATAAAAGTTATGCTGCTCACCTAATTCACTATCCCATTTCCAATAGAGCTTGTTTTGGGACTGAGTGCAAGAAAAATGACAAATATAAAATGTTGCCACTAATACATCTCGGGTAATTACCTACATTATTCATAATCACATATAGAAATACTATATATAACTACTTTATATTTTTAATTTCTTCCCACCTCATAAAACAGACAGGATTCCAAAAACAGCAGAAGGGCTACTGATTTCCTCATTGACTGAAAACAGTAACTATTCAAAAATGTATATACAATTTTATAGCTGACTTACATATATACAAGTTTTGGAGGAATGTGGTGGACATAAGCTCTGATTCTATTGCATTATGATGGCTTGATTATGGATGACACATTACTATGTTTATGTTTTAAATATGGTAACTGGAACCAACCAGACACATCTGATATAAAAGCCCTTGAACATCTAACAGGATAGCATCAACTTCCGTTTTTTGCAACCCAGTTTTTATCCAATGACCTACATCTAATTTTACCACAAAGTAACTGGCATGTGGCAAGTTTGGCTTACCCAGTGGCACTGTATTTACCCACATAACAGGACTGACAAAGGAAAGAGAAAGGATCTAGAACAGTGAGTCAGAAGTAGATCATGGCAGATAAGGTCACTGCTTCAAAGGACAAGGAAAAAAAAGCTGGAATTAATAGAGTGCATTGCCCTCCAAAGCCTAGAGCACCATCCAGTGTCCAGAGTTTCATCACTCCTTTCCGGATAGAACTGTGAAATCCCACTGGCTACAAGCTCTGGGCCTTCATTACATCCTTGCCCTCCTAGTCAGTCATTATATCCATCCCTCAGGAAGCAGCTGGTCCTTACTGAGCCCTGAGAGTCAGCTCATCAAGGGACTGAAGGCACATGGCAGAGCTGGAATGGATTCCTGAGCCCAAAGGCAAAGGCTGTGGCTTCAGGCTTCAGATGAGACAGGTCAGGGCTCATTAAGGCTGATTAGCACAGTCAAGGCCCTGAAAGGCAAACTGTAAAAACTATGATAGCAACACTTCTATCATTTGGACAAGGTACCTAGTATCACAGAAACATGGCCAGCATTTGTGATCCTACTCAGCATGTTATTTACCTACACATGAAATATCAATTGTACTGGGAATTTTCTATTTCTACCTGTAAACATAAAGCCTAGCAGAAATATTTAAAGCTGTCTGGAAGAAATAAATCTCACATCCTAGATGAAATCCACCATGAGTGACTATAAGGTATTCTCCAGGGAAGGTCTTCTTCTGTAGACCTGAGATGCAGGTAGGCACAAATGGGCTGCTAAACATATGAATCAAAAATCACTCCGTTTGCATTATTATTTCACTTAAAATAAATGTCCTGTGTTTTTAATGCCACAAGAATCACAAAGGTTTATCTGCTCATCTTCCTGTCTGTATCTTCTTTCCACAAACAGACAGGCGTGCTATTGAAGAAAAAAATCTATATAAAGGTAATTATCCAGTAAAAATATATTAAATAGAAAGATTGTCACACATTGTATTTCCCCACAAAATGTAATCTTAAAAAAAAAAAGCTCAACTCACGGAGGATTTGCTGTTGATTATAGTGGTTTTTTAGTGATTATTTCTCCAACAAAAAATGAAAACTTTTAGAAAAATGGTAACATGTAAGATTCTATATTACTATTGTATTTGTGCATATAGAATCCATTTCTTACTCTTTAGGAGCAGAAGGTGATTAGGCCTGATCCGTATGTTTTAGAAGCTAATAAAAAATATAAAACTCACCTTTAAAATGGAGGTATCTTTTTTAAACATACACAAATGCATTGTAGTATAATATGTCAGGAAAAAAAAAGCCCTCTGCCACATATTTAAATTATTTTAGAATTTATCTTTATCTATAAAATAAAACACTTTGTCTCCTGCTTCTGCCCTCCATTCTTCACATACAGCTCATATCTATCCCATAATCCTTGACACCATTGTAAGGAGAAAATAATTCCAATTATTTGGTTGATTAAAATCTGCTTCTTAAATAAAACACTAGGAAGATTCAGATCTAGAACAAGACTGACCCCTAGTGTTTTTCTTTTTTTTCCTTTATTTTTTCCTTAGACAAAAATTATCCTTCTTCAAGACAGGTGCTGTCTATTTCACCTATTGTCATTTGATGGTTTGTCACCTGTCTTTACTAAATAGCTGTCATCCCTTGAAGTCCATCAGGCGCTTTTTTTTCTTAAAGTCCAAACACATATGGACATCAAACACCTTAGGTTCCTGCTGCCCACGGCTTGCGTTCACTTCTTTGGATGCTGTAACTCTGTAATTGATACATGCTCAGAATGTTTCCCCTCAGCTGATCACCCCCGGCCTCGTTTCTCGTTAACTGTGCCATTAAATGCTCTCCGTACGTTCCGTAACCAGTAACGCAGCTCTGGGGTTTGAGCTTAGTTATCTTTCCTGTTTTCAATGAGACACGGGCTTTATTACTCTTCTCAAGTTAAAGGATTTCTGGGAAAGCATTAGGTTCACAATAAACGCCTGAAAACTTGAGGGAAATTTCCGCTAGTAAGGGATTCAGTGTGGAGGGAGCACAAATGGGAACTGTCCGCCTTCCCAGCCCCCTGGCAGCGGATACAGAAGAGCGGGCGTTTCAATGAGCTTTTATTATTTAGACAGCGACTGAGCTTCCTCGGGTTGCCGTCGCACATGCCTCGGTTTACGAAACCCGACCGTTCTTACTTTCCCTGGTGCTCACGTCCGGAGACGACTTTGGGAGAGCGGCTCCGGGCGGGTTTGTCAGGCATATTGAACTATTTTGTCCAACGTAATTCTGGAAACCCTCGGCCGCGACGCTTCCCCTCAGCCGCAGCAGGGCTGACAGCGGGTATGGGCTTCGAACAGCCGCTCCCGCCGTGGGACAGCCGCAGGGCAACCGCAGCCCCGCACGGCCCCAGCCCAGCCCGCCCTGAAGGGTTTGGAGCACAAATCCCGTGAGGAGCAGCTGAGGGAGTTGGGGTTGTTTAGCCTGGAGCAGGTTCGGGAGGACCTTACCGCTCTTTTCAACTGCCTGAAAGGACAGTATAGCCAGATGGGGGTCGGCATCTGCTCACAGGCAATAAGGCATACGACCGGGGAACACAGTCTTAAAATGCACCAGCTTAAGGTTGGACACAAGGAAGAATTTCTTCACAGAAAGGGTTATTAGACAGGGTGAGTCTTCTCAGAAAGGGTGAGTGGAATGTCCAGGGAAATGGTAAAGTCACCATCCCTGGAAGTGTTCAAGAAATGACTGGACGTGGCACTCAGTGCCATGGTGTAGCTGACACGGCGGGGTTCGGTCGCAGCTTGCACTCGAAGATCCCACAGCTCTCTCCCAACGCGATTCATTCTGTGATTGCGCGAAGATGGCGGCGTTCAGCGCGCGCTCGCGGCCAACGGCCGCCATTGGCCGCCCGCCATCGCCCGCCCCGGCCCGGCTCCGGCCCCGCCTCCAGCGCGCGGGCACGAGCGCGCGCCCCCCGGGTTTCTCGCGAGATCGAGAGCGGCTCCCGCGCTCGGTTTGAAGCTGCGCGCGCGGACGCTGCGGCCGTTGCTGGCGCGCGCGCGGGGCTGTGAGGGGCCGGTCCTGGAGCCGCTCCTCGGCCATGGGAGCCAAAAAGAAGCTGCTGCAGATCCAGGAAGCCTTTGAGCTCGCCCAGAAGCCTCACCAGAACCACGCGAAGCTCGTGGTAGCTCTGAAGAGCACTTATGCTCAGGTACGGCTGCCCTCGGGCGGCCCGGCGCGGGGGGAGCTGAGGGCCGCAGCGGCTGCTCCGCTGGTCCCGCGGGGAGCAGGGGCCGCCTCCGCAGTGTTCCCCTAAAACGAACACCAGTGTGCCTAACGAGAGCCCGCGACCTAAAAACAAACAAACAAACAAACAGAACTACCAACCCTCCCCAAAAGACCCACCCAAATGCCGCAAAACTGGGCCGCAGAACTATTCTGCTCAGTTGTCTCCTGTGAAGGCGGCGGTGAGAGCTGCCCGCAGATGTCGGTGATGCTGCGGGGAGGTGTTTGGGTACGCGAGATGTAGGTGTGACACAGGATGTAATGGACGGGAGTGTTGATTGTCGTCCTGAAATCTGTCAGCTGGGTGGAACCCCGCGGTCGTAATGTGCCTGCTGTGTAGTTACAGCAAAATACTCACCGAGGAGAGCACGACAGCGGGTGTGCCCCGACTGCTGGCTATAGCCCTTTAAAAATTTAAATTTAATTGGAAGCTGTCAATTATAAGCCCACGTATTTTATTTTTCGGTGGTACAGCTTTGAAAAATGAACCGGGTAGTTATCTTTTGTTGTGCTTCGATTTTTTTTTTTCCCAGGCGGATGATAAAGAAAGTTTTACTGAAAAATTCATTCATTTCCTCAAGTATGCTATGATAATCTACAGACGGGAACCAGCAGTGGAACAAGTGATCAATTTTGCAGCTGGATTTGTTACTTCATTCAATCAGATGGAGAAAGAAGATGGTAGTGAGGAGGAAGAAGAAGATAATTATTTTCTGAATTACGTGTTTAAATTTCTGCTTGAGGTACAGTTAACATTTATTCTTAAATGTCTACCATAACACATGGAAAGTTTTTGCAGTGGGGAAAACTAGCTGGTACCTGACAATAATTACAAAGTAGAACTTAAAAAGCGAAAGCAAAACAAAGCTAGTCCTTTACAGGTAACACCATCCCCATTCCCCCAACACAGAAAAATTCACCACACCCCACACAATAATCCAACTACTGGATTTCCAAATTTGGGCCTTTGAGAAAATATTAATGTTCTCCTATTTGGCTGTCAGATATGTCACTGTAGACTTTGCTATAGGTACATTTATAAGCATGAAATTGTGGAAGTGTGGTGGAAATTAATTTATACTCTTCCTTTGATAACAAAAATATTGAAAGATCTTCTGTACAACTGTGGTTGGCATATGTATTATTCCTTTCTGCTTACTGCAAGTGTTACATAGAAAGATAAACAGTTCGAATAGCATGAACACACAAATGGAATTACATTTTCCTAAACTATTGATTTGCCATGGAAAGGTTATTGATCAGGCCTAAGATAACAAATCATAATTGCTAATGTCTTCTTTTTCTTGTAATGTTTTGTGGAGGCAGAGCAGTAAGTTGGCTAATGCACTGCAGGCTGCATGCAGTGGTCAGCATGCTGCTTCCTTTGTGAAGGCACTGTCGATTTTCTAGAGTTACTGATCCAGGCAATAGGGCTGTAATTGCTTTTCAGTCGATTGACTTCTTAATCTTAAAAATAAAACTAAATTGGAAAAACTTTTGAAACACGGAAGTGCATATTTCATTTGCTCTGTAGAATATTAGCCACTTAGATGTGCATATTAATAGCCTTATGTTGGAAATGAGAAAAGTGTGATTATAAGGATACCTTTTCTTTCTTTCCCTAAGTCTCATGATGCGAACAGCCATGCAGTTAGGTTTCGAACCTGTCAGCTTGTTAATAAGATTCTGGGAAATATGCCAGAGAATGCCGAGATTGATGATGACTTATTTGATAAAATTAATGAAGCTATGCTGATTAGACTTAAAGATAAATTTCCGAGTGTGAGAATTCAAGCTGTCTTGGCCCTGTCAAGACTTCAAGATCCTAAGGATGAAGACTGCCCTGTTATTAATAGTGAGTAGTATTGGTCTTTCTCTTTTGTCTAAGAACATTTGTTAATTTACATTTCTTTAAAGCGTTTTTAAGCTTGCCTTTTTTTTTTTTAGGCATTGGTTAAATGGATGTTAGAGAGTATTCTTGTAATAATTAGTAAACTGTGAAACTGTTTGCCGGGGGAGATGGAAGATGCAAGTGTTGTGTGTTCAAGGGGAAAAGACAGAACTATTAGGAGAGATCTGCTAGACAATCATGCTGGGCTCAGGCTGCTCTATGAACTGAATGTAGAAGTAGGATTGTGAAAATGTGTTGTAAACTAGAGTGGAGGTATAATACCTGTTTGTTCAGTTATTGCCCTCTAAGGACTCTTTGGTACTGTTAATTGAATTGAATTAGTACAAAAATTCTTAGAAGAGTAGAGGTGGTAGAGAAAAACTATTGTCTCAAATTATGATCACTTTTCTAGAAGAGACCAGCATCTCTGCAACACAGGTGTCTTGATGATGTTTGTGGGTTTCTTTGTATGTGATATGAATCTTGACTAAGCTTCTACTTCCTTTGCCTCGAGGCAGGCCAAGTGTGGGTTTGCACCAGCACAGCTGGTATGTAAATTGTGCCCTGATTAATCTTTACATATTGCCTTTTGTGAAGAATTAGTTGGAGTTTTCTGTTGTTAAGGTACCTTCTTGGAAATTTTATTTTCTAAGTGCTGTTTATAGGTTACTTATTTAGGAGTACATAAATTTCATAGTTAATCACTGTCTCACGGAGCAAGATGAATGCGTGTATAGTCTGATTAAACTAATTTTATAGTTGCTTTTAATTTTGAAAAAGATTCAAGAATATAATAAAAAAGCGTTACGTGAGGGATTCACTGTAAGAGTTCTGGTAGGCTTAATGGAGATTGCAGTTTTCCATTTATAGGAAAATTTGAGGATCTACTTCAAAGATAATGAAGAGGTACAACTAGTGAATAGACATCTTAAAGAGCCAAAATTTGGAAATTTTTTTTTCCCTAGTAAATGACAAAGTGGTTATTTATAGGTGGCATCTAGAGTAGCAATTTTTGGAGTTATTAACTGAAGATACTTCTTATGATTGTGAACATTATTTCTTTTGACATCATAGCACTCAGCATTTAGTTACATAAAATCTTGGGGTTGTGACCCTGAACTGTTACCTAAATTATCAGCTCTGCAGGGGCAGGAGAGGGGTTTTGGTAACAGCTGCTGATTTTTTTTTTTTAAGTATTTTCTGTTTTTCTATGTTTCAAACTCTTATGAAAGCTTTATTATGACCATTTTATTTTCAGTTTACAGCACGTTGCTTGAAAATGATTCGAATGCAGACGTGAGACGTGCAGTGCTGTCGTGTATTGCTCCATCAGAAAGGACTTTGCCAATAATTGTAGGCCGCACTATGGATGTAAAGGAGGCTGTCAGAAAGCTGGCATATGAGGTAAATAGGATCACTTAACATTAATTTCAAAGGCTGGCTTAGGAAAAAGGCTTTAAATCTTTTATTATATTTCACTTAACACTAAGAACAGTTAAATAATTTATTTTTGTTTACAAAAATTTTGAGGGGGAGTGATTTAGTACAAGTTTTCTAGTTAAAACTGCTGAACTTGGCTGTAGAACTTGCTTGTTAG
This sequence comes from Melanocharis versteri, assembly GCA_013397845.1. Classification (NCBI taxonomy): domain Eukaryota; kingdom Metazoa; phylum Chordata; class Aves; order Passeriformes; family Melanocharitidae; genus Melanocharis; species Melanocharis versteri. The sequence goes on along the minus strand of VZTG01003225.1, from coordinate 524,451 downwards.
AAATTACTTTTGTGATGGAATTTGTCTGTTGAAGATCAGGTAGTAACAGTATAAATTATGTATGCAGTCTATTTTTATCTGTGCATTTTGTGATGTTATTGAAGCAAATTTGCTTCTCTGTTATTACATGGTAGATGTTAGGACCACAGCAGTAGTAACAACTTGCATGGTTCTGGTATTGCAATTTTGAGAAATATCAGCCGTTACTTGTGTTTACGTGTAGAGGTAAGAAAGTATGCTAACATGTCTGTTTCTTATGCAGGCATTTTAGGCAGGATCTTGAAACAAAATGTTCAATTTTTTTCACACAGAACCATCTTCTACTTTTTTTATCTTAGATTAAATTGTTTTTTTAACTGAATCTCTGTGTTAGTAGGCTTTTTAAGAAAAGTAGTAACTTCTGTAATTTATTGCAGGCATTCATTACCCTGGGCACTTTAAAGAGAATGGATAGTTGTCATGTCCAGGTGTTGCATTCAAGCAGAGCTGATGAGCTTCTAAGCTGTGTGTTAACTGTATTGTTTATTTTACTTTACGTTTTCTTCCGTGCATGAGGTTCTGCTTGTTAATGTGTTGTTATAGTGCTGTTGGTATAGGTGTTACAGGTTTCTATTGATTTAGGATTTCTGTGGGTGGTTAAAACTCAAAGTGTAAAACCACAAGTAGGTGATGGGTTTGTTTGTTATCATTTGTGGAAGTGTATTTTAATGTCTTAATTATTTTTAAGGTTTTGGCCGAAAAAGTTCACATGAGAGCTCTGACAATAGCGCAGAGAGTGAAATTGTTGGAACAAGGACTTAATGACAGATGTGGTAAGAGATCATAGCTTTCTTAACATCTTTATACAAATGTTTAAGAGGGAATGCTTTCTAATGTGTTGGGGTGATGTATGCAGAAGCTGTGATGGCAATGATAAGGAGCTCGAAGGGAGTAATGAGGTACCAGGAAGTGTTTAGACGCATGAAATCTGCTTGCTGCCTTGGTTTTCCAGGCCCCTTATAGTGAATAAACCAGAAAAGAATTGCACTTTCAAAAATCCTGAAAGCTGATGAGCTTTAAAACAGGGCCAAATGCTATTAAAATTAAAAACTAATAATGTAGTTAAACAGAGAAGTAGAAAATTGTAATTAATTTGGTGTAATTGGAAATGTTTCATTACAGATATTTTTGTAACTAATAAATGTATTAAAGAATTTAAACGTGAACATTAATATCAGTTTGAAAATATTTCCTATGTGCTTTCAGAGAGAAATCTTCTCTGCTGGTGTTTTTTTTATTTAACTAGCTTAAATTTTCTTTTAATGAATCTTTGGCCCTTATGCATTTCACCATGAAGCAGCTTTATTCTTTTTAATGTCTTTTGTGCTGTATCACTCTATAGAAAGAGCCAGCAGAATGTACCCATAATTGTGTGTGGTGGTGTTGCCAAAAGGTCGAAAGGCCACATGCATCTGAGTGAGGCTGTCTTTAGATGTAAAAGTTTTTTGGATAGAGGTTTTTTTAAATTCCTTGTGAGGGGAAAAATTATATTGCCTCAAAAATGGGATGTGCCATAGGTAGTTCTTGCTGGTTTTTTTTGTCATTTAAGGTAATGTGAAGTTTAACTGTATAGTAATTTTTTTTCTGAAAAAGACATCTATAGAAAAATGTTTTGTGAAAGTATGTTTAAAATTTGGTATTATTAAGCTTTGTTTTAAACTGTTTGAATTCCTGTATTATTAGATGCTGTTAAGGACGTAGTGAAGAAGAAGCTACTTCAAGCCTGGTTACAATTCACTGAAGGGGATGTTTTAGAATTGCTTCATAGACTGGATGTAGAAAACTGCCCGGAAGTGGCCATCCCAGTACTAAATGCTCTGTTTTCAGTATCTCCACTTCATGACGTTGTTCAGAACTGTAAAAACCTTGATAGCAGGTATGCAGAGCATTCTTCATTTGCAAAAGATGAGTATTTTGTATGAGAATATAAAGCTAAAGTCCTTTTAACCTCTTAAGACACTGGCACATTTCCAGAGGCTGTAAGAAAGTTATTTCACTATTATTGATGCCTTTTAAAGCCAGACAGGCCCACATCTATAGCTCTGGAGTGCAATGTGTATAGCATCTACTGATTTCAAAGGATCTGCCATGCTACTAACTAGAATGCAAGTTACTTCATTAGATACTGTGCATTTCCCCCCATAATACAAAGTAAGATTTGGCTATTGCTTTTCAATCAGTGACAATTTGTCATTTAATTTTGTCATCTGAGGTTAGACTCCCTGCACTGTTCAAAATCATTCCATTCTGATTGGTCTGACTCAATCCTGAGCGAAATTAAACTTCCATTCTGAAGGACTGGGCTATCTGAGAATTTTTTAAGTAGTAGGTCTGTTAGACCGATGACATTTTGAAAAATAAGTTAAATTATTCCATAGGTAATGAAGCTTACATTAATTTAATTTATGGAAAACACTAGGGTTGTTTCTGTATGAAGTTTCTGAGTACAGCTTGAGTGATGGAGTATCAGAATGATAAATGGCTAGATTTTTGAAGTCTGTGATTTCTGTTTGTTAAATTTACATTTAAATAAAGACTTGTCAGATTAATGAGAAGCTGTCAAATGATCAGTTTTCATCTACATGTTGCCTTGGGTGTTTTTGGCTGGGTTTTTTGTTTGTTTTGTATGTGAGCAATCTAAAGCAAAACCAAAATTGTTGTTGATAGTTTACAAGTAAAATTGGATTTGAGAGAGTAAAAAGTACCACCGCAATGATACTTTTCTGTTTTGAGGTAGAATTAATGCACAACTTAATGTTCTGCTTCTGAAAACAAAGATTAATTGCCATGCTTGGCATGGAAAATACTATGAATCTAAAAAAGAGTGGGGGTCCCATGATGGATGATCTACCTATGGTGGCAGATGGATGATGAGCTTACAGAGGTGCTGAGAAGAAATTGTATTAGGTTTTGCATTTGACATACTGTGATTGCTACTCCATTATTGTGTCAAGATCTTGTATTAAGAATGGAAGAAACAATTCACAGACAGAAGCTGAAAAATATTTGAATGCAGTTGTTGCATTTCTACGGATTAATGGTGTTCAGTTTTCCAGACTTGTGCCGTGATAATGTTTCATAAAGTACCTGTGTGGTTGCTCTAGAAGGTCTGAAGGGTTGGGCAGAATGTCTCTGCAAACTGGTGTGAACAGCCTTGAGTTAAAATACTGAGAAGGGCAATGTCATGAATGGCTTGGGGAGCTCTGTGTCCTCAAGAGAGAGGAAGTTATTTTTCTCAATCTATAAGTGTTTCTATGGGGAATACTTTTGACAGGGTTTTATTTGCATTTTAGAAAATAATCTTATTTCTTATTTTCTAATACTTCTGTGTATTTGTTTTTTTAGACTGTTTTATTCATCTCTTCATATTTGTTTATTTTTGTTTAGAAAACTGATTCCACTGGAGGATTTAACAGCTGAGAATGTGTTATATTGGAGATGTCTTTGTGAATATCTAAAATCAAAAGGTGAAGAAGGTGAAGTTTTACTAGAACAGGTGTTGCCAGAACCAGCTATATATGCAGATTATTTATTGAGGTACATGGCATTTAAAAATAAATCTCTTAATTAAAATAGAATTTTTTTTTAAAGTAGAGAATATTTCTTTTATTCAAATGTTCAGATATCCTCCAAACCTGAAGTTGTGCTTGAACAGTGATTTTAGCTTTTCTTCACTTTTTAAAAAAGATTTTTGAGAGGTTTTATACCTTGCAGAAACCGACACTTCTTCCATTGTTGTTATTTGTGAAAATAAAGTAAAATTTTGCTGCTGTCCCTAAGAGAAGCACTTTTGAATTGAAACTTCCCTTCTCTTTTGCCTGCTCAGGCAGGCATGCTTTCTAAAAACTTAAATTTGAAGGCAGTGACAGAGCTGCAAAATGAACCATTTACAGAACAAGTATTTAACTGGGGGGTTCAGGAGGGTGGAAATGAATGTTTTGCTAAGGCAATATTTTTACCAAAGCGAAGAATGATAATTTTTGGGGGCGGGGGGGTGGTTTATGTTTTAGGTTTGGGTTTTTTTGTTTCTTTGTTTTTTTGGGTTTTTTTGGTCTTTGTGAGATTCTTTAGTCTTAACATAAATTTTGAACAGAATTTGCTTGTGAGCATGGATAATGCTGGGAAATCTTAGCTGAGGTGGTGTACCTGTAAAACAGAGTGAATCTTTTTGAACTGATTATGAATCAGGTCTGCTGAAAAATGCATTGTATTGATGGATGTTTCCAATTAAAAATATGCATATTCTTTTCTCCCTACTAGGTGTAGTATACTGGTAGTAATTACAGAAGTCATTGCTACTTTTCAGTGTGGAATGTGTTAACATGTTTCGTAAACATTTAATAAATGAAGCGTCTGTGCTTCCCTGGTTTTGAAATGTATGTCCTGTCTGGGGGGTGTAAATTTATTCATTCATAATTCATTTAACAGTCTGTGAAACATTTCTTTTCCAAAAAATTTGTTCTAGAGAACATTAGTTCTCTTTCCATCCAATCTTACTCAAAGTGCCTTCAGTTACATTACCCTTCAGGGTGAGGCTGAAATTAATCAGGTTTGCTAGTAATTGTTTATGCTATCGACTGTTAAACCCCTCATTGCTGAGCTGTGCCACCAGTTGTTTCAGGTAAGATTTGCAGCTCTCAATGCTCTGGTGTACAGTGTACAGTTGTGCAGTGCACTGTGAGGGTGTTGGTTAGGAGGAGCAAGAACATGCAAGTCATTGGTACTTCAGAAAAAAGCAGCATTGCGAGCTGCATTTCGATATTCGCTGTTACCTGGTGCAGGCAAAGTTATTATTACATGATCAGGAACACTTGATTTTTATTTCAGATGTTCTTAAATAGTAAATACATGCAAAGTTTTTTATGTCCTAAATTTGAAGAAATTTAAACTTGATAAAAATAACAAGCTGTTACTGAAAAGTATCTACAAAGCTGTGGTAGAAAAACATCTTTTTCACAGCTCATGTCAATATTTGAATTATATTTTATGACATTCTATTCGGTATTGAATTTTGTACGTGATATGTTTCACTCCAGATTTTCTGAACATGCATAACTCTCACTGATAGATAAAATTTTGATAAAAGAACAATTGAGTCCAGAAAAATAAAGAAATAGAACAAACTGATTACACTTTCCATGCTATGTGACTGAATGTATCTGATAACAGATGGTTATTCTGTGATGACATATTTGATCAGATTAAGAATTGACGGTACAGTTTCATGATTTTCTTGTATTTTTGTCTTGTATGCAATATAACAATTGTGAACTTTTAAAAAATACATTGTACCTAAATATGCAGAAAATAGTTAGAAAAATGGTACATCTATACATTTGTTCCTAAGGTGTTGCCTTTATGCATTTTTACGGAACTGAAATAACATGTAGCATTTTTTGACATTTTGTATTTCTTATTGTATTACATTCACAAAAGGGGTTTTTTTAGATGCAGTGCGTTATTTTGAAACTGTACATTATTTGGTATAAATAACTTTCTGAAAAATAATCTATGAAAAGAGCACAGTCATTAATTTTTAAGGTTTGTACCTAACGTAACCACATGTTTATACAGGATAAGAAAGTGGTGGGATTTTTTTATTGGGGGTGGGGCAGGAATGGATATTTGGATTTGTTTGGAGAGTGCTTATTTATTTACTTATTTATTACTGTCCAACAGTGAATCTGAATGTAATTATATCTGTTCTGTTTGGATTCAGTTATCTTCAAAATATGCCAATTCTTACTGAAGAAGAAAAAGAAGACTTTAACTGTTTTGAAAACCTGATGACAAAAGAATTTATAGGCCAGCAACTGATTCTAATCATAGGCTGCATGGATACCACGGAAGAGGGAGGAAGGTAAGGTTAAATATCAAACTTGTGTTACTAAGCTTATGACACTCATGCCTGAGGACAGGCATAGAACCTCTGCTGGGAAAAGAACCTGATCAAACAGACAAAATACGGTTCTGATGCTAGCTGGAATAGAAAGTAGTCTCCTTGATGGAATTGGTCCCAAAATTGTGCCAAATATTGTCTGCTTAGTTTTATGGAAAAGTAAGTTTAATGCAGATTCAACATTGTTAGGGGAAACATATTCATTTGTTTTCATAAAGTATTGAGATTATGAAATTACAAGACTGTTTATTTAGAGCATAGTGTGTAAAAAATAAAAGGAGAAAAACTGATAGCTTCACAACAGATGACTTGCAGCAAGCAGCCTGTTTGTTTCTTTTGTTTTTAAGCTATAATCTGCTAAGGCCTAAAAGGCTACAAATATCTTAGGTGCCAGGCTAAATTGGACTGTGTTAACTGAGTCATTATTCGAACAGCCTTTTGGTGTGAAGTAAGAAGAGTGAATGAATTTGGAAATTCATACTATCTCAGGCATTTTGTGAAAACTTGCAGTTATGAACACAGCAGTAATTTCAAACTCTCAGTGGAATGTGTAAACATGTGCCAGACTGGCAGGATAGTTTAAGTTGTAGTTTTTT
>VZTG01003225.1:418577-517852 GCA_013397845.1 Melanocharis versteri | reverse complement strand
TTTTTTTCCCAGTTTTCAGTCAGATAATTTCTATGAAAGCATTCTGCAGTATTGATACTGTTTCTGCTGGTATGACTTTTCTTTGGACAGTAGGGACATCTGATTAAAAAATTCAGCGTTTTCTAATCAGGAAAAAACAGGTAAAATCAATAAAAGACAAGCATTGCTAAGTAAGAAGATACATTTGGCAGTTAATGTAGCTATGGAGAAAAGTTTCTCTCATACTGTAGTATAAAGTCTTCACACTATCTCCAGGCTGGTAGGATAGAAACTCTTATGTCTTTCATTTTCTTGAATGAGCAAACATTGTTTGTTTGTCTGTTTTTTTTTCCTATAATGCAGAAAGCATCTGTTAGTTATTTTACAAAAGATTCTCATTTTACCTTCGACTTCACCAGCACTTATACCTCTGCTTGTTGAAAGATTGCTCAGTATTATTAATGATGAGGACAGAAGGATTCAAATTGTAAGTAATTGTAAAAGCTTGTTTTCTATTATCTCTCTTCTCCATAAATCAAACAGCCCTATAAAGCATAGTAAAAGAAATATCAATGTTTAAATATTGTCTCCTTCCCCCTTGGGTTTTTTTTGGGGTATTTTGTTTTGGTTTGTTTGTTTGTTATTATTTTAGTTTTTAGCATAGCTGCATTTTGTGGTTCTCTAGAGACCTTTATGTTTAGAGACGTGACTGGTATTGCAAATGCAATCCTCAAACTAGGGAAGTGTTACCTTCAGTGGCCCGTTCCAGAATACTTCACCGTATTAGATGCAAAGTGTTTTCGCAAAAGCATTCAAAGTGAGGATGATGTAGATTTCCAGGTTTCATATTTCTCTTCCCTTCTGTTAGCTCAGATAGGTACTTAAGGTCTTATTCATTGCTTACCCAGCTGAATGGGAGAAAATGGGATTGAAATGTGCTCATGGTCACATTGTGTTGCCAAATTGAGGGTAATTTACAGGGAATGAGCTGTTAAGAGAAACTGCACAGATGTGCAGTAGTTTTTCAGAAGAATAATATTTTAAATTTGGAAAAGTTAAATGCTTATTATCTATCTGAACTGCAATTAATGGCACTAGTATACTGTTTGTAACAATAGCTTGCAGAAATTACATCAGAAGTTCGTGCGCCAAGTGTTGCAGTTGACCAGCCTGTTGACGCTGCTGAAATAAGGAAGCGGGAGCTTAAGGTGAGCAGATTTTAGTTAATAAGAAAAATATTTTTTTAAGCTTAACCATCTAGAGTTTTATATAGTAGGTTAATATTGGCTAGTGTCAATAGTGTATCATTGGCTACTACCACAGAGGTTATTGTATTAATTTTCTTTTTACTTTGTATTTCAGCTGGCTGAAATAAAAGTGAAACTTTTTGAAGCAAAACAAGCTTTGGAAGAATGCATTACTCTTCAGGATTTTAATAGAGCATCAGTATTAAAAGAGAAAATAACTGAGTTGGAACACACAAAAAATGATCTGATAAAAGCAGCAGAGCAAGCTGAAATTAAAGAAATGCATGTGGAGAAGGTGTCTTCCCTTCCTGTATTCCTAAATACTGGTTATGTTTTAAAATTTATTCTTAGTTTTAAAAGAAAGTGTAGCTTGGCCTTGTCTCAGATACATTTTTAAAACTGAAACCAAACATTTATGGTATTAGTATTCTTCTTCTGCAAGTATAGAAGCTCTATAAGTATGCTTAGCAAAAAATAAGTTGTATAGAAGCTGATGGTATGCTCTAGAAAAAAAAAGAATTGCAATTAAACTCTTCTTTTGTCTTTGAATAACTAAAGAATTCTAAAAGGGTCTTGTTCTTACTCTTTTTACTCTTAGCTAACTGAAAACATGAAAAGGAATTCATTTTGATCATAGCTTATAGACAGATGATGATTAATATTCTTGCACAACAAATGTGTGGTGAACAGGAAATGTTTATTTGGGTAGGGACAAATTATTATTAATGGCCCCATTCTTCTTATCATAGCCACCATTTGTATTGATAATGTTTTTCTCTTTTTCCCTGACCGACTTGAAGAATGATCCTGAAACACTGTTGAAGTGTCTGATCATGTGCTATGAGGTTCTGAAGCTCATGTCACTTTCTAAAGGAATCAGTCCAACCATTCATGAAATCATTCAATCTCTGGTATGTAGGAATACAAAATAATGTTTACATTATAATGAAAATGGATACATCAAAGCTGACCCTTGGGTGCTGGCAGGAGGGTTTGGGATTATTTCACAATGACTTTGCTGTGTTGGGTGCTTTTAAGCCTTCCCAGAACCTAGTGTTTTCAAGGTGAGTATACATAATGCTGCTCTGAGCTCCTGTGCCAGAACTGGTTGTGGCAGAGAGATACTCAAATACAAGAGGAATATGATGAATATTTGACAAATGTGTGACAGTGTTGAACAGGGCTGAATTATACTGTGCCAAGTGGGGTAATTAGATGTCTGCTTACTGCCCTTAATTACTTGGATTTTATATCAGCCAAAGTTCTCAGAGCTCTAATAGAGAACTTTTAAGGGTTTTGTTTTTGTTTTGGCTTTGATTTTTGTTTGTTGTTTCTAGTCAGAAATTTTTTATCTAGGAAAGACTGGAACCCACATAGACCTTTCTTCCCTTCCATGTACAAGGAAAGGATTCCCCTCACCCTGCCTCTGTTTTGTTAGGACCTTTGAAGAGCAAAATACTTTTGTATTGAAAAATAAGACAGTGGCATTATTGGGCTCTTGGAGTCTACAAGATATACTTCCTAGTTTCCATTGAGAAAAGTATGGATTTTTCTCCTAAATATCACAGACTTTTAACTGTTACTGAGTGTATGGAAAAAAAAAGGAAAAAGGTAATACGCCATTGTATGAATGGTGCATCTATCTCAGAATATTCTGTGCAATTCTTATCCCGTCTATTTAGAAAGTTTATATTTGAAGTTTATATTGGAAGTAGTCAAGAGAAGGACAGCAAGGAAAAGTATGAAATGGCTGCTATTGAAGAACAATTCAAGATGAAGAACTATTCTCTCTTTGTAACCTGGAGAGGATTTAAGGGAGAGGGCAGAAGGCATAAAACATGGGAGAAAGTGAGTGAGGATTGGTTGGTCACCCCACAAACCTATGCACTAGCAAGCTCAGAACAAACAAAATGCGCTCTTCACCTAATCTGTAATCTGTGGAATTCCTTGTCTCAGGATGTGTGCGTGGTGAACACTGGGACAAATTGCAAGGAAGACTGAGCAAGTTCAAGAAAAATGGATATGGAGTGATTAGGTACATAGGAGCAGCCTGGTAGCTCTGGTGTCTCTCAGCTGCAAATTCTTGAGACCTTGACAAGAATTCTTGGGAAGTATCTACTTAGTCTATTTATGTAATTTGGATTTGATCTTTTGATAAGTCGATGATTAACTGGATGATCTCAGAAAGGGCATTCTTAGACTTTAGCCTGCAAAGAAATTTGCTTAAATATAGTGGAACCACACTAAATTCTTTCAGATGTATAGAAGTATTCTTAGAAATCCTAATTAGTGTTGTGTATTCCAGAAACATTTTCATTTGGTCTTTTTCTAATTTTCACATTTGTTGTTTATTCCACTTTTCTTTCTCCAAGACCTTGCTTTTGTATTGATGTTCCTGTTGGAGTTTCATGTTTTAAGTGACTTGGGATACTTTCTTAGTTTGTTTTTTTTTTTTTAACTTGAACTCCTTAGTAAATGCAAAAATATTAAACCGTGCCGTTGTAATGTTCATACTGTATCTAGTCTGGTTTTTCTTTTGTGTGGATTTTTACAATTGTCTTCTCAAAACTATTTCAAGTACATCAAAGTGCCATCTTTATTTTGTAACTTGGAAATGGGTATTGTTTCTCTGTAAGAATGCTAATGTCTTTAAGGAAGAAATGTATAGGCTTATAGTGTGTTGGTTTTTTCATCTTCCAGAGTGATCAACTCGATTTTGTTTGAAAACAAATATTTATTAAAAACAAACACAAAGCAAAACACTCATGTGACTTTTGCTATTATATTGTTGCTGATTTCGAACAACATACTCAATCTGCTTCTGTTTATATCTAGATAAACAGAGCATTTGGTAGTTGTCATTTTCCAATCCTATATCAAAATAAATTATTTTTAATTTCAGGGTTAAGCATATTTTAGTAGTCAGAGTTTTATTTTCAATTTATGTATTTCATCTATAAAGTTTAATATTACTGTTTTCAGGTACTTCCAGGTGTAACTAATGTCCACCCAGCTGTGAGAAATATGGCAGTTCTGTGTTTGGGTTGCTGTACCCTTCAGAACAAAGAATTCGCCCAACAACAGCTCCCACTGCTGTTACAGGTAAAATATCTGATCAGAAATGAAATGATGGACCTTGTGACTTAGTAAATAAATCTAGTCTTGTGTCTATAACAAGCTATCATACATAGTAATGTTCCTTGAGAGCCAGCGATTCCTGATTTTCTGAAGATCTTGGGAGTATGATTTCATGTAGATTATTCTGGTAGTAGCATGTTTTTCCTTTGTAAGGTCACCTGTTGTCTTGAAATTTTCCAGGAATTCCTTAAGGTCTCACTTCCTCTTCCAAATCTGGGTGAAATCTGTCATGTATTTGTTACTCAGTACAGAAAAGAGAAGCTGTAGGATTGTCTAAGCTTTCCTTGGGAAACCAAACTAAAAATGTGTCTGTGATGGCTGTCACATTTCTGTTGCATACTCACCTGTGATCTTGAGTGTCTGATTTAAATTCTGAATAATTAATTTGTTTATGGATTAAGGAAGAGTTGTTAAGTAGAAGATAAAGCAATATTCAAACTAACAAACAATAGCATGGCCAAACATCTATGGATATGGAGCATGTTGGATGCTGTAATATCCACAATTCCCGTTCTTGTGAATGTTCTTTTACCAAGCTAATTATATCAAATATGACACTTGTTAACCCTGGTTTTCACCCTGGCTTTGAGGGAAGTGTGGGTGGCCATTGTGCTTTTCTAAGAGTGTGTTCAGGCAGACACTGGAGAAGTGACAGCAGGCGTTGAGCCGATATGCTTGGCTCAGACAAGATGGTAGAGCTGTCAGTCATAGTGGGAGAACTTTGGGTTCCTAAAAAGGCAGCATTTACTATTGTTTTAAATTTACCTTTGAGTATGTCACATTAAAAAAAAAAGGTTTGTTTAGAGAGGATTTCATTTACTTTAGTAACTTAAATTTTTGAGTTAAGTAATTATTTCTGCAGGTACGAAACCCCACAATCTCTATGTTGGCTGCTATCAGAAGCAGGGTGTTGGGCTAAACAGATGTAGAATCTCTGGGCTAACCCACAATGTATGGTTTTACTTGCATGTAATTTGAGCTATAATACATGTAGTAACCTATGTAACTTTGACTTTTATTACTCTCTTGGTCCCTGTTGTCTTTTTCCATACTGTTGATTTTAATTAAGCTGTACTTTTATTAAGCTGTATTTCTGTAATGCTTACACTCTGGAGCTACCACAGGCAAACAAACTTTGTTAGTTCAGTGTATGTTTACAGGTTGAACAATAAAATTACATCTCACACACTCCGTGAGTGAAATTCATTTGCTTTTATGTGCTGCAAATTGCATAGATTACTTGATAAATTATTTCCCAGATGGTATAATGAATTCAGGTTTAAATGAGTATCACACCTTCCTAAAGTTTGAAAATTGATTCAAGTATTATAAAAAGTTTCCCAAAATAATCAGTCTTATTAAAGGAAAAATCTTACTATGCTAATTTCAAGATTGGTAATCTACTGGATGATGATGTATTTATTTTCCTTATTAAACCTAGGTTTTACAAATAGATAACATAAAGATAAAGCTCAGTGCTTTAAAGGCAATCTTCGATCAACTAATGCTGTTTGGAATTGAGCCTTTTAAAACCAGAAGAGGCAGTGACTCTCAAAGTGAAAGTGCACCCATTAGAACTGAAAATAGTGAGGACGAAAGTGAAACAGTAGAGGAGGAAGAGGAGACTGCCACAGTTCACAGCCTTCTGAAGCTTCTTTCTGGTTTCTTAGACAGTGAGGTAAGGAATATTATAAAATTTGCCTTAGTTTTGTTTTGAAATTGTTTTTGCAGATGGCTTATCATCCTATTAGGTTGCCTGGGAATATTATGTTGTGTGAATTGAAATTAATAGTCTAATATTAAAATACCTGTCCTAGAAAATGACTACAAGTTTGTCACTGGTACAGACTAACATTGCTCTTGAGCTGTTTTGCATTCTGTGCAGGTGTAAAAATGTGAATGTAGAGGAGTGATTGGTAAGGTAGGATATAGGCCATTACACTAAAGTATTGGTAAAAAGCATTATGGTTGGTGTATTGTGTATATGATGAGTTCTTTCTTCAGTATTCAGAACTTAGGACAGAAGCTGCAGAAGGCATTGCCAAACTGATGTTCTCTGGGAGGCTGATCAGTTCCAAGCTCCTGTCTCGCCTTGTCTTGTTGTGGTATAATCCTGTGACTGAAGAGGATACTCGGCTTCGACACTGTCTGGGCGTTTTCTTCCCTTTGTTTGCTTATGCAAATAGGTAATGGTCTTTGTAATTTGTTACATGACAATATACATTGATCTAGCCGCTTTAGGAGCCTCTTTTTGGTCTTGCACAAGTAGAAATGGCACAAATGCAAATTAGACTTAGACATCTAATTCAGCCTCCTATGCCTATTGCTTTTGAAAGTACATAATCTCAACCTGTGACCATTCTGAAGACTTTCCATTAATTCCCTTTTACCCCTGTGGCTTTCTATATGTTTGTTTTTCTTTCCTAAGCCTACAGTTGAAACTGTTCTCAAAGATACTGAATAAAATGAACTTAAAAAAATGTGCTTTACTTATGCTGTTGAGCACTACAGGTAGGCTTTGAAGTGTCACTAAAAAGTAGCTAGCAGGAATGCTTCAAAAGAAAATAATCAGTGCCCAGCAGTTATCAAAGCAGCAGGCTGCTGGGTTGTGGTTTGGGGTTTGTTTTTGAACTGAGGAATACTCTAATTTAAATTCACAGCATATTCAAATCTCCTGTTTATTTTGGTGGTGGACAAAAGAGGTAGAGACATTGTGTAAGGGAATAACAGCTTAAATAGCAATTCTCATCTCCTTTTACCTGCTGTAAGAAAAAAATATTTAGCTTACTTTTCAGCAGCTGCTAGTGGTTTTATCGAGTTAGAACAAGCTGAGTATTTATCTGGTTTTTTATAGTTAAGTTTTAATTTAGGTGTATTATGTTACCTTATCTATTTCTCAAACCAAATTGAATTGAATTTTTGTGGCCTATATGTTGCCACATTAAGAGGAGTAGTACAAAGGAGAGTTGTCTTGAAGAGGCAAAAAACCCCTAAGCAATATATTTTTGCTGTTGTCAGAAAAAAAACAAAGAAAGATACCCAGTTTCTTATAGAATGGGGTTTTCCCTACTTAAATTCTTACGAAAGTAACAGAAAAATTGATTTCATATGTTTCTGGTGTCTCTGATAATGAGTAATGAATTTTAGCTTTTAACACTGATAATTTTTTACTTGTAAATATCATCTTCTGATGCTGTGAATTTCATTCTCTTTTTTTATGAGTTCTAGTGATTGCCCACCTGAGTAATCCCATGTATTTCCAAGTCATTTGCAAATGAGGCAGTTTCTTGTGGCACCTCATAGATGATCTTTTTCTTGAAAAAATAGCATGGTGTATGTGTTAAGCAAAAACCAGAAAAAAATCCTGTGTCTTAGTCTGGCTCATTGATTGAGAATCTCTGTTTAGTTAGGTAATCTCATTTCTTTTCTGTCTCAAAACATTGTCTGCATCATGGATCACAAATGGTCCATTTTAAGTTGAGTAATTTACTTTCTTCAGTTATTGATACTGTATTATTATAAGTGAATTATTAAATACCATGTGTAGTTCAGAACTTGTCTGCAAAGTTGCCATTCAGTAAAGGAGAATTTGGGTAATAAATGAGATTTGGTGGAGGCTCATACCTAAATTCAATACTGATCTCCCACTGAATTTTGAAATTCCATTTGTTTTCTGGGTGCTGCTCTGTTGATCTTTCCATCTGGTCACAGATATAATCAAGAGGCTTACTTTTTAAAATGAAATATTTGAACTCTGGGGAAAAAATGTTGATCCTGACTTTTTAAATTAATGTGTCATGTCAGAAGGGTGGTATGAGATGCTAGAACAGGGACAAGGTCCTGTAACCGGTGAACAATTCTTACTCATGGAATGTCTTCTATAGAGTATTAAACTCTGAGGCAGCCTCAGAGGAGAAGCTTGTGCCTACATGTTATTAAAGGTGTTTTTTTTCATTTACAGGAAATAATCTGAATGGTACTTCAGTAATACTTGAGCCAATATAAAGCCTTAAAGCTGCTGAAAGGGGGAGTTCTTGCTTTGGTTCTTTTGTAGCCAGTTGTAGTGCACAAAAGGGCTTTTTTGTCAGCTGGTTTGGCTCCATAATCCAGCAGCAAATAATCTGCTTTTTTAAAAAGAATTTCCTAATTTCCTTTCTTAGTTTTCTCCTGTAGTTATTTGGTTCAAACAGGAAGTTAATACAAATATCAGCAAGAGTAAAGGCTTCATTTCAACCATACCTTGTACTTTTTGACATCTTACTTGTTAAATTGTTTTGACAAATCTTGTGGAACCACACTTTTAGACAACTTGCTGCAGAACCAAGTGAAACATGATTTTTAGGCTTGCTTGGCAGGAGTTATGAGCTCTTCTGAGAAAAAAGCATGAGTATTTCTTCCAAAAATCCTGTTAACCACTGCATACTTTTTTGCCAGGTTTCCTTGCTGTCTTACACAATAAAAAGTAGCCCCAAAGAAAAATGCCAGCAGAAAGGAGGAATGAGCAGAAAACAAGATTAATCTATGAAAACAAATTAGAGACATGTATTTATGTAAATGTTCTCTCTTGTCCTTCAAGATAGAAGATGTATATATCAGTTGGGTTTTCAGTAGTAAGGATAAATGTTCAGATTCTTCAGAGGAAGGAAGTGTTATTTAAAACTTGCTTGAAATACCATGTGCTAAAATTTCAATTGGTTCTATGAAACAGTTTTGGTATCTTGATCTTGCTGGCTGTTGCTACCAAGTTTGGCTGCTCCCATTTTGCTTTGATTGATGTAACAGGTCGGTGAACTTTCATCATGGAAGAGAAAACTTAATTATGTCTCATTGTGCTACTAATATTTGACTTCACTGAAACAGGTCTAACCAGGAGTGCTTTGAAGAAGCTTATCTTCCAACTCTGCAAACACTATTAAATGCTCCTGCAACATCACCTTTGGCTGAAGTAGATATCAGTAATGTTTCTGAGCTGTTAGTGGACCTGACCAGACCGAGTGGACTGAAATGTCAGTCCAAGAAGTCTCAGGACTATCAGGTACAATGTGTTAAACTGTAGGAAAGTAATACTTCTGTAAGATAAAGAACTACTCCCCCTTTGCTTACTACTACCTGTCTGGGCCTCTCTGGGATTCCCAGTGTCAGCAGATGGATTAAATGAAACGCCTGTTCAGGTAATGAAGTCTTTTAGCTTGACACTTTTCTCTTAATAGTCTAACCCTTTTCTTCCCCCCCTCCCCCAATTTCCCCTCTCTCTTACAAATAAAAAATGCTATTAGGAACTTGCACGTGGCTAATTGTTTATATTGTGAAAGGTATTTATAAAAATCAGTTGGTGAATGTACTGAAAATAGTGCATTTTAGGAAAATGTTTCCTGTGTAAAATTAGCTAACTGTTTAAATCAGATTGTTCTCACTGCTGTCTCTTGTAAATAGTTCCCAGCAAAATTACTGATATCTAATTTCTTTCCTTTGCAGGAGTTAACAGTGCATGATTCTTTAGCCATGAAAATTTGCAATGAAATCCTGGCAGACCCAACTGCTCCAGATGTCCGTATTTATGCAAAAGCTTTAAATTCACTAGAACTCAGTAGTTCTTTTACAGAGAATCTTCTGGTGTTGCTCAATGAGATTCAAGAGGTAGTATATAAATAGCATTCTTACCTTTTCAATCATTGGTAGTCTAATATTCTTATATGTTTAAAAATGAAGGGCCTTTTGTTTACTATGATGATATGACTGGAATTTCTCTTCTAACCAGTCTTTGAAAATTAATTTTTGAGTCATTTACAGAAATCTGAGCTGATATCACTGCATAAACCATAGACAGTATAACCAGCTTGAAACAGTGTGCCTGACTTGTTACATTACAGTACAGTAAGTTCTTTTGATAACTGTGGTGTACTTATTTAAGTTAAAATAAAATTCAGTATTAAGTGTTGCAGTTTTGCAGCTTATCTTTAGTTAATTATTAACAGCTGAAATTTTACACCTAAACATATGATTAAATGGGAAGATCATTAGGCAAATAAAAAGATGCTTGATTTAAGATGAAGTGGGAGGGGATTACAAGAGTTTTAATTTGGTGCTTTTATTAACATGGAAAAAAATTAAAATTTGGAAGTGTGGCGCATGAACGCAATAGTATACAGAAATGTTGAAAAGCATGCTGAATCCACTTATGGGCATGTCATCCAGAGGTAGCAGTACTCTATGTAGAGTTGCTTTAATTTCTTTAAGGTTTCCTTTAAAAAAATTATGAAAAAACCCCTGGGATTTTAGTGCCTAGTATTGACGGAGAAAGTGTTTCTCCTTTCAGCTTGACTGGTCACTTTCATGTCACACATTGTATCCTTTGTGCAGAAGTAATTTCAACTAATCCTATTAGTGGGCAAATTTAATAGATAAAAGAAATAGTTGTAAATTTAAGTAGCATTTAACATTAAATGTCTGTTCTCCAGAAAGTGGAAGATAAACCATGTCAAAGAGCTATTGAGAAGATCCTAATGAAATTGACCAAGGATCCTAATGTGGGCAAAAACCACTCTGGAAGAACTGAGGAAACAGATCTCTCTGAAAGAACACAGGAAAGAGATGTCACATTGTCTGAAAATCCTGTTCAAAATGGAGAAGGTAATTCAGGAGAGGTGAAGTACAGGCAGGTGTACAATTCAGTGAATTGTTTGGATGTTATGAAAACAAGAAGCAATAGGACTTGGGAGACAACCCCAGCTCCCTCAGCTACTCCCCATATCACTTGTGCTCCAGACCCTTCCTCAGCTCCATTGCCCCTCTCTGGACTCACTCCAGCACCTGAATGTCTTTCTTGCAGTGAGGAGCCCAAAACTGACCATGGGATTTGAGGTGTGGCCTCATCAATGCTGAAATTGATGAAAAAGGGGAATAGTCACTGCCCTGGTCCTGCTGGCCAAAAAGTCTCTGGTACAAGCCAGGATGCCACTGCTGGCTCATGCTCAGCTTATGGGCATTCAGCTGTTAGAGCTGGTCCTTTACAAATTCAGTGTCCTCAAATGGACAATCACTGTTCCTGTGCTCCTGGTCCTCCGATTCAGGAGACTGGGCAGCCTGAGGTCCATCAGTAATATTAAAGAGTCACGCAAATAAAGCACTGAATGGCTCTGCTTGTTCTCCAGTCCTGTTCGTCAGTCCTTCTTTACTATCTCACAAAACACTGACCAGGTTCAACTGTAATTGAACTTTGGCCTTTTGTGCCTTCTCCCTCCTTGTATGAACCACAGCCCTGTCATCTTCCTGCAAAGCCTGACCTTGCTGTCAGAGATCTTGCAGTTCCTTTTTCCTCTTGAGCTCCACAAGGAGGTCCCTGTTCAGACAAGCTGATCTTCTGTCCCGCTTGCTCGGCTTCCAACACAGTGGAAGGGGCTAAACAGTTGTCAGGAATAGTTTATGTATGATTGACCTTTGTTGGGGTGGAGTTACAGCTGAGTGACATTTTAAACTTCCTATTAGCCTTATTAGCTAGTTTCTGGTTTAAAGAAAAAGTGGGGTTCAGTTGTGTGGCTTTTTAATGTAACAGCCAAAATTTAAAATACTGGTATTGAAGATAAGCAACCTTTAATTTATGACTTCTGTGTGTGTGATTCTGTTTAACAGAAAATAATAAAGATGTTCTTCATACTCCAGTTATTGAAGTTGAAGAAACTGCAAAATTAAGATCTACGAGAAGCAAAACTGGCAAAGGTACAGTGGTTACAATATTAGTTGTTTTTAATAAAATAATTTCATAGTAACTTTTTGTGAATGTATAGATGAGAAAGCCATTCATACTCTGTTGTAGTTTTTACAATTTTATTTGTTAAAAGATAAAAGTAATTTGTTCTGTGGAAATTTTTGTGCTGTTAGCCTCTCCCAATAACACAGATTTCAAAAAAGTAAAAAGGCCTGACTACAGGCTTGGAGATAACCCAGCCACAGACATTGGCAGTAATGTACAGGTGTTTCTGGGAGAAGTGGAAAATTGTGGGGTTTTTGTTGTTGGATTTTGTGATCACATTCTGTGTATGCTGACTGCGTATTTCTGTGTTTCAATGCAATATCAAACACTGAATAAAGATAGATACAAAACTAGTTTAAGAAAATAAACTGTATCAACATACGAAAAAAGACTTTTGTTTATACTTAGGACAGCGGAAAGCAGCAGAAGTGAGGTCTGTGAGCAGAAGAAAAACCAGTGCAAGTGTAAAACGTGGTCTTGAAAGGTAAATCCCTGTCTCCCTACCATCAAAGCCATGATGTCTGTTCTAGCAAGGAAGTTTTATTCAAATGTTTTTCTTTCCCAAACCTGTATGTTCTGATATCCTCTGTTCCTAAAACACTGAGAAACATTTAAGAAAATCATTTCTTTGAACTGGTACTTTTGAAACAGTGGCAGTTTCTGTCAAGGAGCCTGTAACTTTTGTTTAGCATACCTTTTGTGTGTTGAGTCAACATATATTCTAGCTGAAAAAAGTCAGATTTTTGGTTTACATTATTGCTCTTCTTCCAGTTAGTTTTTTCTGCCTTTTAAAATCTGTTCTGTGGAAGTATCAATTTTTTTCAATTTAAATTCTTTTTCCCCCTTCACAGTTTCGTTGCTTGTTGTCCAACATGTAGTTGACAAGCATCGAGAAATGACTGAGAAGTGAATATAGACAACGGATTTCTTCCCTTATGATCTTGCAGGATATAAGCATTAAAACAATAGTATCTTTGTAATTTTCAGCTGTGCTCAACTCTTTCTTAAGCAACTAATCCATTTATTGTGGATTTTATTGGGACCAGGGTCAGTCTCTCCCATTTGCCTATTTGGTGTGTTTGCTTTGATTCCACCTAATTTTGGGAGAATTTTGCTTATTTTGCAACTGCTTATTACTTGGTTATTTTTACTGATACTGCTATATCACTTGGAAAGCACCAATATATTTTCGAAAAATATAAAGTTTATAATTGGTAAGAAGTATTTTTGCTCTTTGAGACCGCATTTCAAGTTTGTTCCTATAAAAGCTCTTCAGTTTGCTTAGTCTTTTTTACCTTACTCTTAAATATTCTACGTTTCAGTGGTGATCAAATTCCAGAACCGGTCCCAGTGTCAAGTTCGAGGCCTCAAAGACGGGCAAAAACTTTGGCACTGGAGAAAACCCGAATGAATCTTTCAAGACTGTTAAATGAGGAAACAGATGAGTGAAGACAAAAGAAGAAAGTGCCTTTGTCAACACTGGTAGTTAACATCAGACTTGAAAATAAGATTTTTTTTCTTGCTAGTCATATTTAACCCCTTTTATATGAATCATCATTTATAATTCTACATTTCTATACTAGTTTTTTTTTAAGTAGATGCTTTTAATAATTTCCTGATATGAAGTCTCTCATTCATGTAATAAAAACAGATTAAAATATTACCTGAACAAAACTTGGGATGTTTTTTCTTTTACTTTATAGATAAGAATGCATCTTACCTGCAAGTAAAAATTGCTGTTGGTGCTAAGTATTCCATAGTTACAGCTGTTTTGATATTTAACATTAGCAGAGATTGGCTGCTTCTGGTGGCAGCAATTTTTAATGTACCTACTTTTATGGCACCCACTTTCTTCATTTTTATAAGGTTTTATAACAGTAAAATCTGGTTAGCAGATGCATGTATTTACTGTTCATGTTAATGTAAAATAGAGTTGATCTTACTTGGGAATTCTGCTTCCTGCAGGTGTGTATCCACTTTATTAAACAATGTCAAAGTGATAAAACTGAGTAACTGATTTTTCAAGCCATACTGAAAGCCTACTGATGCTGAGCTTGTTATATAGAATCAGTGATGTGCTTTTAGAAAAGCATAAAAATATTTGTGGTACAAAATAAGATCTGGTAAGGAAAGGAGTATTTAAGTACAGAAGGGGCAAAAACTCAACTTCTCTAAGGTCAGTGTTGTGTCTTTTTAAAGTAGTATCCAAGTGTTATTTCTTCATAGTTGTAAGTTCAAAACATGTAGGAATGGTTAGGAGTTTTAGGGGACAGCAGATGAACCTGTAATCACGGAGTAGTCACTGGTGGCTGAGCAGGTTCACTCGAGACAGAAACACCTGGGCAGTCGTGTCCATGTCACAGTTGGGGTCATTTCGGAGCAGTCGCTCGATTCCTCGACATGCACATCTCAGCTATGGATGCCAAATGCAGCTCTCTAAGGAACCTGCATTTAAAATAGGTAAATATGCTATAAATGATCTTTGGTAATTCTCAGAAATTATGTAGGGGCACGAGTGAAAATTAGTATTCCTAAAGTGCAATGCCCAAACTATTATGCTGTTTCCAAGCTTTCCTGTAGGAAACAGACGGATTGTGTTGCTTTTCATCCTTTGCAGTTTTTGTTGGAAACTTGTCAAACTGCAAAATGCCCTGACACACTTGTCTGCTGGTATTTGCTCTATTCAGAAGCTTCTGTAACTGTGATGAATTATTTTTGTAATTTTAAACACAATTTTGAGGCTCTGACCTCCCTCTTTAGGTAACTCTTTTTAAATCCCCAAATTGTGTTATAGTATGAGTTTGTGTACATGCAGCCACTTCAGATCAGAGATGCTCTCTGTCCCCTTGAATGCTGCCTGAACATAGTTGAAATGGGCCAAGTATGTAGTTGTTTTTCTCAGTTATAAGAGCATCCCTGGGGCTTCAATGTTGGGGTTTTTTAATTTTAAGTATAAGTTCTCTCTCATTCTCCCCCCCTTGAGTGGTTTGTTCTTTAAGCACTACTACACTTTGAACAACTGGTGCTAGTCCACTCTTATTTTTTCTTCAAATGAATTTTGAGGCAAAGCAGGAGCAATAAAAATCTATAAAGGCCTCTAGGCTCGCCTTCCTGAATAAGACTTTAGTTTCTCCTTCTTGCTGTTCTGTTGTGCCTTGCCACATGTACAGGTTCTGCCTCTGGCATCTCTTGGGAATGCTGGAGTGAAAAGATGAGGTTTCCCTCAAGTCACCTCCCAGTCTGTGGATGCCTGTGCTGTGGATGGGGCTTCACTGGTGTGTGTCTACAGAAAATGGACTTTGCCTCTCTGGAGGCCCCCAGGGCTGATGTGGGGCTGGAGTCCCTGCCCTGTGGGAGAGGCTGAGGGAGCTGGGCTTGTTGAGCCTGTGAATGTTGGGAGGATCCCCAGTTACCTGCAAGGAGTTCAGTAAAGAGAAAATTGGGCTTTTTGTTGCATATGATGAGAGGATAAAAAACCAATGGGTATAAATTGAAATTCAGGCCAGAATATAACATGAAAAAGACAGTGGAACAGGTTGCCTGTGCAGGTTCTGTCCTAGGAGTTTTTAAGACAGGACTAGGCATGAAGTACTCACAGCTGGCTGCCTTTGAGCAGGGTGTACAACTATGGACTTTCCTGATGTCCTTTTATGCCTGACTTACCCTGAGATCCTTTCAGGCCAGAAACCTGAGCAGCAACTGGCACTGAATTTCCAGCCCCTCTGGGCACACTGCCTGCCCAACTCCCTGTAAAGGGAAGGGTTTTCCGTGTAATACAAAATTTGATGTGTTCATGTAAAATTACTTTACCTTTGCAGGTGGGGTGGCTGCGTAATTGCAGGGTAAGACAATCAGATGTGTGCTGTTTCTCAAAGTTCACTATTACTGATAATCAAGGTTTCAATGTATGCAGCTGACTTCCTGAGAAAGTCACATGGTAGCAAGAATACATCCAAAGGTGACAAGGAGCCAAGCCTGGAATTATCATCCTTGCAGTGAAAAAAATCTTTACTTGGTATGCATTACTCCTTCTAGCTAAAATAATGCTGTTTTTTACTTTAATTCTATGTGTTGAAAGTACCTAAATTCCTGGCTGCTTAATTATGGAGTAAAATTTTAATCCCTAAAATATTTTCATTTATTTAAAAACAGCCTCTTTGTTGCTCTGGTCCAATTACTGTGCATACTTCCTCTTTTTGCTGGCAAAACACAACAGGCTGTCAAACATGAACCACACTGGACCTAGACTTGATTGCCTATAAAATAACGGTAAAATAGCAGTGGTCACTCATCAGACTTAGAGATCCCATGTTTTTTCCCACACTAGTTTTTGTTTCTTAAAACCAATATTGTGATTCTTGTTTGCTTGTGAATTCAGTCTCTTCAGCCTATGCACGAAATACCTTGAGAACAGGCCTTTGGCTGGTTGCTCTCCAGGCTGAAGGACAGCAGGGGCTGGTGAGCTTGGGTTGTGCCTGAAAACTCTTGAGTCAGCAGCCAACTAAAACTCAAAGAAATTGTAATACATAATAGTGGTTGACAAAAACAGGCTCCTGCTTGGAGCTCAGGGAGACATGTTGAAAACAGGGAGGTTCTGTTATTTACTGGGTCTTTGAAATCAGAAAATCCATGTGGGATCTCCTCCCATGGGCACACAAACACAATTCCAGCTGCATTGGCTCCAGTGCTTGTAAGACTCGTATGTCCTGCCTGACTCCTTACTGATCCTTGTGCTCTGGTGGGGCTCCACTGAAGTCAACTTCGGTGCCTTTCCCCTGGGAAGTTTAATTCTCCTTTTGGCTTTCTTGCCCCACAGAATCCATGTGCATTAAACAGTTGAGATACATAAAGACCTTCTAAACAGCATGAAACATGATGAATATTTATTCTTTTAATCACATTCTGCACTTTTAATCATGTCCAACGCTTCAGTGACTCAATACCCTCTTGGGGTCTTGTGACACTTACCAGAATTCATAACAATCTCTTTATTTCAGTTACTGGATTGCACCTGCAAACCAACAAACCTCTGTAAAGAGGAAGTGCATCTTCACTTTTGTAAGGTGAATCCTTAAAACCTTTGTTTTATAAAATACAGTGTCTTCCAAGGAAATTTCCTTCTGGAAAATTAGTTCTAGTCAAGTAAAGGACAGACAACTCATCATGAATTAAGAAACCTCTACTCTAGCTATTGAATGTATGACTCCAGAAAAGAGAAGTATATTATATGGTTTTATTCTAACACTTTTGTTATAGCTCTATTAATAATAAAGTTTTGATGAATGAAGTACATGAACCTTGCTAAGATCATTTAAGCATGGAATGTCTACAATGTAGTCAGCTACAACCATTTACTACTTCTTTGAGTAGAGATAAAATTTTGATTTTACATTGAATTTCCAAAGTACACGGAAAAAAATGAAATAGGAAGAGCATTTACATCCATTTTAATTGGTGGCAGGCATAAATTCATAAAAACAAATGGGGAAGAAAGACCATTTAGCAGAAACCTCAAAAAGTGCAGATACAGATTTGTTGAATGACAATCTTTCACGAGATTCTCCAGCAGGCTTGGTCTTTCTTTTAGACATTAGGGTCATTAAACACTGTCACACAGAAGTTCTCAAGATAAGTGAAGATGAAAGCATACTGCAGAAACAAACTGGTGCTTCCATATATTTCAATCCGTTGGTGAAGGAGATCTCCTCAGATAATTTACCTTTGTACTGCTTTGCTTCGAGGTAGTCGGTCTCCACCTGTTACAGATTTGTTTGAATTATTACCATAAATCTTTACATGGTGACCTATGCCACAAATTACATAATATATTAACTTTCGTGCACAAAAATAAAATTGGGAAACCATAGTTAAATTTAAAGAACATAGAAAAATCACAATACTATTAAAGGGGAACATCTGATTCTGATATAAATTTGTACTGCAAGAATTTCATGATGGTCAGATGTGAAACTTCATATTTAGAAAAGAAAAAGTACATCAAACTGAATAATGCTAGTAGTATATAAAGCCAAATCACACAAGATCATTTCAAGATCAATGTAATAAATGCTTATTATTTAGCAGAAAAAAAAATCAGGAACAATGTACAAAATCATAGTGCAAGAACAGCTGCAATCTATTTGTTCTCATCAGTTTTGAGATTTTGGTTAAAAACTTTACAGCTGGCGAGAGATGCTGCTGAAAAACTCAGATTCCACTCAGTGGGCTGATTAAGGCACATCTTTATGGACTTCAAATGTTCATTTTCTGTGTTCATGTCTATTGAATTCTGCGGCTCCGAGACTTTCACTTGTAGCGTGCTGTGAGAAAAGAAGTGGGGGTAGGAGAGGGAAAAAAACGAGAAAAAGTTTAGTACACTTTTGTCTTGCCCTGCAAACAAGCTGATAAGAGGCAAGATGAGGTGGTGGCAGATCTTGTATTCTGTTGGGGATTTTTGTTGTTGTTTCAGTGCACTGTGTTCCAGAAACACTGAGATTAGAACCCGGCTGTGCTGTGCTGTAGACTGGGCTTGTCTGTGCGGGGCTGGCCGAGGCCCTGTCCATCGGCAGCGCCCGTCCCAGGTCAGCCTCCTGCTCCTGCTGGTCCTTTGCAGGGGGTGCAGTAACAGCTGGCCTTGCTTAAATCATCTCCAGCTGACTAAACGCACAGAGCAGGAACTGGGCAAGAGTTTGGGGCTTGTTTTTATTGCTGACAATATTAATTTAATGCAATCATGGAAGGACTCACATATAGACAGTATTTTGTTTTAAATCTAGGGAAAAAAGTAACACAAGAAGGGAAAGAAACCCAGTCCTTTGCGGGGGTCACTAAGCAGACTTGGACAGACGTGTGGATTGAATCATCAAACAGCGTGGGTTGGAAGACACCTTTAAAGGTCACCTACTCCAAATCCCCTGCAATGAGCATGAGCAAGGAAAACTTTCAAATAGATCAGGTTGCTCAGAGCCCCACCCAGCCCGATCCTGAATGTTTCCAGGGACAAGACATCCACCACCTGTCTGGACAACCTGTTTCAGTGTTTTACCATCCTCATTACCAAAAATGTCTTCCTTAATATATAAAGCACTCAGAAGTGCCTCAAGATATAAAACACACTAAGAAGACTATTTCAATCCTCATTTCAAACCTCTTCATCCCTTTTATTTTACTGTTTACCTCCTGCAGTGATTTGTCCCCCTGTGTGTGATACATTGTTTCTCACTATCCTTGTCAAAGTTTTCGAGAACTTCAAGAATGATACAAAGTTGAAAATATTTCTGTGATACTAAAAAGAATGTTCTAAGCACTGTAATTAAGGCTAGGAGGTAATCACCAGGCTAAAACCTATCTGAACACAGTTTCCTATCAAAGGGCTATTTAAGCAGCAAAAACAGCTTTTACTTGCTGCGTCTCAGGAAAACAGGTTCATCACGGAACTCAGGTGCACATTCAGAAGGACTGAATGTGCTGGAGTGTAGTGCTCACATGGGTGTGCAGAGTGGCTGAGGACAGTCAGGCAGGACTATACCCTAAAACATCGGCTTGTGTTGCTCAGATACCAATGACTGACTTTGATTAAAACATTTCCTATGTCACAGCAAAAGGAAAAGAGCTTAGGCAACAGCTAAAATGACAATTCACTGTTGTTTTTCACAGATATCAGAAACAGTTTTAATTCTCTAACATTTTAATATAAGCTTCCTTGAAGGCTGTGTGCCTTTCTGACATGGCAGTGAAACAGACATTTCTCATTTACTAACACAAGTTCCCAACCCTCCAAACTGGTGCACTGCTCCCATGCCCTGCATTTCCTTGTGTCATTATTCAGCCTCTTTTTTTTGGTCTCATTTTGCCTTGTACTCTTTTCCTCTGGTTGCTCTGATCTTTTCCTTCCTGCAGGAAATGGAGTGCAGGTGTCAATGACGGACAGGACTTGAGTCAGCAAAGTTACTTTCTCGAGTTTACAACCTCTTCAGACTTGGATCTTTGCCCTCAGAAAGTCAAAGGCTTTTCTTATGACCATGGGATTAAGTGCATATGAGAGATGGTGTTTAGGCTGACTTCTGCAGTTAGCAGCTTTCCTCACCCCTACTGATTTTGTGCTTTTCAGGCACGGCCAGGTAGCAATACATAACTTCTAACAACTACCCAACAGCTAAATGAAGGATAGGGCAGGAATGTTTTGGTTTGGTTTTTTTTAAGGGTTGGGGTGGGGGTTTTTTGTGTGGTGCTTTTTTTTTTTTGTTGTTGGTTTTTGTTGTTGTTTTTTTTTTTTTTTTGGTGGTGGTTGCTATCTGAAAGGAACATAAATGCCTTGGGAATCAAGAAATTACAAACTATGAAGTCGTATATACCTGCAAAGTGCTTTAAAACCCAGCATTTCCACTGTCTTTAAAGCAGTAGTCAGATAAACCGTGTTGAATGCTGGGCAAGTGCCAGGCAGAAAAAGCCAAAGGTTCGGGCTCCTCCTCTGACCTGGCACGTTCCTTCTGTAGATCAGCTAGGAATTGTACCAAGCTGGTAAGGGCCATTTGCTGGTGGTAACAGTGCATCCTAGGATTTGGTGTGACCATCATTCCTTCCCATTAGCTTGGACTACAAATGAAAATGCTGAGTGCTATTATAGCACCAAACAGCACTTTCCAAGGACTCAGCTCTGTCAGAGACTGTCATACTCTTCATCTTTTAGGTTTATACAGGTTTCTGCATAAGGTGCAATAGGCTGGACTGAATTTGCAAAACTGCAACTGAAGTATGTGTTGATAACTGTCATGTGGTGATCTGTTCACCTCTCAGAGAAGAACTCTAGGAAACTCAAGATTTTGCTTTTTAAATGAATGCATAAAAACAGGAATAAAAAAATGCTTATTTTTTTCCCCCCAGTTCCTTGGTATGGGTAACACCAACAATTAAAGTTCAAGTATTTTAGAAAATTTTACCTTGATAAAAATAAAGTGGAAAATAATACGGTTAGAGATCCACATTAATTTATTTGTTAACCAAGAAGAACCTAGTATTTCATCTTGCTTTTCATTCCTTTACCTGTAGGAATTTATTTTCCAGCTGTTGATGTAACAAGGTAAAAAAAATGGTGTATTTAAATATTTTTAAATCAGAGAATGTAATTAAAGGGACAAAATTAAACAGAAGCAGTTGAATTTCTCCAGTCAAATCTAGATTCTAGTCTAAATTTTATTCCACTCTACTTGCACAAGCTCCACAGCGCATTAAGCGTTCCCAGCAGAAGATGTTACACACAGCAACCCTCCTGTAAGGAATTCAGATTACAGCCTGATGCCCCCAGGAGCCATGAAGCATATTTCAGGAGAGCCTGGAAGAATATCCCCACTCTACAGCCCCCGGAGCTCTCCACTACCAACACCCACACCAGTATGAAAATGGAGCTCCCTTCCATTTCCTACACAACAGGCATATACTGATCTTACATAATGGTCTCTAAAAAGGTTAGAATTTCCAGTTCTGAAGCCATGTGTTTACCATTCCAGCAATTATCATCTGTTTTGTTTTTATCCACTTGGGACTGACTCAGTTAATCAGCTTCCGTGCACGTGATCTGCGGAAGTCAAATCACAGGTGCTTCTGTGACACGGAACATAAACTCCAGCCATAGCACATCCAATAGCTCTCTTTTCACCACAGAACTTGAAGACAGGACAACAGTGCCAAAATCCCAGTGAAAAAGACAAAAACCATCTCCATTTTTTTCACAATTTCTATGACAAATTAGTGAGATTTCTTGAAAATCTAGTATTTTTTCTTCATCTTTAATTACACTACCCTCACCCAGCCCTTTTCTCTAAATAGTCTTGAAGTGCTGGTAACATATTTAATGCTTAAGTGAAAAGATTTAACATTTCACCATGTATAATAACTGACCCATATAATTCTTGTCTCCTCTGAGAAAGCATAGAGCAAAAAAAAGGGATGTGGAAACACGACTATACTTTTTGATCTGAAACAAGAGCAATCTGAAAAAAACACCTCGGGGAGCCAAATTCAGCAGCCCTTCAGCAGGTGCTCTGCCACGGCTCTGTGCACGGGGCCTGTTCAGCCTCGGAGAGTTTTGACCCTTCCCCAGAGCCACGTGAAGCACAGAGGGGTGGCAGGCGTGGCACTGAGCACACGGCACACGGAGACAGGACACGCTGCTGGGTCAGTGCAGCCTGGGAATGCGCTCACCTGCGCTGGGCTTTCTCTGGGAGCTGCTGCACCCCAAACCAATGGGTCTGCAACACTGTCTGTGAGGACCCCAGGATGGTTCTGTGGGTGTTGCAACTCCCAGTTCCCCTATCACCTTTACTGAATCACCTCTGAATTCATCAACTTTCAACAGCACTGGAGAAAGGATGAATTGCCTGTGTTTTTCTAACAAATCACCCCTGTATTATTCTAACTAATCCTAGCAGCCAGATCAGAGGAATATCAATGGACTCTCAGGTTCCCTCTGCTCTTCCTGGCTAAGCAGAGAACCCTGTGTGTAGTTAAGTTTCCAGCCTGCTGGGGCCTAAAAGAATCATCTCTCCCCACAAAAATTTCCCCCTATCATTAAATGAAAAGGAATAAATAGAAAGGTTTGAATTCAGCCTTCTACTAAGGCAAGCAATGAGTGGCCTCCCCATGCTCCCAAGTGCTAAAGAAAACCTTGTTATTTTTTCTACACTTCCTATTAAAACTGCCCGAATACAACTATTTTTTTTTTAATTTCTCATTTCTTTCTTTAGTATTACCCAAATCATCATTATGCTAATAAACATACTGATTTTTAATAGCAGGACGGGAGAGCAACACCAGAAAAGTTGAAGCTGCCAAGCACAGAAGGAAAATAATATTCTTTGAATTGCTTATTTTCTGCGCAGTTTGGAGCCACATTCTTCTGGAAAAAACAGGAAATTTGACACCTGTTGTTGTTGTATGAAAATGATAAAGTTAAAAAAAATCTGGCTACCTCAAGTCCATATATTTGCTGAGTTAATCTGCCACAACATGTTGAAAAAAAGTAGGAAAAAGAAAAAGTAGGAATGCGTAAAAATGTCTCTTATCTTGTTAGGTCAGTCCTCAGCATTTCCCATCAGAGATTGCCATCAATGCTGTGTGTTCGTATGCTGTAAAACAGCTATGAAAATAACACTGCAGAGTTATGTTTCTCTCAGTCTTTTGCAACACTTACAGACAAAAACACCTCCTTCCCCACTATTTGGGAGCAAGGGCAAACTGGCTCTTACCCTACTGTCTGACAGGAATTCTGCAAACTGCACTTGTTAAACACTGCCAGCAGTGATGTGCAAACTGGTAGCTTGGAAAGCGTAAGAGCACCTGTCACACACAGCACTGACTTGAGGCTTTTACAGAAAGGTTTCAAAAACACTGAGTAGAAACAGTAAAAATTTCGCAGAATTTTAAAAAAATGTTCTCTGTACAAACTCTACTCAAACGATTTCTCAAAAAGGGAACTAGTGGAATACACTAGGTTAAAATCTACAGTGACTACAGTAGCCTCAGAATGATTTCCAACAGAGACTGATTTGGTAATGTAATATATATTGAAAAGACAGTAAACCAAGCACGCACAATCTGACTGATTGTCTCTAAAATTTTAACTCATTTTTTCCACAATGCCAAAACCCAGCAACAAAGAAATCTACAAAGAAAATTTTTAATGTCTCATTTCCATTTATCAACTGGATTCTCACTGTAATATGAAATAACATATTTCAGCTGTGGATGGAATCTCATTTGGGAATCAGAGAGAGAGAGAAAGAAATGCCCTGGAAATCAATCAAAGCAAGCTGGGGAGAGAAGCAATATTCAGGGAGTCTTAGAAGTTAGATATAAGAGCTGAGTTTAACACAGCTGGAGTGCTAAAACAAATAAAACAGCACAGAATACCAAGACAGGAGGTGAACTGAATGGAGACAAAAATACAGGGTGAGAAGTCAGAACCAGCCATAATCCCAGACTGAAATTATGGTGGGAAGTTTATTTTGCTCTTCAGACTAACTCAGAGTTGTTTTCTTGGTCTGAGAAGAAGAAAAAAGGAAATATGAATGAAATACATACAAAATATATGACAAAGATAGCTAGAAGAGGCAACTAGGAATTTGTGAGCACCCTTGGCCTGTCAGTGAAAAAGCATTACTTACTGGTAGCTTTTTTTGGAATCAATATATTGAGATACCCACACACTGCCCAAGTTTTAAGTTTAAATTGCACAGAGGCAAAATTACATGGCAGTACTAATCATTAGTACTTCATCTTCAAAGAGCACAGCACAACAGTAACACAGAAGAGCAGATGGTCACATTTTCAGGTACACATTTGGCAAGTGGAATGGATGGCAACAGTTTCAGAGTGTAGTTAGCGAAATAACTTCCTCCCCAAAACCAGTCAGCCTCAGAAAATTACACACAACAAATCATAGGCACCACGAAAGGTTTAAATTGCAATTTCATTGCAGAATTTGGGAACTAAAACTTTTTCTAAAGAATGAATTAATCAGGTGTGCAGAGCCATGCAAATACAGAGCTCCATTCTGATGGCTCCCCAAAATACAGGGCAGACTTGAATATATGCTGACAAGTTTAAATAGCAACATTCCTTCCCCCTTTTTAAGTTATAATTATTTAAAGCAGCCTGACTGAGAAAGTTACATAGAACAGTGATCTTTTTGACAAGAATCACCATGTTTTGTGGTATTATAGACTATTTAGCAGTCCACAGAAGGCACAGGGTTCTTCAAGAACAAGGAAGTAGAATATTAATGTAAGCTGTCACTGAAGTAGGCATGAAGAAGTCATAAAATTTTAGAGCAAAATTTACTATTGATGATAGTACATAACCTGTTAAAGAAAAAAAATAATCCTATGATCTCAAATTGTTCACAGCATACTGTCTTAAAAGATCTTGGGAACAAAAAGCAGCTAAGATTCTAACAGCTGAAAGGCAGCATCATTAATTTGCTGATGAACATGATGAATTTTCAGCTTTTCGGCACCACCATGAAACAAGCCTTCCTCTGACCATCACTCCCCTGAAAGAAAACTCATTTCTAGTTATCACTAGAAGTTAGGAGCATGCAAATAAATTTAAAACAACCCCTAAACACATGTTGTGCAGATGAGCACTGTTGTACTTGACTTACAAACAGAAGAGTAACAGAAGAAAAGCTTCTGCTATTTTTTTTCTATCTAATCATAATTAAAAATGGTTTTGAAGGAGGCACAATAAGGCAAAGGTTGGAGGTTCAGAACAATCTGTGCTGCTGGTTCAGGCTGTTCTGAGGAAGCACAATGCCTCCATCTCAGTGCTGTGATGAATGCAGCTATGGAAGTCCTGCCATTTGAGCTCAAATCTTTAATCCATAATAGTTTTCTGACATTATAAATGCAATTATGTTATGGAGAGAGATCATCTCAGAAATATGATAAGACAGTCCCTGGGTGGTTTAAAACCCACCAGACTTCTGAATTAAGGAAGGTCAAACAGCAATTTGCAAATAAGTAATTTCCTTTTCTGAGAGTTCTACTACTTAAATGCAATTTAAAACCAGCTGTGAGTAGTAAACTGATAAATAGGAAATGTCAGCAACAAATATGATACACAAGAGAATTTATTCAAACACACATCTCAAGAACTTTAAACTAGAAAGACAGGTAACAACAACTACCAAATTTTAAGAATTGATACCTTAAGTACAGCTCTGAAATAGTTACTTGCATTGTAAATAAATTTCTTAAATTTAAAAAATAAATTATTGTTATTGAATGTTTTGAAAATTATGCTAAGTGCTCCAATAAAAACACTGAAGCCTAACTTTAAGTAGTTTTTCCTCCCTAAAATTTACCCTGCATTCAAAATGAAAGACTTTACACATAGGTAAGAGAGCACACTTCAAGTGAGAATAAGAATTTATTTTTAAAGAAAAATATTTTAAGTCATTCTTACAGCTTCTAAACAAGACTTTTTCAGCTAGGTTTCCATTCTATATACAGGGAAATAATCCATTGTTTGGACCAAGATTTCAATAGTTTGAAATAAGACAACTTTGAGAGCAGGCCTGTGTCAGTAAAATATCAAGTATAATCTCTGAGTACTTGTGAAATCCACACCTTAGGTAACAGGAACCCGTAACAAGATCCATCTGTAAAGACTGACTTCCCTAAACATCTTAATTTTCATGTATGCATGTATTTTAATATGAAATGCGAAAGCCTCATTATTCTAATTCCTAGCAGAATAATAATTTAGAAATATTCTACCCCGAGCTACAAAATGAAAACAAAGAATAAGAATACCTACATAAGACCTGCTTGGAAAAACTTGATTGTAGGCACATTACTCACTGATGGCGTGACAACTGATATAAAAATCCCAAACCAAGCTGAAATTCAGACTTAAGCTTTTGAAAGTATTTTTAGTCCTAAGTTAATTTTAAGGCCACTTCTACTGGTATGCATGAAGCAAGAAAAGTAGGTCTAATCTTAACTGAAGAGCTGCAGCCAAGTTAAGATACCTGCCCTACTCACAGATAAACCATGATAAAAGACAGAAACAGACTCCTCTTATGGATGCCCAGAAGTGGAGACAGAAGGGAGCATGTGGCAATAAGTGGAGGATGGAGAGTAGGTGAGCTGACACAGACACTGAAAGAAAGTGTGTAACTCCTGCCTAAATTTAATTTGTGGTAAGGAATCAATAAAGCTTAAAGCAGACTTAAGTTAGGTGAGTTTCTGCTGTTGAAAGGATAAGTCAAATAGTAAAATCTAGTCAGATTGATGAAACCAAAGAGAAGAATACAGAAAAGAGCACCTTGCCTCCATAAATCATGAAGTTTCTCACTAAAGGTTTATATCATCTTGACACAGCAAGAGATACCATTATTTGTATTCCAAAGAAATTGAAGAATAATCTAAGCAGCCTCTACTGATGTCTAGAATATGAGAGGAATCAGCATCAGAAAATGGTCCCCTTTCAGTTATGAAAAAATGCAAAGAAACAAAAATTGCATGACCTGTCCCACAAGAACAGAATGTGCAATTTGTCAAGAATATGGCAGCAGAAACTGTAACTTGTCTAGAGTTATAAAGCATCCAGAGCTCTTGGCCCAAAAGCATGGAGATAGGAAGACAAAATCTGTTTAAATATCTTGACCTTGGAAAAGACGTATTTTTACACTGTAGGAAAAAAAATTAAATTACCTGGTCTTCAATATGAAAAAAATGGATTAAAAATTTGGTATGGCTTTTTACAAAATACTTTCCACACCTGGGTTTGAAGAAATCTGTGACAAAAGCTGACTGACATTTTGCTCATGGCACTACAAATCTCTTGGCAGGTGTATGGACCAGATAGAATTGACCAGCCAAAGTACACAATGAGAAACATGCAGTAAAAAATCAAAACAGGAATAAAACTGGGCTGCACTTCTCTTCTGCAGAGCATCCTTTGGCACTCACAAACACACAGCTTGGGATAAAAGGAAAGCTGATGCATGATCTGAGAATCAGTTAAAGTTTGGTACTAAAGGAGAGCAAAGTACAAAGGCAGGTTGCAGAGAAACGTGGAATAACCAGAGTGTAATGGCCTGGCTGGTCTGAAAGGTGGCTCAGACATGGGTCTGAATAAACAAAATGTGTAACAGCACCGTTGTGAAATGAACAACAGCTCAGCAGGACCCCGGTGCTGCAGGAGTGCAGGACAGGCACTGCTGGGACAAAGGCACAGGCAGCTATTGTGGAGCACAGATGAAGCACAAGTCAATGCTACACTGCTGCAAAACTACAAATAAGTGTTGTGATAAACAAAAAGCAGCGGGGCAGCCAACACAGGAAGAGACAGCCAATGGCAAAGGTGTAATTTTCACTACAGGAGCCAAGCTGATGTGCAATGACTTGACATCCCGATTGGGCTCATCACGCTCCTTGAAAAAGCGTGCACACCTTTCTACAAAAAGGTACAAAACTGCACAGAAAACATAGATCATCTGACTTACTGAGTAATCAATAAAAAAAGTTCATGAAAAATCACACATTGAGAATGAAGTATAAAGTGAGCATTTAGATGAGAAAACAAGTCAGTCTGCTGAAAGCTGGCAATCCAACAATGGGAAAAAAGAAATGTCAGATGGAGGAGATATGAAAACTGCAGCAATCCAAAATGATACCTCATGCATTGAAAGGAGACAATGGAGAGATATGTGTCTCAAGAACAGCACTATTTTATCAAGGTACACTGCAACCAATCAAAACATTGAGTCCTAACCTGGCTAGGACTGTGGAGTAACATTAATTATTACTCAGTTACAATAATTTCAATCTTTTCTTTGACTAGCAGTGAAATAAGATCTACTTTTCTAGCTTTTTATAAAGCACTATTAAAAAAGCCCCTGTGAGCAACAAAATAAAAAATTCCAAATAACTTCCCAGTTGGCATCTCAATCGAGGTTCTACTTGCAGTTTTTCAAAGAAGTGATTTTTCTCTTAAAATCATGCCTCAGAAAGGTTCACAGGTAGCACATAACCCTATACAAATATATCCAAGTGCAGGTCTACAAATCGCACGTTTCTACACAATTGTATTTGGCAAAACCCATAATTCTGATTTCCAAACCTTTTCCTCTAATTTCTTTCAAAATACCTAATAAAATCTTTAAATAACTACAAAGTAAACATTGCTAATGAGGACTCCATTAACTTTCTTTATCTAGATCACACCCCCAAAAGCACCACCACGTTTTACATGACACTGAACACAGGAAGCACAACACTGCCCTGACTGCCACCAAGGGCAAACTGTGATGCTGTAGCGGGGTGTGCATGGCAATGCAAAATGCTGCTCTTAAAATACTTGGCTTCCCGTATACAGCAATTTCCTTTCAGATACATCCATCTAATTAGTTGTTGATCACAGTAAAAATATCTGTCTTAATTAGAACCCGAAGGTTGTCAACAGTTTTCAGAAACACACAGCATTCTCAGGGACACCCAAGATTCAAAGACATTTTAGAGAGCCTTTCTTTTTCATGTTGACCACAGGAAACACTGGAGAGAAAAAGGCTTTCGATAAGGAAATGCTGTCCTTCAAATATAGCAAAAATACTATTTGTATTAAATGAATATCCAGTTACCAAATAACAAAAACATTTACATTAGTCTCAAAGGTTGTTTAAACAGTATCTTTAAGGCACAACTGTGCAATGATAGCAAAATTAAAGGACACCGCAAACAAACGGATGAACAGCGAATAAATGTGGCACTATATTTGGCTTAAACACCTGAAAAAGATTTCAAATCATCAAGGGTCAGACTAACACTATCCTTCGATGAGTGGAAGATGAATTAGGAAAGGAAAATCTACCCAAGAATACATGCAAACAACAACGCAGTCATCTCACACCGTTTTAAATTTCCCCCCCCTTGATTCTGGAACCAGAATCTGCACTTTTTGAATGTAATTAACTGAAGATTCCAGTACAAGACACTTTACAAAGATCTGGTGAAAGAAAAAAAGCAGCACTAGCTTTAGCATATAAACGATAGAGAAATGCAAACTAAGGCACAGTACACAGGCCTCTATGAATTAAAGCATCTATCTTGAACTATTTTCAACACCAAAATGTGAAATTGTTTCAGCAAAATGAGTCTGCTCTGGTCATGGTCAGACTACATAAATACTTAATTTACAAGTTATATCTTCACAGGCTCTGTTGATTGACTTCCCTCCTTTTCTATCTAACAGCAACTGAAGCTCTGCTTTAAGGCCATACACTCTCAACAGAAGAGAAGATTTTTAAAAGGATATGTACTTGTCAGATTTTCAAAAGCACTGTGCAGGCCTTGGAAAACTACTATTCTCTCTTCTAGAGAAAGGCTTACAAAGAAAGACAGAAGATTGTCTGTATTTATTTAGTATTACCAATTTCCTAAAGAAAGCTGTAAAATCTAGCCATTGCCTCAGGACCAATGACAAACAGGTAAACACAACTATGAGTTTCTCAGTCTTTGAAGAGGTAAAATTAAAAACAGAAAGCAAAACAATACTGAATAAAATGATGAAAAAAAGGCCCCAGCTTAGGTATAAAACTGGGTATACACATCCTACACAAAGGCTTAATGATCATGGCACTAAACTACGCATAACTACATTTCCTAGCAGGTAAAGAAATTTGAAGACCTCAGAGCTGAGTTCTTTAAAAAGTCCACTATTCAAAGAAGCAAAAGTAAAAACCCTTAGCTCAGAACTCTCAAAAGAACACGAGGAACAGCAAACTCTAAGGCAATATGCAAATAACCGCAGTTTAAAACAGAACAGTACCCAAAACCTACACACCCCACACTAGATCACATGATGTGAGGAAAAGAAAAGGAAAGAAGAGTATGAAATTTGGTAATTCCAGAATTCCAGAGTGTAAAACAAAATGGAGCATTAGACTGTGGTATGGGAGCTGCTATTGTTGCATCATGGGGAATGAGGCAGAGACCATTAAGTCCGTTAAATGAGTAAGGACTTATTACAGGTGTATAGTCAACTATGTATCAAGTGTATCTTTCTGCTTCTACGCTTCTGCATTGAAAATGGCCCACTTACTGAGAACAGTCATTCATTCCATATTCTTCCTATATTTCTGTTAATGCTCTTACTTTGGTTTATGTCTGCCTGTGAAAAGGTAACTTCTTTTCTGGCAACTACAGTTACGAAAATTTCTATCTGCTTACTCTTCATCACAGGTGAAACTTATTTTAGAGCCAAGTAACCTTCTGATAAAAGAGCCTTTGTGAAAAGAGCCTTCTTAAAATCAACAGATTTAATGACTGTTACACTATGTCTCCTCTGAACTTTTCCTAACCTAGTATTTTAAATCTGTCACACATTAGGGGTGTAGAATGTGGTCCTTCATGAAAAAGAAAGCTGAACCACCTGCTAAAACCAATCTTGTTCGTCACCAGATCATTCACAGCAGTAGGGAAGTGATTCCCATTCGTAGCTTTATCATTACTGGATTGCACTACCATGAGACAAATAAGCAACAATACTGGAATATTAAAGCCATACCAATACAGACATGTAAAAAAGAGTTCACAAAATTTTCCCTTCCAATTTTTAGAAAACTTGTTGTAATGGAAGTTAAGTTCAAGAAAATTTTTGT
Source organism: Melanocharis versteri (assembly GCA_013397845.1). Lineage (NCBI taxonomy): Eukaryota > Metazoa > Chordata > Aves > Passeriformes > Melanocharitidae > Melanocharis > Melanocharis versteri. Next base: position 486,576 of record VZTG01003225.1, on the reverse strand, counting down.
CTGTAATATTAATGCAGATGTTATTTTATGTGCACATTGAAGAGTCCAATTAGACTCACAACACCAAAGTTTTCATAGTTAAGATTCTTAACTCTTGCAGCCAACTTTGAAACGACCATAAAAATTAGCAAATTCTCATTTCAAGTACTGCACTAACTTTATTTCATTCAGTTAGAATTTAAAAACCACATTCAAACATAATAAAAAATAAAAATTAAAAACTCATATTCTCTGCTGACAAATCCAATAGATTTGTTCTAAAACTCCAGACTACTTGAAGAAAAGCCAAAATGTAAGGGAGAAAATGAAAAAGTTCATGTTAGATGAAAATATCCTAACTTTAAGTGATAGGAATTGATTTTTAAAAGCTTTTGTATGCAAACTCCCACCCCGACATGAAGGGCAAGTGCACAGGTCTATGATGTCAGCACTGCCTGCTACTGTAGAAGGTTTACAGTCTCTTTTCCATCTTATTAAGCCCACACCCTCTGAAGAAGATTTTTTAAATATTCAGTACATTGTAAGATCGTAAAACAGAGTATTTTACATGTCCCAGTTTTATTGTTGGATTAATTTCAGCTCATATTTCAGCTTGGCTTTCTTGAAACCTTTTGCCCAAGTCCAAAGCACGTGAATGTGACCTTCAGGGTTACAAGTGAACTACTCTCATGAAAAGAAAACAAATGCTTTCCTAAAAACATGTTTATGTAATTTTCTCTGCACAACAGAGAATAATAGTGTTTCAGTGTTGCTAAAGAAATTAAAATTGCCAGAAGATAGATTTAGAGTAAAAGGGAACTGTCCCTCAACACACCAAATGCATTGTTGAAGCAACAGTACAGAAGTACAACAAACATCAAATAGACCCATGTATCTACCAGCCACCTTATCTTGAATACAACAGGCAATGAGAAAAAGCAATTAACTCTTTTCTGTTGCTGCAATGAGTGCATGGCTAGTTCTGGTGGCTGGACCCTCCCTTAAGCTGTAAGAATTCAAACATTTATTCCTGCTTGCACATGCTAATGAAAACCAAGTGTACACAAAGATTTGGTAACAACATTCTGCTCACCTGCCACAACGTTTCACAATAAAACAGCATTACAACATCTCTCTCTTTCAAGAACATTTGGTAAGACCCCAAGATCCACAAAAGTTGAAGAATACCTTCAAATACTGACCATAAATGTGTCTGTAGCAACATTTCAAGCACGACAACAGAACAATGATATAGTTTATGATACCACATAAACAAAAATACAATCCAAAGAACATATGAATGAAACATGGTGTTTCCATGTGCATTAAACTTCCAGATGCAGGAATTATGTTTGAAGTCACATGCATGCACAGCTAGAAATCATGTTGCTTCTTTTTAGGGAGAGCTCTACCAGACTAAAAATGTTTGTATGATTTCCTTGGCCGGTGCAGAGAGTACACAATGTTGAATCAACACAGCAAAACAAGATATCCTTCCAATATCAGAAAATCCTCTGATACTGCAACAGTACCTCTGAGAAAGACCTGGGGTTACAGGTGTGGAGAAAATTACAGAATCATCATTCTTTGTCTTTTAAAATTTCTTTCATCAATGAACCTCCTATCATATCCTTTCTAAAGACAATGACTGATATGAGAAACCATGAGTAAAAGGGAAAATAACAAAAACTGTAAATGAAGTAATGTAAAATATCAAAATAGTTATCAGATTTCCTGAAGATCCAAAACTAAAGGACAAAAGTTATCAGGTAGATAAAATTGAGTCCAAATTAAAACTAACATGAGACCGTATCACAGTAAGAGGTCTTGCATTGCCATAGAAACAAAACATTTACAGATAAATATAATTGGAATGTAAGATTTTCTCAATGAGTTATGAGAGAGCTCTTTCTTCATTTGCAATATAGAAATGGACATATGCTATCCTTTCCTTTTCTCGTTTGTTTTTTTTTTACAGCAGTCTTGTGTCAAAGTTTGAACTTCTTAAAAACAAGTTATTTATGTTGAGCTTGACCCCAAATCAATGAATTAAAATACAAAAGAGTAGTCTATAGATAAAAAAATGCTGTGCTTTGGAAAAAGCAGGATTACACTGAATGAGCTTAATATGAAGAATTCTATATATCACATGAAGTACAATAAAGCATACAAGAGCCATTATATTGTTTAAATTACAACTTAAATTAACCTTTCCGTTTATTATCAGAGATCCTTTTCTGCAAGATAGAATGCAAAGGAGGACCTAAGATTTTGCTCTGATATTTTGAATAAAGTTATTTTATTTGGGCAATATATCAGTTAGCTAATACAATATTGTTTCTACAAAGGCAGTCGTTTAAATCACGTTGCAGAAGTGGTGTTTTACTTGGTGAGGATTTCACACCTTAGTAATTTTGTCGGAATGAGTTGAGACTTCTGTTTAAGGAAATCTCTTTACCCAACAGAAGAAATTATTACGCAAGTGTGCCCTCTTTCTAAATAATATAATGGCCTTTCTGAGATCACAGTTGTATTACAATGTATTTATAAATACCTATCTTTAAAAAATGATTTTATTTCACACTAACCTAAAAAGATTCCAAGCCAAGGTATTTAGCATAGCAACTGTGTATTGTACTTGTCGAAAATAATTTTGCATTTTAAATTTTTCTGTAAGGATTCCACGCACAAACCCCCTAGAGCCAACAGATTTCATTTGGCATGGAATGGATACTAAAATGGGTCTCGGAATAAATTTTCAGAAGTACAAAATACTATCTTTTACTGCAAAATTACAAAACTATTACAGATTTGTAACAGAAATCATTCAATGAGAATTTTTTAAAACCAGCTATATGTTAATGCACTGAATTTACGCTTCATTTTATAATCTACCCCTCCTCACACTATGAGAAACTACACAATGTAATGGAATTCTGTTCCTTTTGAAGTCAATAACCAGTTGTGAATGACTTCAGAATGTCAGAACTTGACTTCTCATCTGTCTGAACTATATTGGTTAGCTTATCAGAGCTGAAAGAATGGTGCAGAACATTATACACATTTTCAAACTGCACTTCCTGAATTATTTTGATGTTATGCAATGTTTAATTTCATGATTTTTCTGAAATTAAAATGAGTAACATGCAGTAAAAAAAAAAAGTGCTTAGTTGTTTGACTTCTCCAGTTCCTTAGGATTTCAATTTTAAGATGAAGTGGGGAACAGGAACTTACCTACTTGGTACTTTGGGTAATAAGGTGCCATTTGTCCACTACTGCATGATTGTCTCTTATGCCTTTTTCTCAAATTTGTATCAGTGGTCTCCCATTGTGGACTTTTTCTTTTGTTTATCCTGGTAAGACCTTCAGAACTACCAGCAGGATTATCATCCTGGTTTACACCACTACTTAATTTTCTGCTGTGAAACTGGTCATCCAGCCTTTCAGTCACTTTAGAATAATTAGATTCTTTAGATGTTTCCACTTCATTTTCTTGTTTCTTTAATGTATTTTGCTTAGTAGAATTGGACCTTAAAAAAGGATGTCTTTTTTCTTCCATATAGGCCTGAGTGCTTTTACTGTCAACAGCTTCAGGAGAATAAATGACATTATTTAACTTAAATGAATTGTGCTGCTCAATATGGTTGATTTTTCTCAGAAATATCCTACAGTCTTTAAAGGTTTTGGCTTTCCAAGTAGTTTGAAACAGTTTATCTTGGCTTTGTTCTTTTCTAACATTTTGCTGGCAACAAATTGTTCCATTTGTCTCTGAATGTGACTTAAATATATTTGCTAAACCAGGATGTGGGTTAAAGTCAGAAGATCCCATCATCTGTTGAACAAATGCATCTCTGGCTTCATTTTCAGTTGGCAAAAGGCTATTCTGAGACTCTACCAAAGTCTGAGTGGGCTGGATTTCTACTGTATTTTTCTCTTGGAGCTTGGGTGTTTCATCATTGGTTTCCCCACTTGTACTTTTAAACAACTGGCTTTGGCAAAATAACTGCAGATTTTTCTTTTTTGATTTCCAGCCTCCAGGAGCCTGATTATAGAGCTTTTTTGTTTGTCCCCACCTATCACGCTGCAACTTCTTAAATTCATTTCTTTTTAATCTGGCTAAAGTGAAATTACTTTTCATGCTTAAGACTGGAGACCTCACCATGTTATGTAGTATTTGCAATTTCCCTGCTGGTTTTGAAGGGGAGGATAGTGCAAACTTTTTAAAGTGCTTTCTGAAAGGGCAAGTACTAGGATCAGATTGTTTAGTTTCCATCTTTATCTCTCTAGTACTAACTACTTCTAAGGGATTGCGAGCATTTGCCTTTCTCACAAGAGAGAGAGACTGTGTTTCTGTAGTTTGCATAAACCAGGTGCAGAGTTCATTCATATTACACTTTTTCTGGAAAAGCATTTTTATAGGTGATGTTTCAAGTTCTACAAGGCAGGAGTCTAAAGGGTCTGACATTTCAGTATTACAGTCTTGTTCAATGGGATCCCTTTTTTCACATACACATTTGTCACTTCCCCCCACTCTCAACCAGGTATTAGTTATCTGCTCAAATCTATTGTTCAGTTCTTCCAACAAGGTGTCACTTGAAGTGGAAGTAGGCCACCACCTGAGAGAAGGATTTGATGAAAAAATGGGATCCGATGATACCTCATTAATGGGCCCAAATTCACCATCCTTAAGATCCTTTTTAGCATTTCCTGAATTTCTCAGTTCTGAGGTATCCTTCGATGCTGTGCTCTGATTTGACTGTGTAAGTTTTTCCTTTCGCTCTTTAGCTTTTTTCAAATGGAGTTTGTAAGATTTATGTAGTAAGGCACTTCTACAAGTAAATGCACTAGAAGACGCTAATGAATGCAAAAAATGCAGTGAAGGTTTTTTGTCTCTAGCAGAGTGTCTCGATGGAATTTCACGTTTTCTTGACGCTGTTGTAGTAACATTGTGTGATCCATCCTCTCTAGAATCTTTCTGCATGTTCTTTACTTGACCCATATTATTGCACAGCTGATTTTTCCTTTCCTGTGGTATGTTTTTTTCTAACACATTCTGCTGCTGTAAAGGAGGCAAACCATTGCTAATGCTCACTTTTCTTTCCTGAGGTGAAAGTCTACTGACAGTCACTGATATGCCGGAAATTTTTACTTTTGCTGGCCTGCCAGGTTTTCGAACGGTGGTTAATGGTTTCTTAATCTGCCGTATAATGTTGCTGCAAGGATGTGGTGATGCCAGATTACTCTTGATAGGCCTGACATAGTCATAACCAGAGACCTCCTTTTCAGTAGAAGGATTCTGGAAGGCTTTTACCATTTCAGTCAAAGCATTTCCCGTTTCTGCATTGTGCCTTGCTTTGCTGGGATCGTTGGCAAAATTAGAATCAATGTGCTGTGTGGGCAGAATACTGATGAGATTTAGATTACCCTCAGAAACATGTCTCTTAGTTCTTCTTGACCTTCCAAAAACAACTGTCACAGTAATATTTTTGTTGCTGTTAACTTCTTCCATTACTGCTGCATCAGACTTGATGCTTCTACCGCCACAGCTAGGTTCAGATCTAGGTTTTGTGCTTCCATTCATGTCTACTTTTGGTTTAGGAGGCCGTCCAATAGGTCTCTTAACCTGCTTAACTACTTGAGGACCTATTTTCTTTGGTCTACCAGGTTTTCTTTTGAAAACTGATTCACTGCTACTGCTTGATTTCTCCACAACTTCATCAGGTTTTTTTGAGTCATTTATGTTAATTTGACCAACTGGACAAGAGCTCGTAATTGCTTCTGCATAAACACAGCTTGACCCCTCCTTAGTACCATTTTCACCGCAATCACAACCCTTGACACAGACTGCATGAGAAAGGTCACCTGTGGCCTGTTTGTCTAACAAAGTGTTTGTGTGCCCCTGAAACAAACAAAGATCTGTGCTTCCCTTAGAAGATGCAGCCGCAGATGTCAAAGTGTATTTGACTCCTTCGCGACTATTAACTTCTGAGACAAACATAAGCTTAATAGGACTAGAGTAGTTTAAGGGAGATGAGATCTCCCCAGCTTCAGATGTTACATGCAAGTCCCCATTACTGGAAGTTGAACCGGATGAATTAAAGGTCAGAGATTTCAAAAGGCCATCATCAATTTCTTGATCTGTAACAGTTTCTTGTGTGTTTGCTGTGACACAAATTGCTTTGATTTTACTGCTGCTTGGCACCTGTGAATGCGGAAGGAAGCTTTGTCCTGTGCAACCCATTTCACTCAGAGTGAAAGGTAAGCCCCTTCTCGTAGCTGGGTTCATGACCTGTTCATAAGCATTATCTTTCAATTTTTGGCTTATTTTGTAACTATCCAATAATGAGTTGCTAGTCTTTCTGGCTAAGTTAATTGTATCTTCTAAACGCTCCACAACAACTTGCAGATTTGTGTCTCTCACAATTTTGCTTATATTTATGTCACTGCATCTTTCAGCATGAACATTTTTATTTATTTTCAATTTTTCCAAACTTTCCAAAGACTTTTTTGCACTGGATGACTTTCTAAACATGATATTGTTTGTTACATACACAGAGTACCACCCAGGAGGCACAATGTTACGTTTAGCTCTGCCCAAGATTTCATTACTCTCATCCTTCAGAGGAATCTGATCAGTCTCTTTTAAGGTTGCACAATCTCCTTGTGTATTTGGGAGTTTTGCCTGGCTGGCTGCAATAGCACTGTTTTCTGAAAGAACTAGAAAGCTGGAGCTGGTCTGAAAATTAGTAAGAGGTAGCCTGAAAGACTCTGTTTGGTGTACTGGAAAGCACATTGGTTTGGTTTGGCAATTCACACATGGATTACTTTCAAGATGTTGTAAAGTCTCATCTTCTATCACAGTAAAACTATGTCTTTTATTTGGATGCATTTTATCAATTTTTTTTGTAGACTTCTTTGAATTTCTCTCAGAAATTGACTTTTTTCTTACAAGAGTTTCATCAAGGCTTGCAAGCTCCCTCTTGATTTGTAAAGACTGTCGTCGAATGACTGGTGAATCAGGAGAATTATACGTTGCAAATAAAGTTTCCTGACGCTTGCGAAATCTTGTCTGGATAATTTTATTTTCCACTTGTTTATCATGTTGGTGAAGTAATTCCATAAAGCTGTAATCACTTGCCTTAGCATTATGCAAAAGAGAAGTTATGAAGTCTCCTAATTTGACATCATTTTCTGGTGCCCTGTCACTGCTAGAAAGTTTTACAAGATTTGTTGCTAGATCTGTAGTGTCTATTGATTTCAACTTCTCATTAATGCGGTCCATTAAATCTTGAAAAATGGCAGAATGTTCACCTTTGTCAGAGTTCATATAACCATCACTGCTTTCTTGGTCTGCTGATACCAATGCTCCATCTGAATATTCAATCTCTTTTCCTCTGCATGTTTTACCTTCATACTCAAATTCTCCTTTGCTTCCTTCAGCTGGCAAGAGGGATGGAGGCTGGTTGATGGATATTTCAAGCTTGTTGTTGTCTAAAGTTGGAAAATCCATAACCATTCCTTCTGACAATTCAAATTCTTTACTGTGTACAGGTGATAGTGGAGGTGGTGATGGGCTGCGAGATCTGTTTGAATTTTTAATGCCGCTTAAGGGGTCACAGTCCTTAGCTGAATATGTACATGCTGCTGCTTTCACAGAATGCCTGTTATAATTTTGCAATTGGTCAGCACAATACTTAGGAGAACTACATGCTTTGTTCACCATTGTCTTAATACATCCAATTGCTACAGCTTGGCATGACAAAGAATGGAAATCTTTAATACAAACAGACAGAGGTGGTAAACAAGTGTTGGGCCTTTGATTTTGTAAACAGCACCTTTTTGTCAGCATGTGTCCATTGCAACTGCAAAATGGAACGTGAACATCCTCTTCAGTAAGGGAACTGGGAGTTTCAGAGTGGACCAAATGTGTTTGCTTGCAACTGCAAGCTATAGGAATATTTTCATCCTGTATTAGGAATTTTAACATAGCCAAAGTCTGTTGCCAGTGATATGAACATAAAGACTCCAAAACTTTGTTTAAAGTTGATTTTCCTTTTTCCAAATTAGCTGTTTCCTCTGAATTTGCATCAGCTGTTGAGCTTGAACTGAAAATGAAAACAAATCAAAACAAAATATAAATTACAGTAAGACACCACAACTAATGTTTGTTATAATGGCTAAACTCAAGCCTAAAAACCTGAAGTTTAAAAAACAGTTCTGCTCTATTTGCACTATTCAATCATACCTGCAAGTGTCACTAGCAATGATGTGCATCTTATCAGTGATAGCACTGAACTACCATTAAGAAAAATAATCATGAAGAAATTAGAGGCAAAAAGAATAATTTGAAATACTTGAACCTAACTGTAATTACAACAATGTTAACTTTCTGAAACTTCAAACTATCTTAACCATTAATGAAGGAAAACCTCACCAAGAACCCGGCAAGCTTGGTACTACTCCCATTTCACTAAGTGAGGCACAGAGAAGATAAATGACTAAGGTTCAAGGTTGTGGCAGAGGAAAGAATGGATCCATCTCTCCTGAACTGCACTCTTAGATATTTAAATACTCAAGTGTATTGAGCGCTCTTTGGGATACACTTAAAGGTATTTCTAAAGGCATTTTCATTTCTGTATTTATTTTTAAAGAACACTTAACAAGCTAACAGGAAATGGAAAAAAATAGCCTAGCGCTCTTTGCAGGTAAAATTTTCCCTTTCAGTATTTAAAAAAAATTGTGGTGGTGCATCACAAGCTCTTCATTGCAATATATTAAACACGCACACGTGTGCACACCCACAGATTCCTTAATTAAACAGAAAGAGAGATAATCACCACTGGAATAAGTAATTTCCAAGATAAAAGTTAACATCCTTTAAATATCTAATACAGGGTAGTCCTATATCTAAAGACTTCCGAGCAGTTGTTCTCAGATGTATTAAGTAAAAAAAAAAACTTATAAAATACTACTTTAACTATTTAATCAATTTCTTATGAATTATTAAAACTAATGTCACTACTTACCTAATCAATCATTTATACTGAAAAGCTGAAAATTTTCCACGGTAGAAATTAATACAGGTATTTCTTCAATTAAATACAAAATCCTTATGCTGGATAGCAACTATCAACAGATAGTTAACACCTAGTTCAAATGTTTTACTGAAACCAATTGCATGAGGAGAAAATGTTAGAAGAATTCTGTTTTAGAAAAGTATGTATTGTTTAAACATATCACCAAACTCTGAACATGACACTAACTTCCCTACCATTATCCCCTGTAATTTTTTTGTATTTAAGCCTATACTTAGAAAAATTTTCATTTTGATTTCTTTTACAACTGTATTGATCAATGAACAAACATATTTAAAATTTAATGTGCTGTATTTAAATATAGTTACCTATTCATTAAGTCATACCCAAAATTATTAACATCAATAATAACTTTTAGCTTCAAGTGTCTTTCTGGAAGTTATTACACGCAAGCTTGTATTTTTATTGTCAGGTTTGAAAGTTTAGAGCTTAAAACCAGCCAACCCTACATAATAATTCTTCATGTTTTTTTCCTTCTCCTCTAATATTCAGTATGAAATGGTATCTATTCAAAATCAGGTGTCTAAATGATACTAACTCATAAAGGGGTTAAGATAATTGTGATGGTATTAGTTGAAGTTGTGACTATATTTAATCTGAAATGATTAAGTCTTAAAAAGAAAAAAAAACCTCTTTGTACTTGCAATCTAAAGTAAAACCCACATTATTCAAGGGAATGTCAGTGTCAGGACTGTTTTTGAAATGCCACTACACTGAGAAAAGCCTGTTACTCCAGAAAATTCAGGAGTCACAAGGTGTCAAAATGTATCACTACACTTGTAAAAAGAAAATGAATTCTAATAATACAATTAAAGATAAAAGGTAATTGCCCTCCCCACCACCATGATTTTAATTAATGTTTTGAAAGGCCAGATTAAAAAATAAAAAAAATCAACATGCCACTAGGCCTTCATCTTCAATATTTCGTTTGTAAACCTGAGTAAATTTGTTAAGTACTAATTTGCTAAAAAGATAGCTATAGCACAGTCTTTTTTTAGATTGAATTTCTAAACAGGTAGCTTTCTATCTGTCTAGACTTGCAAGGTGTGTCTAGTTTCACTGGAGAGCTTAACAGTAGAGGACCTGTATCCATAACTGCTATTTAAAGTCTGTTCACTGGTGAAAGAAACTTCTGGAGCCTTAAAACCTTCTCAAAGTGAACAACAAAAACATCCACAGGCCTCAAAACTGTTTTGAATTTGCTATGTGGAGATCAATTTGTTGTATGAAGCGATATTCTGATTATCATGGACATAATGGACATTCTTCTAAAACAATTTATTTTCTGATTATCCACCCTTGTGTGACATCTACAATCTGCTTTCCCTTAACGTGAGTTAGTTTCTAAAGCTGACAGACAACTTAACTTCATCTATTCTATTGCAACAGTACCACAGTCCAAATGATCTTCCAAGTCCGTAAAAACACATTGAGCCCTTACTCAGTCACTATTTACGAGCAGAGCTTACTACACAAACAAATTCAAGCACTAAAGCAACACATTTTCCTTGAAGTATCTCTCTGCAGAGATGTCAGTATATCTAAACAAACTAATTTTAGTAGCTTTTCAATACAACTATGGAATTATACTTCAGTATCCTGTAAAACCTTTCTGTAACTCTTTAAATTTGTATTGTCACACTGTCATTTAGACTATCCTCAGGATAAAAGGCTTAAACAATAATTTCATAGAAGGAAGACCTATCACTTTGACAAACTGCACACTTCCTCCAAACCACACACAAAAAGATGGCTGGAGAGGGTGGGCAGGAAACTGCGGGGCTGAGAGATGGCAGGATCAATATACACTGCTCCCCTGCTACCTTTTGTACCGCTCAAGACAAAGGTTAAGCATGGAATGATATTATTTCCCTTCTGACAGAGAGGGGCAGTTAATAACACGGAGTGGGGATTGACTAGAGTCCAAAAATGGCACAAAGGCAGCAATGTGATAAGGTTAATTACCAGACTTTCAGTGAATTAATTTAAATATAAAGAAGTAAAACTCTGCCTCCTCCACAAAATCTATCAGAGGAAGAGCTCTATCAGAGGACTCCCAAAAGAGCTCCTCCCCCTGTCATCTCAGCCAGAGAGAAGATAGATCAACCTAGCAAGATCTTTACAGACCAGGAACAGGAACAAAACTGGAACAGAACATAGTTTCAAGTACTCATACAAACAGCATGGAACTACTATAGAAATATACATCTTTTCTAGAAATGTTTGCTTCCTGACTTTACTAAGTAAATAAGTACCTCAAAAAAGCTATATACTATTTATAATTTTTAGCTGCTAACTAAAGGGTGTGTTAGAAAACTAATTTTCTTATTTTCTTCTCACTAGTAATTAATCAATTCTGAGAAATGAAACCATCCTTCTTTAAAGCTACTACTTCTGATAAAATTCTCATAGCAAATTAGTCATTATGAGCTCAATTTGTACAGTTCTTGGTCTTATGCCAGTGCTAATCAACTTGTGCCTCAGGAATAAGTCAAATAAGTCAGTGTACAGGTTTTTGTTTCTTTCTTTTTTTTTACTGAATGAGCAAATCAATCACACATCAGTGTTGTAAATTTATGTGCAAAAGCATTGAAGTGCTTTACTACAAATTACAACGTAGAAACACGTTAACTAAACAATTAAATTCATACAATCAGATTTAGGAATATAACAACACAAAGAAGAAACAGAATTACAGTACATTTACAACACAAGACAAATACATGGAATTCATTAGAAAATATTGTAATAAATAATTCATGAATTATAGTGCAATTGATTTATGCATAAATATAACTAATTGCCTAAAAATCAGTTGTTAACAAAAATCTGTCAAAAATCAAGGCAGCCACAGAGTTTTACTAAATTACTGCGACAATGGAAATACTGCAATTAAAAAACAAATACAAGTATTTGTACTGTAAACAACTAAAAAAATCAGTCTCACTAAAGTTAATATACAATTTAATATAAAATTGTCATTAGCTACCAGAAATGGTTTAAACAGCTTTACTGAGCAGTAGTTCTAAAAACAGAGGCACTGTTTTTTAATATAAAATACTTGAGAAACATTCAAATAAGTAGAAAGCATGTAGGGCTTGCTTTCGCCTTCATTTAAAATTCTGCTGAAACAGGAATTTTCAGAAATCGTCAATTACTAAGTAGTGACTGGTAACTGAATTTATAAAACAGTTCAAAATGTATAATTTAAATGACATTAATGAAATACATAGGGGTTGGGGAAGGAGAATTTACACATTTCCCTGCCTTTCCTTAGTTATGTAATTAAAGGTTAGCCTAATAATTAGAAACAAATAATTCTGTTCTTTAAACACTTACAGGTTGAGTATCATCTATAAACTATCAAAAAATATTTTAATTACTATTTCTGACCAAAAAATAAATACAAGTACTAAAATGTTGAAAATTAATTATAATATTACATACAAAACTACTGAGTACTGTTAAGTCAATAGTAAAATGATCCCTGATTTTATGAATCCTGTTAAATTTTTGGTCAGGTCATCTTTTAAATGATATAAAAAGAGTACTGCCACTTGCCTTCAATATTAAGTTCTGACTCAAACTTCTAACAATGTCTGAGGAGTAGAAAACATCAGTATGGTACAAATATTAGGCAATTATTGAAGCCCCAGATTTTTGCAAGTAAAACTGTATAAAGACAGATGTTGAAACTTTTAAGGTTTTTTTCAGCTGCATTTTTCAGTGGGGCTATTTTCACAATTTAATCCTTCTGGCCCTCACAAAATATGGCTTAATTATTTTAAAATGAAAGATGACCCTGACATCTGCTGTTCTGCAAACTCCTTATCAGGTACAGTTCTGCTTAGAATCATAGAATAAGCGGAGTTGGAAGGGAGCCACCAGGATCACCGAGTCCAACTCCCGGCCCTGCACAGGACACCCCAAGAATCATCATGTGCCTGAGAGATTCATTCTGTAATATGCAAGTAAACCTTAATGACTGAAGAAGATTCAGTATAGATCTGAGAGACCAAAGAACTGAGATACTGGTTGTGCAGTTTCAAAGGATTATTCTGTTTTGAAGTGGAAACTGTAATTTTTTAGTAGTGTTAATATATATGGGGGCTAGATTTTGCCACCAATATTGCAGTATGCTCTCTACTGAATTTAATGGCAAGTTTATCTATAAATAAAATTACCTGATGTGGCCCATATGTATCTAATGTCCCACTTAATTTCTATAATTAACCCATACACATGCAAATTTAAGTAGGGAAAAAAAAAGTGTGCATGTGCACCATGAGTATAGAAGTTTGAGAAAGTCTTTTTTTATGCCACATTAGATGCATACAGAATAAATTACATGTTGAGAGGAAAAGGGCATTGACGTTCAGTAGTGAATGTATGAAGCAAGCCCCCATTCATATGTAGACACATAATTTTGATATTACATAAAAAAATTAAGCGTGATAAAAAGTCCAATGTGAATACTTTGAAATTCATGTAAAAACTGCAATATGAAGGTAATTGGTCTCCCTTAAATTCTATTAAAAGTTACGTATTTAAAATGAACTGCCTAACTTCTAACTACCAAGTTTATAAAGAATTTATATTATTGAAAGTTCAAAACAGCTTCACTGTTTCATATTTGTATTTCTATCAAGACCCTGAACTGCAAATTTGGTTATTAGCAAGATGATAATGTAACTTGGTATTCATTTTGATAAACTGAAAATATTTTGAAATGTCACAGCAGCAAATACATTACAGTTACAGTGAGGTTTTTCAATAGGAGTGTGACACAATCCTTAAATAAATTTTAAGTAGTCATAACATCAACTAACCAGCACGTTTAAACAAAAAAACAAACAAACCCAAACCATTCTCAAGCTCATTCTGTGCACATTATGAACATGCTCTAAGTTGCATTCCAACTTCCTTTTTAAACCTTACAAGTTACCTTAACTGTCAAACTAAAAAGGAAAATTATGTTAAAGTTTAAATTACTTTATGCTCTTAGTATTCCATCTTATTTCATATTTAATAATTCTATAACTACAGTAATTTCTCAGATTTCATAAGTGTACACTTTGTAAACACCAATTTCTTTCTAAACCAACAACAAAATTTTCTTAAAATGATAAAAAAATGCAGTTTATGCCTGCTAAACACACATTTTTGTAATGAAATGTTTTTCTTACTTGTATTGGATATTTAAATAACGAACTTTTTTCTTTCACAGAATGTACTATATCCTACTAATACTTCACAAATCCACTTCCTTGTAAGGAACTAGCTTTTTTTTTTTTTTTTAATTCCTTGCTGTGTATAATCTGAGTTACTTACAATTTATTGCAAGTATTCTGTGAACTATAAAAGTCTGTTAACCCTTGGTTGTGTATTTCCATAATAAGATGGATAATTGAATGGGTAAAGTGGTTCTTCACCAATTAAAAATTATGCTTCACATGACAAATACTTGTTTTCCCAAAACATCTTTATGCTAGTGACTACTAAATAAAACCTGAATCTTTTCACCTATTTATACAAGGATTATATTAAATACACACTATCAGAATTAAGTGAGCAACTCTATAATTCTGTCCACAGTGAAAACCCTGAATAAAACTATTTTTCAAAAGGCATGTATGTGGTTTTTGAACTGGATAATTTCATGTCTTCTGTCAGAGTGAGCATATGTATTTCTCACAGAGTGTGTGTATACAGACATACATACACACACACAAAACAATTTGCTAACAATTATTCTACACAGGCTTGCTACTATTTTTGCAGCTGCCAGTCCCTGAATCTGTCATATTAAATAAGCCAGTATCTGGTAATCGGAGTTTCTTCTTCGGTGGAGTCTTCAATGTTCCAGATCTTTCTTTTACTTTATATTCTAAAGTGCTGTGAGGTACCCCATAAATTCCTTGTGCTTTGGAAACACTCATTTTCCCACTCATTACCATTGCAATTGCTTCTTCCATTATTTCGTGGTCATACTGCCGATAGCGGCCACGTTTTTTCCTTGGTTGCTTATTATCTTTACGATCCAAACTATCTTCTGTATTTTCTGAGGTTCCATCTACTGTCCCATTCTTAGCATTAAGACACAAAGGAGAGAGGTCCCCATGCAGAAAGTAGGAGTCAACACTTGAGTGAGTTACAGGTCCAGAACATTCAATTTTGTTCTGTTTAGGGAGGATATTTTTCAATTTTTGAAGAGCTGATCCTTCTAAGACTGAGGAGGTTTTAGAAACGTGGTACATAACATCCAGAAGACCAGCAGTATCAGACTGTGGTTTGGACACAGAACTTATTCTTAGCTGAGGAATTTTTAATTGTACAGTAGGACTTGAAGTTTCATATTGTAGATTTTCACTTTTTTCTTTAAACTGAGTGACCATTCTCTGTAGAGTTAACTGGTGGAGGTAACTGGAAGCTGTTGGGAATTTTAATTCTGAGGTTTCAAGTAGACTGAGTTTACTTTTTTCTGTGCGCTCTGCTTGAGCTCTTGCCCACAAGGCTACTTTTTGTAGGACTGCACAAGTTTCTTTACTGTCTTTAAATGAATAACTATCATTGAAATCTCGAGTTTTATTTTTAAAAGGTGCAGGCTTTCCTGCTGGTAAGGCTTCTAAGTGGAGAAGTAAAGTTTTTTGAGGTATGCCATAAAGTATGCCTGCTTTATTTATGTCCAGTGCTCCAGACTGAATGTCTTTCAAAGCTTTTGAGAGCAAACCATCTGCAAACTCAGCACTTCTTTCCACATAGTCCTCTCTGTTTCTGTGTAGTCTCCTGGATGGATGGAATGAAACGATGGTAAACTGATGTATGAGAGACTCTCACACAGCTATGGAAGGGAAGGGTCCACTCCTTTATTATACTCCTTGCTTCGGTAACATCACTGCTTCTGATACTTTTTAGCCTTTGAGATGTGGTAGTTAAATGATTATCCTAGCAAAATGTTACAGTTCTGGTAGGACAGTGTGTCAAAAATCATACCGTGGCTTCTACAGCAGCCCTTCCAAGAACTTTATATCCTAGCTCAGTATTTGGTAATAGTCTCATGTGCTTGCTATATTCCCTTGTTCACATGCTTGCAGAGCAACACTGTTATAATTTTAATTATACAATTAACGTTCCATTAAATACCCAAATCCTGAAGGAGTTTTTGTTAGTAGAAACGTGACGTTACCGCTAAACAAGTAATAAAAGAGTCAACCCCCTCATAGAAAATTTGCAGCAATAAGTACATAACTACACACAAACATCCCAGACTTACACAAAACTAGGCTTTCTACAACAAGAAGATAAAGTGCTGTAGTTAACAATCAAGTCCATTTTTCGCAAAATAAGACACAATTTTAAAAACTTCTACTCACTATTTACAGCTCACTAGTTACAAAGCCATTCATTTTCAAACTTTTTCATATCAGCAAATTAATAAAATGCACTTTTACATCATTCAACAAATGCTGCTACTGTAGTCCTGTTTGTAGTAAGTTATTTGTAAGACGTACAGGTGACAAAAAGGGTCCTGCTATGGCTAGTGGATGGGAGGATGCCAAGATCATAAAATCCAACAAAACAATGCAATTCACTAATTTTGTGGTAGCTTTCAGCAGATGCAATGAAGTTTTCCTTGCTGAATAAAGAAATTTAACCATTTGCCACCACACACCATAGTCAGAACCATGATGCAAGTATAAGCATGATGATTAAGAGCTCTCTCTCACGCGCTTGCTCTCTCTCTATTAAGGAATATTATAGATAATAGTCATTTAACTTGTTCATGTTAGTTGAAGAAGATTTTACATCTAATTATTAACATGGTCATTTTTGTCCAAAATTGAAGCTTCCTAAATAAATTCTAAAAGAATTATTTGCATTTTCTTCTACTAGTCTCTTACTTTTAATGTGTTATGTAATCAATTTTCATGTAATTTTTAGTAACATGAACTAAAGTTTGGTGATTGTTCTGATAACTTTTCTTTAAACAGAAAAAAAAAGGAAAAAGACAAATGAAACATATGATATATACATAGACACACACTTATGAGTGACAAAAATTCTTTTGAAAGCAAAATAGGAACCACATGTGTGTGCCAGTATATACAGGTATGTTATGAACATAAAACCTGGCCAGAGAAGAGAAGAGAAACCTGGATTGTCTTTTTGATAAGCCAAAGAGAGTCCTAAACGTTGCTTACCCAGACACTGAGTTTTCAGAACACAATGGATCATATTTTGGTTCTTCCAACCTTGCGCTTTTCTTTGTAGAGAGATCTAGCACTCCATCCCCTGCAAAGAACGAGTAGTGATGATAACAGTGGTTTTAAGGAAGATCTCAGAGATTTTGTCAGCAAATGTTTTCTCACCTATGGCACAGTTTTCAAGCAGCTACTTTATCTTGTAAAATTTCTGACCCCTTATTCCATTAGCAGTATCAGCCATCAGCAAATGATTTTGTATATTTGATTTGTAACCAAACTTAAAATCGAGAAAAAAAAAAAAAAGTAAACCCATTCAGAAATAATAAAATTTAAAAGAACCTGTATCAAATAAACGTGACTCCCTTCCCAAAAATCACATATGTGTCTATATTGCACTGTTTACTTTCAAGGCAACCAAAACAATGCACTTGATATTACAATTATTATTCATATTTATATACTGTAAACAAACACACAAAATTCTGATGCTGAAGTTAAACTTGACATAATTAAATCCTAGGCTTACAGGATAATTCAAGCTAATAAGGATCTCAGGAGGCCCCAGGCCAACCTCCTGCTCAGAGCAGGGTCAGCAATGACACCAGACCAGGTTACTGGATGAGCAGGTACCAGTAACTGGGTAAATTCCCAGCAACTTCCCCAAAACTGGGAAAAGAGCTTGAGCCTAATTCAGAGTTCTAACACTTTAGCTATAGATACTCCTCCTGCTGCCTCCACATATATGCAATAATACTGGAAATTAGAAAAATGAAAGACCTAAACTGGGGTGGGAGTCTGCCCTGTCAAGTCACTGGTAAATGCTAAATTCAAGGTTTATACTTGGCTGTTAAAGTCTATGAAGTATTGAAATAGAAAAACATACTTTTTAAAAATCAGTATTTGAAAACATCAGCAGTTGAAATACTTCTTTTTAAATTCTTTTCTTAAAAAAAAAAATCAATGACATTTAAACTATAATTAAATCCCCTAAATATATTTAATTTCATACCTTTCTTCCTTGGTTCTCTGTTTCAAACTTGGGCTGTTTTGTGTGCCTGAGCTCTGCGAATTCAATTTTGAGTTTCAACATGTAGCTTAACATTCAACTCTATAATCACCCTTATACTACCCCTTATTGCATTTACAGCGTCATTTTCATGTTACTGCCTTTTAGTTCTAAAACATCAATCAATTGCATATACTTTCCCACAGCCTCAGATGCAGACAATGAAGCATTGGTTGAAGGATCCAAATGCCAACAGTCAAATAAGAAGTCAAGAAAATTGCTTGGGTAGCTCTCCTTTATACCAATAATGCAAAGAAATAGAGTTCTGTGTAATAATCAAATCCAGATATTTGTTTTGGACTGCTTTTTGACTGTTCTTCCACAATTATTTCGTACTATTTGAAGGAGGTTAAAGAGAGAAAAAGTAACATCATAACTCAGCATTAGGGGACAAATATATATAAATATGCCACTTGTTAAAGGTGCTCCTTTTCGCCTGAATACATTCCTTTCAAAGTCTTTCTTAAGAAAGTTAGAGGAAGGACTAAAGCTAATCAACCTTCCTAATCCATTGATATTACAGAAGAAAAAGCCAATTAAAAACACAACAGAACATCCCACATGGACTTTCTGGCCTTCCCAGGAATACCCAAGGTCAACCCGAAGTCCCTGAGCCCTGTGCAACAGACAGATTTCATCTATTGTATTCTGTCAGTCATACAAAGTATGTCCCCCTTTCTTAAGTGCTTGTGTGGTCCCTTTCACAACAGTTTCTCCATCTTCAGTTGATACTCATAGACACTATCACAAAAAAGTTTAGAAGACATCACTGGAGAAAAAACTGCTTCAAAGTTGACAATTTATCAAACAATAAAGAGCTAATTGTCTCTCCATCAATCTACAAAAAAAAAAAAAAAGGCAAAGCTAGCTAATTTTTAGGAAAAGAAAAAGCCCAAACAAACAAATAAACAAACAAAATCCAAAGGCTCTTGTAAGATTCCATAATGAAAATAATTTTCATTCCCAATCTTTCAGAATTGGCCTTGACAACACAAGGTCAGCAATCAGTCGAAACATGACTAAAAAGAACACAGTAGTGAAAATTCAGGCTCCTGAAAAAAAAAACTAGATACATTTTGGGCCTCTAAAAGGTATGCAGAACTGAGGTAATTTGAGGTTCAAGACAGTTGGTTCTTCCAACACAGCAAATGCAAATTCATTAAGTACCTCCCTGAAGACAATGCTTTAGGGGAAAATGATACTCAGTAAAAAGAATCATGCAAGAAATTTGATAGACAAACAAAATACAAGACAAAGTCACTGCACTACAGATTTTTATTTAGTAATTTCACTTGAATTAAAAAAAAAAAAAAGCAAACCAACCAACCAAAAAAAGAACCACCAAGAAACAACCCTCACAAAACTCCACCTCAAACTGGTAGGAAAATGACAGCATTTGCTGTAAAGCTCTAAGACACAGTGAAATCCTCCCTTATGAAATGAATGTATGTACACACATACAGTCAAGATTTGGTACACTAGGTACAGGAACAAAGTGTTTGCAAAGAGGCATCCTAAAAGTGGACTGTGAATCCTGGAAGCTTATTACTCGCAAGGTAGGAGTAGTCTTCTCTAAACTGAGCCAGAACTTTCTATTATTTCTTACAAATCAGTCAAAACAGGTATTCCAGCAAGAATTCTGGACAGGAACTGAATTATATCACAAACAGAAAAACTACTCTGTAAGGTGGTTTTATTAAAAGATATGAAATTATTTCCACTCTAGGTGAAGCCACGACTACTAAGAAATGAGTTTTCATAAACAGAAATATGTAACACTGGATAATACAGAAAAATATGTTAGATGTTTTTCAGGTTTGCTACCCGTGGTCTTCTAATGCAGTTAGTTCTATGCAAATTAAATTATTCTGATCTTCAAAGAAATGGCTTAACCTCTGGCCTTTGCATCTCAGCATAAGATCATCAGGTGCAGCAATACCAAGATGAAACTAGGTGTGATCAAAGTTCATCTTCAAAATAATCAGGATCACAATCACTTGAAACACCTCCAGACCAGTGACGTTAGGAAAACAGGGAGGGGAAAAGGAAGCAACAGAAACCAGGTCAGCCTTGGGTTCCTACAGCTGGTATCTCTACACTGATTTCTAAACTTTTGAATTTTTTTCTGAGTTTCAGAAAACCTCTCATTAGCTATTATGAACTGTCTTATTAGATCAGATAACCTACTCTACTCAGTCCTCAGCCTGCAGGCATGGGAAGCACTCCACTCCTAGTGTGGAAGAGCACATCAGCCTGGCTACTATCCACAGCTCTCTCCTAGTAGCTGCTATCATTGGCTTAGGGATCTCAGAGATTCATCCCTGCCTACTCTAGCTCTAGTTTCTGGCCCTGGTTCTGTTAGCCATGAATTTGTCTAAGGCCCTTTGTGAACCCAGTGACCCATAACCTCCTGTCACAGCAGTTCCAGATCTTTAAAAACTGTTAAGCAAAACCTGCCCATTACCTGTTTCTTCCTCTAAAAATTTTCAGCGAGCCCTACCTAGTTCTAATGTAGTGAGATTCAGTAAATAACAACTATCTCTTTACCTTATCCATCCACAGGATAAGGGGTTTCGTAGCCACAAAACAACAGTCTTGTCTTCAGTACTTTTCTGGAAGTTGCCTTGACTTTTGCTGGCTATTTTCTGTGCTGCTGAACACAGAAAGAGTTTTCAGGAAACTATCAGTAGGAACACCAAAACCTTTTATTAATTCTTAACTACCTCTTTGAGTAGCCCCTTTTGACTTGAAGTGCTATTTTGTAACATGAAAAAACGCCAGATGAAAAATACATGGGTGATCATGGCACAGTCCCGGCAGTATCTGTGAGGACAGGCCGGGGGCTGCCCTGTGCCGGACACAGATGGCTGGCTCCCAGACACACTGCAGGGCACAGCTGAGTCCAGCAGCCACTTGGGCACAAACCCTGGAAAATTGTATTTAAAAAATGGGAAAAAGTGCCTGATGGACAGAGAAAATGGGAACATAAGGAATTTGAGAAAATGGGAGAGGTAAGCCCAATGGCAGAGAGAAACCATTAGGTACAGACTGTGGACAGCCCATACCCAATCCCCTTGCACTACAAGGGTGGTGGTGGTGGTCACAAAGAAACCCGGAGTGAAGCTGAGCCTGGGAAAGGAAAGGCAGTGCTTTAATGAGCCTTTTTGTTTTCACTACCTGAATTAATGATGAAATATTTATATTAATAAGCAATTATTTGAATTATTTTTCCCAAGCAAAGTCTGTTTAGCCCATGATGGCAAGGGGTAGTAAGCAACGACCATGTCCTTATCTCAACTCATAAGCTCTCCTTTCTGTTCTTCCCATTTTCTCCCCCGTGCCATCGTGAGAGCAGTAAGCAAGCAAGCATCTGACATGAGTTTGGCTGTTAGCCACCATGGCAGCCAGGGAAGAAAAACACCTACTCCTCTCAAAAATGTAGCTTTTTAGGGTGACTTGGTCATGCAAAAGTATTAAAATGTTCCTTGAATACATTTACAGCTCATACAATTTATCTTTGGGAACATAGCATGTATATCTTCAAAATGCATAGTATTTTCACCAATACATGTAGTAAAAACAGGATCTTAAGAAAAAGAAGTTCATTTTCACTAAAGTTTGGAATTCTTTTAATACACTGCCAGCTATCTTTTGATGTCTTCCAGTCTATGATGGCTCAATGAAACAAGGGAATTATGAAAATTTTCTTGCATATTTTGGCTATGTTTACACACTATCATTGGTTCCAGAAGATCCAGAAACAAGAATAAGCTTGTGCAGCTAAACCAGCAGATTATATACTTGTATTGCTTCTACTTCTGACTCCTAAAGTCACTTTGCTTAGCAGCTTGAGAGCTATCAACTCTCCTGTATCTACCAAGTCAAAGAAGCCTCTGCATCAAAGTTAGCTGCTGCTAGGAACGTTCCTGAAAGAGCTCAGGACCATGACTGCACGAGGAAATAAGTTGCTGCAGGATATTCCAACACTGTTCCTTACTCACCATTTCATTCTGCAAGGATGCTGCTTCTTCATTGGCTTAGTTTGGAGGAAAAGCAATATCACAAGAGCACACAGTAACACTTTTGTTAGATGCAGTGCATGGAAAACAGGTTTTGTTTCACTATACAGAGTATTCCTTTTCAGGGCCTGGACAATCTTAAAGAGTTATGTGGATTAGAAAAAGGAGCAAGATAGAGGTAGTTTTGGAGACAGTTGCTGCTGACTGACTGACAGTGAAATGATCGCCTGATTACCAGGAAGGTACACAGGAATTAAAGCACCCTCCTAAATTACCATACTTCCACATGCAGAGGAAAGTAGACCATGCTCTGGGACTCCACTACCAGTCAGGTGTCAGCTGGACATACCTGCATGCCAGTGCTTAAACACTCATACTCAGTACTAAATGCTGCAGTTCCAGAGCTGCAGTGGGTTTACCTTGGCCTGTAGCTAGACCCCAACTCAGCCCCTTTACCACTCCCCATCCTCAATGTGGGGCAGGAAGAAATAAGATGAAGATCATCAAGATAAACACAGGGAAATCACTTGCCAATTATCATTACAGGCAAAAAAGACTTGGGGAAAATTAATTTATTGCAATTTAAAATAGATTTGGATAATGAGAAAAAGATAAAAATTAAAGCACTTCCCCACCTCTACCTTTTCCCAGGCTCTCAACTTCATGCTCAACTCCTCTGTTTTCCCCCATCCTCAGGTGGCATAGGGAAGATTGAGAATGGGGGCTAAAGTCAGTACAATTCTTCTCTCCAGCTCCTTCTCGACAGGCCATAGATCCTTCAGGAAACACCCAGATGCTCCAATGTGGGGTCTTCCACAGGCTGCAGTGTGAACGAGTATCTGCAGCATAAGCTGCAGTGGAACACATGCTCCACCATGGTCCTCTCCATGTGCTCTATGTAAATACCTACCCTGGTGCCTGGAGCACCTCCCTTCCTCTTTTCCTCACCTCATTGCTCCCAGTGCTGTTTCTAACCTCTCTGCCTGCCCAGCATTTTTGCACTTCCTTAAACACGTTTTCACAGCAGCACCACGAGCCCAACTCGTGTGCTCCACTGCAGCCTGGTGCGGGTCTGCGGCAGAGCTGGCTGTGCCTTGCACAGGGAAGCCACAACAGTTTCTCACAGATGCCACCCGACAGCCCTCCCCAGCTACTAAAACCTTGCCATATAAGCCCAAAAATCAGGGCTATCCGGGCTGGAAGCATCAGACTTTTTGGCTTCAGAGATGGCCTCCAGATATCGCAGGAAGGTAAGAAGCTTTCTTTAATGGAGAACTTCAGTGGCTTCAGAACTCCACTGAACTTCTTTTCAGTGCTGAGCTAACACTTAGCTTGGATCTGCTCATTGCTTTCTGATCTGGAAAATAAAGTTTACTCCTTCCTCTCATGCCCAAGAATCACTGCCATGGTAAAGGAGCAAGATTGTCTGTTTTACTATTTAGATCATACATTTCAAAGATAACTATTGTAAATACAAAGGAGCTGCCTAAGCAGAAAGTGAACCTAAAGAACTTATACTTAGATCATTATCTGCTTAACAGGATTTGAAGTAAAAACATTTCAACTTTGAGGATCCATCAAAGCAATGTACAAACTTTAACTTCCTCCTCTGTTACTGCCATGTCATTTGGAAATTGTAACAGGAATTACAAATAGCAAATACTAAAGAGAGTTGCATGACATTCAAAACTTTACTGAGAACGGAACCATGGTACAGCTTTTACAAGTCCCCAGACCAAAGAAGTATACTATATTAGACAGAGAATTATACATTTCAAAAAATAATCCAATTTAAAAACTTCCATAATTCCCTACTGTAAGCATATGACACTTTATTATAACCAAGCTGTCCTCAGGAAAAGTACAGAACTGAGAGATAGGTGCAATAATAATACACAGTCCCTGACAAAAGCTAATTGAAATAACGTTTTCATGAATCTCTGCACACAGAACACAAAGCAAATAAAAAGAGCAGGCTGACATTTTTCATCATAAACTTACTTGCTTGTGCTGCCATCACTACAGTGAAAAGCTAAAATAGCTCAAAATTAACACATTCATGGAAAACAGAAAGCTCAATACAATTTCCCTGGTAGGCAAGATGTTCAAGCCACGTTTCTCCAACTACAGTCTTATTCCACTATTATTTCCCATTTCAGCATCTCTAAATTTCACAGGAAGATGTTACCATTAACATCTAAAAAGCACTCCAACAAACACGGCAGTCTAAGTTTTGAGACTCTGCAGTGTCTTACATAGTTTAATATATAACTCGTACACTGTGTGTGCTGAGCAACTATTTTAGATGTAGGTGTTTCACCGAAGGTGCACAATTCTAAGCTTGCTCTTTAGCCTTATTGTAAGAAAAAATCCAATGATAAAAAAAGATGATTTAAATAACTCAATTTCTCTATATTTTAGATTTTTCTTCGACAAAAGATCAACGGATTTTCAGATAAGGGTGGCAGAATAACTTTCTTCCTGTGCCTGCCCTGCCCACCTTCTGCCTTCCTTTTCATTCCTCAAAGATTTATTTGGGCTCAGCAATGACCAGAACTTGCCTTTGGGGACTTTGCTCCCTCATGAACATTAAAGACTAGTTATTTATAATCAGCTGTTGAAGTAAGCAACATGCTATAGTGCTGATATCAGGAAAGTATTTTTACTGCTCTTGCAAAAGAAATGTGCTTCAACCTGGCCAATCATAAACCTCTAAAATTTGTAATTCATCCATAGCAAAATTACATCCAAGCACAACAGGTATCTTCTCAGGATTTAAACCACTAAGTATTTACTAAATGCTGGCATGAACTGGTTTCCACTGACCATACAGAATAAAGGCAAGAATTCCAGTGTTTCTTAATGTTTTTGCTGTCAAAGAGAAAGGACGCTTGAAATTTAACCTAGAATAGTTATATTTATCATGAGAAATCCATCAGAGCTCCCTGCCCCCAAGGATCTCCAATTAAAGACTGCATCATTAGGTACACACATCCAAAATCTGCTCTCATTCTGACAATGTATATTAAAATAAACAAACAAACAAAACCCCCCAAAAACTTAGTTCTGGCTTCTTTCAACTTTTTTAGTACGGTACATGACATACAGGTCAACTTTTCCCTTTGGTCTGCAGTATTACAGGATTAACACAGACCCTAGTATCTGTAAAAGACAAAAGCTGCTTTTGCCACTGCTTTCAGTTGCACATGACAGTCACAACCCTTCCCGAAAACTGCTGCTAATCCAAATCTAGTTCAAAGTCCAAAACACTCTTGTGATTATACTGTTATCAGTTTTGGATAGCAATATTCCTTGATGCAAAGAAATTATTTCCTTTTTGCAAATGATAGTGAGACAAGACCTTATTTTTCTAGCGTTACTCTCAGTTAAGAAAGCTGCACTGATCTACAATGATTAAGGTATGCAGTATGGAAATTTCCTCCCAGATTAACCTTCTTTTCCCATCATTCTAAACTGCCTGTATTTAAAGAATCAAAGTGTTCAAGAGCTGACACAGACTGAGTGACACTTGCTCTCTGAAATCCCAGGATCTTTTTCTCTTTTCTCAGGCTTCTTGACAGCCATTTCTTCAACAAATTTTGAACCACTGTTACCTGTGACAGCACAGGTGAGAGGACTTAGATTCAGTATTCCAAAGCTGAGAAATTCCAATGCCACTTATTTAACAAAGGCACTCAGAAATTAGAATATTTATCTGCTAACACGCAATATGAAAAATATTTCTATCTGACATGGACATTTATTTTTTAAGGGAATAAGATGCCATAAAATAAACAAATGACAGAAAACCACAGATTATCAGATATAAAAATTTACCTTGCTGAGTATTCTGTTCTTGAGTTCGATTCACAGTGAGGTCTAGAGGGCTATCCTGTTCTTCCTGAAGGGAGTTTTCCGTTTGGTTCATTTGGATACTTTTACACATCAGACTTGGTTCAAATGATGAACCATTTCTGTTCTCTTGAATTTTGCTACTTTTTGAAATGTACTCAATTGCAAACTGACGGATCATTTTTTTCATTAATTCCTGAGCAACTAGGGGAATGTTAGGATCACAGTTCTGAGGAAGATCTAGAAATAAAAAACACAGGCAGCAGATATATTAAGAACCAAACTTAATTACTTTTCTTACAATAAATACTTCCTATAAGCACACAAATGTGTTAAGTAAGTACATATATACTGAACATATTAATTCAGATGTCTAACAAGTTTTTTTAATGAGCATTCCTAACCAGAAGTCGCTTGGAAGAACATTTAGCACAGATCATTAATTTTTACCTTACTCCTCAATCACAGTATGCAAGTAAGAGTATGTGAGTTGCATTACTTATGGGAGTCAGAATCTGTACTGCTGGCAAATATGTTGAATTTTCATTTGCAGACTGTTCATTTTCGGTTTTGAAAATAAAGAATTTTGAATACAAACCATGAAAGTAAAATAAGATATGGATTAATACAGAAAGAAGCTACTTTCAAAGAACAACCATAACCAAAATAATTTTAAAGTCCTCTTCATAACATAGAACAGTTCGACTTTTGAGAAACTAATCTTAAAAAGGAAAAAAAAAAGCAAAAAGAGATGTGTTCCATTCTCAGATTATAATCCCCATTGTAGATTCAGGAATGAAATGTCAAAACTGATATGATGCTACTTGAAATGTCCCAATGCTTTGTACTAATACAAGCAATTGAATACAAACATAAAGTTTTAAACTTTTATTGTAAAATCTTACAGGATTTTCAGGACGTTTTCAAAGTTCTAGCAACGAAAACACTTGGAAGAAAAGCTTTATTTCCTATTCTAAACTGAGTGTATCCTATTTCTTGCTTGTGTATGTAACATTTCAACGGAAAGAAGTATACCATTTTAGAAAGAAACAGAAAAGGATCAAATGTGATACATATGACTTTATTTTAATGTTATCTATGAGCTAGAAAAAAGTTAAACCTGTTATTAGCAAGTATAACTGAAACTGCAATTGTGCATCACCAAAAATAATCCTAATAGAAGCAACAGAAAAAACAAAATGTAACTTAGCATAAATAACAATGTAATTAAGAAACTGAAAGTAAGCTGCGTTACTGCACTGATGACTGCAACCCACCATTCCACAAAACAAGTACAATTGACCACACTCAGAGATCTGTTTTCCCTTAAACTGGCAGTAGCAGTAGTACTTACTTCACTATCCCACTCTTCCTTCTCTCCTTCAAATCTACACCCCTCCTCTCACAAATATCCTTCTCAATATTTTAACCACTGCCCATCCTTGGGTTTATAGGTAATGAGTGAAACAATTTTCAATCAAGAAGGGGCAGGGATTTAAAGCACGTGTGAAAGCGATAAAGAAGAATTAGCTTTTAGGTGAGCCCTGATTGCCTGGAGGAAATACCAAAGGACATGGTTCTGTAGTTACTGGGATAATAAAGTTAACCTGAAACAGATAAAACAGATGATAAAATGAGTTCTGTTTTCATGGAAGTGAAGAAACTGAAATGGCTGGGTTGGGTAGATGTTTGCATGCAAAGTGTACATTTCCTAATAGGAAGTTTGGAGGATCACACAGCATATTTGCTCAAGCATTTTATGCCAATGAAGCTTTATCCATCTACTATCAAGAGAGCAACGGCCAGCACTGATCAAGGAATGCTGCTCAAGTTCAGGATGAGTGCGCAGAAGATCTTTTGCTTTGTTGTTTCAGGTTTGTTTAAAACACATTCCATTTTGAGAATTCATTTTCATCAACAGAGCATTGCAAGGAATTACAAACCTGCACCTATGAGATCTGCTGTCTACAGCACATGAGAGGGCAGCTGGCTGAGTGCTCAGATGCTTCCTGTCAAGACCTCTTGGTCAGGCTGTCCATAGTGCTTGATGAGGTATGGTGAAGCTCCAGCATTTTTAAGACATCTTGGTTTCAAGAGAACTTACCCAAGGCATGATAAAACAAATCTGCTTATGGTTAAAGCTCTATCTTCCAACAATCTTTCAACCAGATCTCTGCCAAACTATCTAAAATTGACAGGTGTTTCTTGAAGAGAGGTACAAGGTAAAATTCCAAATTATGGAGGATCCCTACAAAGAGAAAGATCTCTCCCCACCATGTAACCTCCAGGCACAGGCATGCTCTGTTTATATTGCTATTTCCTGATTCCTAAATAATGAAGCCTAATAAATGTTCAACTGGAATTTACCATCCTAGACATACACTTAGATGTAAAGAAAAAAAATTCAACAACAGATGCTGGAGCAGTAAGGCAATAGGTGTAAAGTATTAATGTATATGCAAAATACAAGAAATACAGGTGATCATCAGTGCAAATGGGAGAATTATTTTACATCCTGGTGTGATCTGTACCTTTAAGAAACAAAAGGCCAGAGTATAGGGGACCTACCATTAGCAGGAGAACACAACAGCCTGGAACAGATTTCTCCTTATTAATTACCATCCCCTGCATCAATTATAAAACTGCAAGACAAAACCAATTCAGAACTATCAAGTTTTTACTGCCCTTCTATCCACTTTAGACTCTTCACACTGGTAATAGCCAAGCATATATTGCTCTTAGACACTTGCAGAAGTCAACTTTTCCATTAGGAGCAAAGTCACCTTCTGACCTATTTAGAATAATAAAGGATTTATTTTTTTGTTCTTATAATGATTTCTTTAGTTTTTTTTTTTTTGGTAATAATTTCCAAATACTCCCTATGAAGAATAAATGCAGCAGAACTTCTCATATATTCAATTGCTACAGCTATTGGCAGTTTACAGATTTTAAGTTAATTTACTCTAAAAAGTTAATATGAGGGGGTGGTATGTGCATATCTCAGAGCACATAATCTGAAAGATGTGCTCCCGGTGTGCATCTGAAGTGCTCTTGCTGCTAAATGCATATTCAATCCACAGAGTTAGACTCACGTAGTCTAAACTTATCTGCCAAAAATGCAAACAGTGTTGCTATCACATTGCCTTTTCTGTAATGTAAATCATTAACTGGTAAATCATGGTGGAAGTACCTTGGGAGGTCTCTATAAAACTGCTTGTTCAAAGTAATCATCTGTGAGGTCAAATCGGGTTTCTCTGGATTTTACCTAGTTAGGTAAGGAGTACTTTCATGGATGGGAGACTACAACCTCTGGGTGGCACGTTCCACTGCTTGCCTGTCCTCATTTCTCCTGACATTAAAAAGAACCTCTCATTTCAACTTGTTTGTAATCTGTCATTATCCTGCTATGCACCATTGTAAAGACTTTGACCCTGCCTTAAAATCATAGAATATCCTGAGTTGAAAGGGACCCACAAGGATCACCAAAGTCCAGCTCCTGGCCCTGCACAGGACAACTCCAAGAGTCACACTGTGTGCCTGAGATTATTGTCCAAATGCCTCTTGAACTCAGGCAGGCTTGGTGCTGCGACCCCTACCCTGGGGAGCTGAGCCTGTTCCAGCGCCCAGCCACCCTCTGGGTGAAGAATATTTTCCTAATATCCAGCCTAAACTTCCCCTGGCACAGCTTTGGGACTGAGGTTGACCTCAGGTCCTGTCACTGGTCACCAGGGAGAAGATATCAGTGCCTGCCCCTCCACTTCCCCTCAGGAGAAAGCTGCAGAATGCAATGAGGTCTCCCCTCAGTCTCCTCCAGGCTGAATAAGGCAAGTAACTTCAGCCACTCCTTGTATGGCTTCTTCTTAAAACCCTTCACCATTTTTGGTGCCCTCCTTTGGACACTCTCTAATAGTTTAATGTCTTTCTTATACTGTGGTGCCCAAAACTAACCCCAGGACGTGAGGTGAGGCTGCCCCAGTGCAGAGCAGAGAGGACAATCCCCTCCCTTGCCCAGCTGGCGATGCTGTGCCCGATGCCCTCAGGACAGGGTTGGCCCTCCTGGCTGCCAGGGCACTCCTGGCTCATGTGCAACTTTCCATCAACCAGGGCCCCCAGGCCCATTCCGTGGTGCTGCTCTTCAGCATCTCATTGCCCAGTCTGTTTACCTGAACATGGGGAAGAACTTCACCCATCCTGTGATTCATAGTGGTAATTTTCCACTACACATGAGAAATTTGTAATTAGTCATATAAAATTTTTAAACACAATGAAACATATTTTGGGGCAAGAAACATTAGAACCCTGAACTTAGTATCACTGCCAAATATTTCTTAATTATTATCAGCAGATGGCACCAGATATACTTGCTATGACCTGAATAGGTTTTTTTTCTAAGACGTTTTATTAGGAATTGTGACTATAGCTACTTACAAAGTTTTAAATTTACATGCCTACATCTGTTTAAACTCCTATTTTTCACAGTTGATATAAAATACTAAGCAGCTGTATTTAGACCACGGATAATGTATGTACATACATACTACTTCAAACCCAGAAGAATGATCTCTAAAGGTTTAGCATAAAAGTTAGCCCTAATGTTCCTCTTGTTTCTCTCAGATCACTGCAGACCTGATGTTATTAGGATAAAAGAAGACTGAATTTGTATGATATAATCTGATATTTTCTGCTTATAATTGTCAAGGTAACAGTTTGAATGCAAGAGAAGAGAGTAATAAACATGTAATTATGACTAATTGCAATGATTTATTTTAATTCAAAGCTCATGTTTTAATTAATACTTCCTCAGTTTATGTGCTGCACTAGCTTGTAACTATTCAAATCTGTACTATTAGCTATTCTGCACATTAACATTATGTGTGATCACTAGATGCAACGCCTATGGTGACAGATTTGACTGACAGTTCAGAGTTATACATGTATTTGGCAGGACAATGAACAATGAGTAAAAAGCTCCCAAAACAGTGTTCCACAACAGTATTCCATTTATTGAAAACCATTACTTTTTCATTAGAAAGTCAACCTAATGACTTCACTTCTCTTTTGACACAATACCAAAAGACAGTGAAAAGCAGCAGGGAATCACAATCCCTCTTGTACCTTACAATCCAGTTGTGTGAGTAGCAGGACTAAGAACACATGATTGCTTCTCAGTGTGTTTCATAAATTCACTCCATCTCTCCCTTTTGACAAAAAGGCCACATTTTCCTTTAACAACCCCACCTCAACAGCCACCAAACTCTCCCAGCGAAGTTCTTAGTTCTACTTGCAAAATTGTTCAGGTCACTGTCAGATCACCAGTATGTTAAAACCTGAACACAACTATTTTTTCTGAGCCAGGCATCATGACTGGTTCAGTTAACTTGACCAATCAACAAATAGAAGGAGTAAGGGCCAAGTTCACTCTTCTGTTCTCATGAAACACTCCACATTTTTTCTTCCTCTACTCAGGCTGCAATTTTCACTACTCTATATCCAGTCATATTTCTAAGAATCCTCGTAAATGTAGTTGAAATTATCAAGAAATGCAGAGTCAGTGAAGACAATAACACTGGCAGGTAGGTGGTCAACACAAAAAGTATGCTTCACCTCCTTAAGAAAGCAGCTGAAACCCCACTAAACATTCTTTCCTGATGAACTTCAAGAGGGACAGCACAGCTGTCATAGAAGTTTACTGCACACACTGTGTCAGAGCTCACAGTGATTACAGAAAATCTTCCAGATTTTAAAAGGACAAATTAGATTTCTTAAAATTATTATTCAAAAGAAACTGGAGGTTTTGGATGAAGTAGTGAGCGCAATTCAAAACTACGCCTCAGAAAGTAATACTTTTTTTTTGTCTGAGATAATGCGTGAACGATTACATTGTCATTGTTTGCTAAATTAAATATACATTGTCCAAGAAGCATAACCAGCTTGTGACAGCTATGCAACTGAAAGAAAACTACAAGAAGAACAGGAGAACTCAAAGTCAAATTCAGGTATATGGTATGGTGTAAGAAAGCCGTATTTATGAATGGAAATATTTCAGAACATGACAGAGATATCTAGAAATAGTAAAGAGCTTTAAATAGCTTCCAGAAAAATTACTTTGGGATGGGAAACATGGCTCTGCAGATACTTGACAGAGCAGCCCAGAGAATCTGAAAAGATTCAAGTTATCTCAAACATTCTCCATTGTGTCAGTTGTCTCTTGGTGGATCATCTATCCTGAAGATAGAACCTGATTCACAACCGTTTTTCTTTAGTTTTGTTTAAAGAGGTCACATTAATATTGCATGGAAAAATGAGCTTCTAAGAATACACAATGTGGATTACTAGGAATACAGAAAATTAATAGTCCATGAACAAAATGTCTGATCAACCTTTTAAACAACTGTGATTCTGCTATATAACAATGATCACATGTCACATTCTGTAGTATTCATAGTAAAAAGACTTAATACATATTTTTTAAAGCACACTGTTTTTTTCCTTTAACACAGAACAGTTGAACTTCAGCATTATGTAAGTGGAAAAGCATCACAGTCTACTCTGCTTATACCACCAAATGGGTAAAGAGAGATGTCATACTCAGGAAAAAAGCATCTAGGTTTCAAATATATTGTTTAATGGCAACAATCAGTGTTTGATGACAAGAAGGACTTTGGATTTGCTGACGTGTCTGCTGAGCACAGGACTTTCCCACATACAGCTGACTACCAAACTGGTCTTTCACTAATACACAGCGAAGTTGGGCTCCTAATGGGAAGACTTCCGTTGTTTACAGCATCTCAAGAGTTTACCCATTTTGGCAGGAGTTCTATCATCTTTTGTCCCAGATTCTACAGACAAATTGTCATGCATTAATGTCTGAAGGGTGTATGCTCCAGACAACAATATATCATGGCTGCATGTTTGGAGATCTTTTGAACTAGTTTCCTGATACAACAAAAAACCAAAACCCACAACCAAATCCCCTCAAACTAGTCTGCAAATTTTAAAAAGCCATATATTAATTTGTTCAAAATAAAAGATTAATGGGACCAACAAATGAACTCTCTAATCTCCTCACTAGTCTTAGAAGTTGTTCATGGAGGTCTAAATTAGCAACAATAGCAAGAGAGCAGATCATCTTGAGGAGTTTGCAATCCAAACGAGTGTTAGTCCATTTTAAAGACAGACAGCCAAGAATTTGACAATATTCTGACAACAAAAGAACATCTGGTTTAGGACCAGGTGTAAGAACTGTTCCTTAGCTAAACAATTACTGGAATTTTTTTTGATTCCTTTCTTCCTAAGCTGATACTCGAACTCAAAAACCTACAAAAATTCAGAAAGCAGACTTGGGATTTTCTAAGTAAAACTCTTCATCTTCCTCCTAAAATCCAAACCAGTTACTTGAATACCTCATAAATTGGTTTCACATGCCCTTTACTATTTTTTCCCTTTTCACTTCCTGTAATCTGAACAACTCTAAAGACTTTGCTAAAACCTGAACTGAAGCAATATTTGTAGTAAATTCTTACCCAAGGATATAGAAGTACTTCAGAGAATCACAAAAACAACTGGAAGTTTTGTTTTTTAATAGACGAAACCTCTTTAACCTAGCATTACTGATCTGGCAGATCAAACCTAAAGAAGATGCTAAAAGCCAAATGTTCTTTGTGAAAAACTTCACTTAAAAGTCATTCACTCCGCTAAGGTGAGGTCATGCCAAGTTTCACTTCTCCCATGACAGAAGTTCCTCTCAAGGAGTATCAAAAGAGATCATCTACAGCAGGAGCATAAAGCAGGCGAACATTGGAAAACATCATACACATCAAGACCAAGAAGAGATCTAAAAAAGGAGAAATTGGAAGGAATTAAAATACCTGCCCAGGGAGACGCCACACAACTGGGCCTGTGATGAGAATATAATAAGACTTTAAGAAGTAACAAGGTGCCAACTTCATTGGACATTTTATTTCAAATGGAAAATAGCTGGTTTGAAAGAAAGCCAAGAGTCCAAAGGACAGATTCAAAATGCTGTTGCACTCCATTTCAAATTCTTTAAAATGCAAAAAAGCAAAATGTAGACTGAGTAGGCACAAAGTCTGTACAGAAAAAGATTCTACACACCCCAGGTTCAAGGGCATAATAATCTCTCCTGCTACAGCAACGTAAAAGGGAGAAAACTAACTTTGTTTTTTTCTCCCACTTATGTGAAGGAAGAGGCATCTGACTTTAACTCTTTGTTAAAAGCAAGAGAGAACTGTCACCCCCTAGCCATACTCAGCTATTCTGACATCCATGTACACATACTAAACCCAAGAAAAATCTGTGAAAATTGTAGTTACTGCATTCACAGTAACTTCATTCACATTTCTTCATTCACATTAATTTAAGAAAGAAAATGAGTATTTCTGCTGCTGTTGACAGTGAGTAACTAAGTAACTTTTATGAACTAAGCTGACTTGTCACTCACTCATGCACTGCTATATCTTGATGAGTGTCAAAGAACAAGAACAGTCAAAGAATTAATGAACTACTAAATACTATATTTTGACAGGAAGTTTTAAGCTCCAACTTGGATGTATTTGAAGAAGCAGCTTTTGTGGAAGAAGATCCTGAATTCTATTTTGCAATCTGCAAAGCACATTCTCCTGCCTAAAATGTTTTTCCCGTTGAAAACCAAAAGTGAGAATTTCGGAACAGAAAATGTTTAAATGCTTAGAATTCCAGAGAATGACACCTGAGGTTGGCATGAAAACAAAGCAGCAGCTCATGTTAAAAAGAAAAATCCAATACAATTTATGAACAGGGATTCAAAAGAATGACACATAAAACAACAGGACAAAGAGCAATGGCAAGTATGAAGGGTAGTACTTCATCTGGTGATTCAAGTAAGAAAAAGACTAAGGAAAACCAAAGGAATAAAAAAGAGAAACAGCAGAAACATCTATTTCACTAGATAAATAAAAAAATACTTAATCAAAATTAACTCTGAATAGTTTGATTCTTCTAGATTTTTCATCGTATTTCATAATGTAAAAGACATGCTTTTATTACCTTTCTTTCGAAAGAGTGCATTTAGATAGTTTTCTGCTTGGCATTCAATCTTATCAGTGTTGGACTGGCCCTGAGATGACAGTTCCTCTGTAGGCGTTGACTGTGAAGAACCGAAAACTGATGCACGATCCTAGAAAACACATGAAGATCATAACATCTTTCAGAAGTTAGTCTGCAGGTAGTAAAATATATAATTAAATTACTGAGCTATTGAATGCAATAGAATCACTAAAATCAAACTACTTTGAGTCAAAATGCAGAATTAACTTATTTGCAAAATTCAGTTCTCTGACTCTTACTTTCATACCAAAAAATGAGTGCTGGGGAGTAATGCTTAACATAATGCTCATACTTACACTGGCTGTTTCTTTGTGTAAATTACAAAAGGAACATTTCTCATCCATAGACCAGTCAGTTAGCTCTTCTGGCTCACAGTCTTAAAGGAAGAAAAGAAAGCTAGATGTTTTAAACAAGCAAAAATGGATTTTGAGAACAAAATACACTTCCTAAAATTCTCTCAAATAAATTCCATTACTAATATGATACGTATTTACTGGTACAATGCATTCAGTCACATTCAATTCTTCAGATATTTTCAAATTCTTGTCTGGCTTGTACAGCTCAACTTACAAATAGCAGAGAATGCCTTTCTTAAGGGAAAAGGTAAACTCATGTAACTCAATTGATTATCTGTCATAATTACTGGAGGCATCTGAATACTGCAAAGAAAGCTCTGAATTGCAGACATTCCTTTTCATGAAAGTGTGCAAACTTGTAGCAAACTAAGCTAAGAATTAGGATATGGACTCCTGACCATGTGAGCTACATGCATTATACTTACAATATTTTAATTTATTTTATATCATCACTATAGGTAAATCCAAGCCTTATACTCACTCGTAGCACTTGATTTATCTAGAAAAGTACCTTTACGTGTTTTATCAGAAAATGTACTTTGGTCTAGAGGGAATGCAGGACTTAAAACTTACATTGCCTACATGAAGTCCAGTCTTCTCCTAAAAGGAGACACATAATCTACCTTCTTTAAACAAGCTACTAAGCTCCATTTAAGAAATTAAGGGTTTTCAGCCAATACCCTCCTCTTCACAAACACCAGTTACCTTAAAACTATTCCCAAACCAACTGTGCTAATAGTTAAAATCAAGCTTCTAATTTCTTGTTTAAAATTGCACACGGCAACTTACTGCAGTTTGCTTTTGTGGCAATATTACTCTTGTACCCATGAATAGTAACTGTTTAGGTATTTAGCACCTTGATGCATTTACAGAGACTATCATTAACCACTTTACACTTCATTTTGTGGCTGATCTAGTCCACCCGGTTTTCCTCACGAGATTCAACTCCATCTCTTCTGCACGAGTCTCACTTGAACATGTGTTTCCTGAACATGGGGACCAAGATCTCAAGATGATGTCTTTTACCTTTACACCAGACTTCCTTACACTGCAGGCAGTACCTTTCCTACAGTACTCTAGTTATGCAGCAGCCCTTATCACAGGTGCAGTGTTTTAGCAGGTGAATCCAAACACGATTAACTACAACACCAAGGTCTTCTCATCCTGTTCATTTTGAGTTCATGCGCTTACAACTTAAACAACTTTTTCACTCCTGTTAGTAATTACCAGGTATGTTTCCTCCTTTTCTCCATACCACTAAATTACAGTCAGTTCTGTTTAGGGAGGTTCTTGAGATTATCTGCTTTCAATAGCACATTATGGCAGCCTGATCTTGGCTGGCTGCCAACCCCCCAACCCACTGTGGGTTGCTCTCACTGCCCCTCCTCAATAGAGCAGGGGTGAGGAAATAAGATGGTGGGTGAGAAAATCAGGGGGAGAAACTTGCGGGTCAATATAAAGACAAGGAGATCACTTACCAATTACTGCCACAGGGAAGTCAGACTCAACTTGGGGAGAACCAATTTCATTTATAGCCAGTAAAAATAGATTTGCATAATAAGGAAGGGAAAACACTAAACAACCTTATCACGCCTTCTTCCCAGGATTCGGCTTCACTCCTTCATTCCTGACCCTTCTACCTCCTCCCCCACCCCAAACAGGACAAGGAGGATGGGAAACGGGCTGCTCTCAGTTCGTAACAGTTCCTCTCTGCCACTTCCTTCTCTTTTTTCCCTGCTTCAAGCTTGGGGTCTTTGCCATGGGCTACAGGACTTCACAAACTGCTCCAGTACTCTTCCCACAACTGCAGCTCTCCATGATCTGCTCTAGTATGTCTTTTCCACAGGGCACAGTCCTTCAGGAAGAGATCACTCCACAGACCCACAGTTCCTGCCAGTAAACCTGCTCCTCCATGGGCTCCTCTCTATAGGCTGCAATTCCTGACAGAGGCCTGCTCCAGCATGGGATCTCCACGGGCTGTAGCTTCCTTCAGGGCATCTCCACCTGCTCCAGTGCGTCCTCCATGGGCTGCAGTGTGCATATCTGTTCCAACATGGTCCTCCATGAGCTGCAGGTTCTACGTGCTTCACCATGGTCCTCTCCATGGGCTGCAGGGGAATCTCTGCTCCAGTGACCAGAGCACCTCTCCCCTCTTCCTTCTCTGACCTTGCTGTCTGTAGGGTTGTTTCCCACTGCCCACTGTCCTCCACCCGCCTCCCACAATTGCTGTGCCTTCTTCTTCTCAAAGATATAAAAAAGGCAAAATCAGAATAAAATTACTCTGAAAAATAAAGGTTCTTCAACTGAGCACAAACATAATGTAAGTAACTCCATATTATTACTCAAATCTAGTTTACTCAGCTCTAAAATACTCATTTAGAACAGGATTCTGTATTAATGTGTTATATGCTTTCAGGGATGCAAACCAGCAGTTTATACAGCTGATGGACAGCTGATGATTACAAACAGACATGGTATTTTTCCTGGCTGGACAGTAACAAGAGATAATGAGTCATTTTTGCTGAATTAACCTACCTGTCCCAGCCCGTTAGAGCTATTCGTTTAGGATGTCCAAAGCATAAAAATAACACTATTCCTTCATAACAAGTTGATAATCTTCCTTGTAACTATGGAAAATCTATTTATGAACCTTGGGATTGTACACCTAACTCTAAGACAGGTTTTATACTTTCAGAGAAATTCTTCTGCCTTGGAATCCTGAATTTCCACTGGTAGAAGTCAAACTAGAGAGCAATCCTTGTGTATTGCCAAAAAAGCAAACCTTGAGAAACATCAGCTCAACATAACACTAAACCCTTTATTCAAAGTAGTATAAGTCATCTACAAGACATATTAAGTCTGCCAGTGAGCTAAGCAAAACTGACATCAGATATCAGATATATACAAGATATATCAAATGCCAGACAGCCAACAGTCTCAGGCCACCACTACAGGAAACATCCTGAGATCAGAATTAAGTTTTTAACTACAGATAGGCAGCCATACTCTCAGAAAAATCAGAGGCACAGACAGCACTTTAAGCAGAACTAACTTTCCTCGGCTGCATTGAATTTAGGATGATGATCATCTTCCCTCCCCATTTTATCTTGCTTGGGGTCAGATGATGAAAGATTTGCAGACAACCTATAAATCTTACCAACCCATGAGAAAAAGTTACTAAGACTGCGCAAACTGCATTTTAATACTAAACACAGTACAAATTATTACTTGAAACCAAAACTCTTTAGCACAAAGCTGTTAAACTTATTTCCATTTATTAAGAATAAAACACTGAACTTTGACAAAAAAGAATTCTTTTTCATGTCTTAAGAGACTCACATCTTTGTTTCCCCAAAACACTTTTCCCAAGAAGTAATGCCAAACTAAGTAAATTAGTTCAGACATCTGTAGTACTGAACAGATTCCATGTTTACATTTTAAAATATGAAATAATTGTCTAGTAAATTTAAATACAAAATAGCTTTAAAAATTCAAGCCTTACTCTCCAGTATTTTCTAATTATAATAACGTCTCAAAAGACTTTCCAGCTATTTGTGACAATTTTGAACATATCACCCCTTTTCTTTTTATACAACACTACTGCTTCCTAATAAGTATATTAAAACAGCTAAAGTGTTTATCAAGTCCTTCATATTTTTAACTTCATAAAAACTCCAATTCTATTAATTTGTGTTTCTAATATAATTTTTCACTACTATAAATACTGCAAAACAACATAAGGAAAAAGAAAAGCTTTCACCCTGTATAAAGAGGATTTTTTCCTGACAGAGAAAGAACAATGAGAGCTGCTTTTCTCCAAGAAGACATAGCTTCTCCTCAGCGGTTAAGAGAATAGAACCCCAGCACACAATCCTCCCCAAAAAGAAAGTACATGTATACCACCTGATTAGAGGAAAAGCTTTTTAACAGTTTAGCTAACTATCCCTAAGTAGAATGTAAAGAATAACAATTTATATGTGAATCTACTTAGCTGAAAATGGGTATAAGGAAAGGATTAGAAAGCCCTAAAGATTCAATGACATAAGAAGCCTCAGTTCAGAGCATGAACCAAGGTCAGATGCCAAGATACAGAACTTGACCCCTTTGCAACCAGAAGCTTCAGAATACAAAGAGTCAGGAAAACAAACTGGTGCTGAATAATGGTGACAAGAACCATTTCAGCAAGTTCAAAGTAAATCCTACATACATAAGAATTTCAAGATACAAAAAAAGGGTTTACAAGGTCTTTTCTTTGAAAAGTACAATAGTCTAGTAAAACTGAAGTGTACCTTTTAACATTTAAATGTCATTACAATTTATTATTCACTCAAGTAACTTTAAGACAGTACAATAATTTAATCTATAGATCAAATACTATATCAAGACAGAACTAAGGAGGAAATATATCAATCATGTTGTGTTTTATGCACACTATTGATTTTTTTCATGTCACAATAGATAAAGCCAACAACGTTAAGAGAAAAGAATGTTATTGTACCTAAGCAGCATGTATTTCAGCCAATTCTCATGTATTTCTGCACAAGAAAGCCACAAAATTTCTTGAGGTATGTTTGCAGAAACATACTCTTGCTGCTAATGAGCCATAACATTGCATGTTGACACTGTTAGTTTAGTGGTTATGATGAGGAAAATGAACAGCCTAAAAGATGCAGTAATTCAGGCACATTGCTTAGAGTCTAAAAACACGAGTTCTAATTCAACCAGCCATATCTTTTAACTAATGCAAATTATTTACTTTGTATCTTAGTTTCATTATCTGTAAAATGAAATGTGGCACTTATGACAGTGGAAAGATTTGTACAAATTTTACTTAAGAGTTCTGTATTAATCTTTACAACAAAATTCAGATTTCAAATCAGAAATAGCCCTGCATACTATACTAATGATAAAGCTGACCTCTACTGTGCCAGTATAAACAATTTCACATGGCATTCATAATTGAATTTACAAATACTGTATCTATAAAAATGAACCAAAAATACTAAGGTAAGGTGGGCATCTCAACCTACCATGCCATCTCTCTTCTGCAGTTGGCTCCAGAACTAAAATCAATTTTATAGATGCATCAAACATGGAAATAGGGTTTAATTGTTGAGAACTCTTGCACATTACTAACAAAAATTTTCAGAAATTGAAAAAAAAAAGGCTCTGAAACTTTACATTTTAGGTAAACACAAATTTAATTTCCAGGACAAAGTCACAAGGGCATCATATAGCAAAGATATGCAAGCAGTGGAAATATCAGATTTTAAATAGGTAAGAAATCTTCAACAGTGTCAGGCAAATAAGTTAAAAGTTAAAGTTAAAACTTTACTCCTAGGACAGCTCAAATACCTGCACACATGAACTCTAAAGGAGCAATATAAACTTTACGGTAGTGTATCATGCTCCTTTAATTGTAGCACTTAGACCTTGGCCACTACCTCATTAGCTCAGTACTTTCTGCGTTCTTACTCAAAAGAAAAAAAAGAAAAAAAAAAAGAAAAAGAAAAATGAAAATGTAAACCTTTTGATACAAAAAATTAAGCTTTAACCACTAATCAGTGTAAAGCCCAATACATACAACCTATTAGAATTACAACCAGAAAAAAAAAAAAAGATACTGCACACTTATAACAATATCCTGTTTTCTTTTCAAATGTGCTTGCTTATCACAGCAGATGAGAATACTAGTCATGAAAACAAGCTTTAATCCAATTGTACATATTTCTTAAATGTTTTTATATCTTATTAGTGGCATGCCTAGCTTGAGACAGGAAAAAATATTCTGAAAACATCAGCAAAGTAGTCCGAAGTCCCCCCCCTTCCCCATGAAAATACTGCATGTGATACAGGCCAAGGAGCTTGCACATTATGAAGAGGACAAAACCATAACCAAGTTAAAGCAATCATTCCAAAAGTATTCTAAGCAAAGTTATACAGTACACGCCACTCTGCCTCCTGTACTAGTGCTAAATAAGTGACATGCTTTACAAATTACACTATCAGACAATGAATTGCAAAGAAATGAGATGGAACATTTTTAAGGTTCGGTAACAGAAAGAACATTTTTTTAAGTCATAAAATGAACTTGGCAAAATAATTCTTTCAACACTCCAAAGCAATTTTTTGCTGGATAGTCCTCATGTTGTCAAAGACAGGTAAGTCATTCCATACTTAACTAAGGACTTATGTGTTATTGACAGCTATTCCAGCAAAACCAAACCCATTTGGACTAATGCTAGGTCTTATAAGGGTAATGGAAAAGGTGTGTACATATATAGATATATACAAACACACACTATGACTTTACATACATACACATATAAAGTATTATAAAAATAAAAAGATTGGTGTATATATAATAAAGATGCAAAAAAAATGAATATATAAAAAGCATAAACTGTCTTAACCACTACAAGACCAAACTAGCATCCACTACCTTCCTTTTACTAATTAATGTCAATAGGAAGCTGAGCAGCTTGTCTGCCCTTTCTAAAAGATGTTAAAAAATGAAGTAGGAGATGCACTATTCCAGAAGAGTAAGCCTTTCTCATGTGAGCTTCACAGAAAAGCTTAGCTAATCCAAATTCCCCTGTATGGGAACAAAACCTAGGTATCATTCTACCTAGTGTTTTGCTTATGCACAGTATTGACAAGAAAATGAATAAATGAACATTGGAAAGAAAAGCATTGGAAGATTTCCTTTTTCAAATTCCATATATACTTCAAACTATCTTTAGATAAACGAAAAACCAGTACGTTAAGGTCATTGCACTAAAAGCTGGCTCATTTACCTTCAAATAAACTGAGGTCTCTTCGTAGCCTTGGTCCATAAAGCCCTTCTAAAATACTTTCAAAACCTGGAGACAAAAGAAACATTTAAAACAGTAAATCAAAAGCTTCTTAAAAGAAAGCAAATTCCAGAGAACTGGTGACAAGTATCCTCAAAATCTGAGAGCAATTCCAAAAACTGTTACATTTATCAAACAAATATTTACTCCTTCCACTATAGTACTACTCAACAGCATTAGAAGATAAAAATAAGACAAGACAACTGCCATCTGCCCACAATCAGCCTATTAAGCCATGCCCCAACAACCTCATTAGACTTAAAATAACTACCACAGAATCTTAAAGGTGGGAGGATTAGCCTCACGGCTCTATGCAAGTGAAGGAGTTTCTCTCTCAGCCTGAGAATCAGTCATGGTCAGAGAGAGGAAAATAAAAAGAAAAAAAAAATGAAAACTTGAAGATCAGAAACTTCTCTTTTATGATCTCCTGAAACTACATAATCTGAGCAGGCCAATATCACTACAAATAGAAAAAAAGCTAGTTTCTTTTGCTCCTGATACCATGACAGTGCTCTCTTAGTCCTCTGTATCCATACAAAAACGTTTTAAAATTGAGGATTAGATAAATCCAATTATTTTACAGATTTACCAGCTAGTCTGTTTAGGTATTTGGTAAAAATCACATACTTCAATAAGGGAGATAAGACACAGAGCAAATAAAATGATTGAAAAATAAATAAATAAATAGAAATTTTAAACTACCCCAAACCTACAAAAAATGCATGACAACTGATGAAATACAGTGACAATATACAGCATCAATATAACAGATGTTTTGTTCAATACAAAAACAGTTTCCAAGTGCCCCCCTTTCTCCTTCAAAATAATAAGCTTATTTGAAAATAAGAGGATAATTCAAAGCAGTATTTGAAGGTTCTCATTCTTTATACTAAAGGCCTGTCTGTAGCTATTTTGCTAGACCAGAACTTCGCAAGACTATTTTATCATCACACCACATAAAAGGTACCGAAATCTTCAGGAAACGACTGCCATCAACAAAGAACCTTCAGAATCACAAAATTTGCTCATCATGTGATGTCTTTTAAGACAACACAACATCCTGTTCTCTCACCAAAAGTTATATTTGCTTTTTGGTTTAGATTGTATGCACACTACCATAAGGAAGAATAAATACGTGCCATATTTGAAGCAGACAAGGGAAACTATCTTAACACATAGGAGCTGTTCAGTTTGACAAGTCAGATTTTGTTAAAATTTGCATTGCAAAGTAATTTTAATATATGGACTATATTGTGAATCAATTATAACCTCTACAAATCTGCTATTTGAACTATAAATGGATTTATATCTTTATATCTTGAGCTACATGGATTTTATTTTCTACTTTTCTTTGTAATAAATAATAGTACTATGAGACAACACAAATTAAATGACAAAACCACTGTTCTCTCACAAATATATATATATATATACATACACATCTTTTAAACAGTCTACAAGAGCTAGGAAGCAAAAAGTCCAAGGCCCAGGCACACACTAAAATTTACCTTAAAGCATCATCCAGTGACTCTTAGATTCAATGTAATATAAATTCACATCATACTTGCATTGCACAAATTCCCTGTTCTTCTGGCTTCAAAGGGTTATGGACAAAACAAGCAAGAGAGATGAAGCCTGCAGTTAAGATAGCAATCCTCCAAACACGACAGAGTGGAAATACAAAACACACCACGTGTATTGCTATGACCATTAATGTTACAGACTGTAAGCCATTTTAGGCCAGCACTTAGTTACATTCTGGCAAGTTACTGTCCCTGGGTAAAGAAATGAATGAAGCAGCTCTTGGAGACAACTTTGCTTATGTCAAAAGAGCAAATACTAACTCCTATTTCTCAGGACTTTGTCAATCAAACAACAGGAAGCTTGTTTACCATCCCAGTGAGCACCCAAATCTCCTCGGTCTTTGGACACCTATCACCCTTCCCACCCTGTGGAGGGCGGTACTTGTTTCTGCCTCTACTTTTGTCCTTATCTG
Source organism: Melanocharis versteri (assembly GCA_013397845.1). NCBI lineage: Eukaryota > Metazoa > Chordata > Aves > Passeriformes > Melanocharitidae > Melanocharis > Melanocharis versteri. The sequence goes on along the minus strand of VZTG01003225.1, from coordinate 442,050 downwards.
CCTGCCCTACTGCCTGCTCCTGCCTATGCAAAACCAGGAGCACAGAAACCCCAGCTCTGTAAAACAGCAGTTTGTTAAGGAAGAATGCAGTCTCCAAACATACTTCCATACAGCTTGTATTGAAGATGGCTATTAGCACATTGTAGGAGTTGTTGGGTTTTGCTGTTGAGTTTCTTTTTTTTTTTCTTTTCTTGCCCTGAGTAAAGGATACACCAGCCCGTTTCTTCGCTAATTCACAAAACTTAGTTCCATCCTACCCATCCAAAGTGCTGCTTCTCTTCCAAGTATTACAGAACTTCTCCAAGGAGCCACAACAGACTTCACCCTTTGTGATCATTTGCTCCCTCACCTTTGGATACTGGATGCTTTCTTTTAAAAGAACACTTATTGTACAACTTAAGAATCTTTTTTCAGATCTTAGGCTAAAATTTTCCCAGAAAACACCTGTGTTACTTCCATGTTCCACATGGAACACTTCTGCTGCCTTTCAGCAAAATTGATACAATTTTAGTTTAACCTAAACATGAAGACATATCTTAGTTTCCAGTACTGATGAACAAATGCTGGCACTGATTCCTAAAATGTAACCATCCAGACACAAGCAGTTCAACAAACCTTTGTTTTCCTTCTCGACTCAGCATGCTTAAGCAAACAGTAGCAGCTTTGGAACTCTCCAGAAACCTGAAGAGCCTACAGAAACCAGTCAGAAATACACTTTGCCTATATTTTTTATGATTCACAAAAGGAAAAATTTGCTTCAAAATAATTTTACAGAATTTTCTGCCCCATGGTGGTTGATCGCCTCTTTGATTCCAAACTGCCTTTCAAAACTGTTACTTGAGATCTGACACTTTCTAGCTCCAAACTGAACAGCAACACTTGGCTCTGTTAACTTGCAATACCCTGATATATCAAACTCTTTCTTTCTCTGATAACTTTATCATATCTTCATGTAGAAAGAATCAGCTTTCTTTATCACATGACACCCTTTAAAATCCAAGACAGGTTCCCCCAACAGTCTTCATAAGTAGAAATTTGTGATACAGCTAGCCTCTTAACCCGGCTACAAGTTTCCATAGTTTGCATTTCTGAATAAAGCTGCGAACAGGGCTTTTTTTCCCATATTAACTCTCCCTCCCGCCTTTCCCCCACTAACAATACTGCTTTCCTCACTCGGGGCTGGGATGGGACAGGAGCTCCCACGAGGAGGGAGGCTGAAGCTGTGACCTCCAGCAACAGGAAGGGGCCTCTCTTTTTCCATCAGTAGCTATTTAGGTACCGAAAAGGCAAACAGCCCAGGAACAAGGTCTATCAGGCTTGGCATATAAGCCTGATCCATGGGTCACAGCCAAGGCCACCAAAAGGAAGCAATAGGTGACAGTAATTGCCGACTCCCATGGGGCTTCTGCTCGGCAGCTAGACTGGCTGTCTTAGCAGTTCAGCTGTTGCCTCTGGTCCAGGTTGCAGAGAAACTCTCATGGCTCATCTGGCCATTGAAAATATCATCTGTTATCCATCTACCCGGCCACCATGATACCACCAAAAGTGATCTTCAGCAGCCCAGAGCTAACTACAGGAGCATGGGGCAATGGTGAATGACACCAGGTGTCAATGTAATAAACAACAGAGCCCAGGTGCTGATCCAGGGTGAAGGCGCTCCTAAGGCAAACAAACATCCTGTGGGATCAACATCTGACTACACGGCTGCAGGCAGGTCTTCAGCTCTTACAACATTAGGATGCTTGAAGAAACAGTGCTTGAGAAAGACAGGATCTATTTGATAATGCAAATCATCACTGCCAATGGGCTTGCCTCATAATGAGGTCTTCAGACTAGGTTTGTCAGGAAAGTGGAGACAAGCCTAGAAAGGAAGGGAATGGCAGAGAGGGTAAATGCACACACGGACCCTAGAGTCCCCCTGAACAAGTGGCATAAGCAGGGACACGCCTTAAGGAGCTGTACATGAATGCATGCAGCACAAGAAGCAAGCACCAGGGATTATAAACCAGAGCACGCAACAGTAACAATCTTACTGGTGAGGCAGTTCACACAACTGCAGTGGATGGATTCTGGCTTTTAAGAAAGGGGAAGTGAGAAAGTCAAGGACCGTGCTCAGATTTTAACTTAAACAAATGGAGCCTTAGCGTGGAATGGGCTACAGGACAGTTGAAAATCTATAGGTCAGGGTTCAACCAGGTGAACATCATAGTGAACATCTATTACAGACTGTACAGACTGCCAACCAAGAGTAAGTAGATGAAGTCTTCAAAAACAAAAATACCCCCAGAAAACCACCACCACCATTAACAAAAAAAAAAAAAGGAAAAGGAGAAAAAGAAAAAAAGAAAGGAAATAAAAAAGGCTGCACAATCACCAAGACACATGCTGGAAATGCAACATGCCAGTGCACAAGCAACCCAGGAGATTCTGTGGTGTCTGGAGGACAAACCTGCCTGAAGTGGTGGACAAGCTCAATAGGGGAGGGCGCTACCTAACTGCTACTCACCATTAAGAAAGAGATAATCAGTGATGTGACAGTTAACAGTGGTCTTGGCCACAGCAGCCATGAGATGGAATGCAAGATCCCAAGGAAAGTGAGGAACTTGAATAGCTGAGTAATTTTCTGTGGGCTTAGTAGCACTGATTCACACCCTTCCCCCAAGATGGGGGGAGCACGTAGAACTAGAAGTGGGATACTGTATTGTCTTGTCTAAACCAGGGAAGTCTTACATGGGCTAAGGGTCTATAGCAAGGTTTTTAGCGAGTTATCCTACTAACTATTCTACAAAGTCAAAGAAATTGCAAGGTGAAGAGCAATTACCACTACTGAGCAATTCGAAAAAATGATACTTTGTGAATTAATTCCAGTATGTTAAGTGTAGCTACAAGTTTACTCAGCTTTAAAACAGGATTATTAAGTCCAAAGGAAGTCTGTAGACTGTCTTCACAACTTTTTATTTAAAATCTTAAAGAAAAGCTACCTTTCAGCTGCTCACAAAACTTAAATCGTAAATTTTCCCATAATGTTTCATCACAGTAAATTACTTAGTGTTTGAAACATCTTAAAGCCTATCTACACATTAGAGAGCCGCCCCATATGAACAGTGCAGGCTGCAAAATTCTTTGTCATTAATAAAACAGAGTAGTAATTAAATGGATACATTCCGTGGAAGCTTCCAACACTGCACACCCTATACACACTTAGGGGTACTAAAGTAATATACAGGGACCCCTCCTCATGACCTGATACAGCCTTTCTTCATCCTACTCCTCAGGAGCAGCTGCATGGCTGTGTACTATAAAAGCCGTCTCCATTCAGAAACTCAGAAGTAGCCACATGGTCCCTGTCACTGTGGAAGCAATGGATAGTCTATGCTGCACAAAACCTAGAGAAAATCACGAGGTGAAGATTTACAGAAATTTTAATGCAAAGTTGGTCTAGGTTAATTTTGGACAGGTACAGTAATTGAACAGTTATACAACACAAGTTGAGGTCAGACAGGTTTAGCTATACATTGGCTATTGTTTTTCCAAAAGCTTTACCTCCATAATGTTTCTGAGAGTTACTTTAGCCTCGGAGTTGAATTCAACACCTTCTCACACCACCCATCTCCTTCCCTCCCCACATCCCCTAAGTGAACGGACACTCTATGCTTTCAAAAAATTTCAATGACTCAGACTTTGTGTTAGAAGAACAGCCAAAAAAATAATAAGTATCATGTACTAAATGGAAGCTGACACTTGACTACCATTTTCAAATGAACCACTCGGTGGGTCTGAATATAGGAGTAGTACTTTACAGTTGGGAAAGGGAACAGCAATACATGCACAGGTTGTACTAAAGCTTTTGATAGGTTTGGTACTCTCTACGTGACATTAATTTCTTGACTCCCTTAATCTTGTATATGACTATATTAACTCCCGTATTTGTATGTTCTTTTCAAATGAAAGTCCATTTCATAAAAGCAGATATATTTCCTTTCCCCTTTGACTTTTCATTCCTTTACTACTCTTTTTTCTCTTCCCCTTTCCATACTTCTGCTTGAGAAGTAATCCAATTCTAAGGCTTTAGCTACAAGGCTATTTTTTTTAAAGCCTATATTTAGGACATTTTACTAAAATGTAATCATTTTTAGGTAAAAAAAATTTAACAAAGCACTTTTTATTTGTTCTTTTACCCAGTGCTAGAACACAACAATATTAAATCTCAAGAGGGGCCTCACAAGACTCGTACAAACTATAATAATTACAGCTGACGCAAGGGGCATATGTAGGCACTTGTGACAGGTAACTGGGAATCCATGTAACTAGCTACCATGCTGTTAGACACTGCATTTAAAATAAGGAGAAAACCCCAAACAACGTTGAAGGAAAATCTTAATAAAAACAATGTAATGCAGACTGTCATCACACCAATGACCTCACAATAAACCACCTAAAAAACCCTTTTGCTTATACTTGCTCTCCTCTCCTCTGATCTGCTGCAGCTTTTCCAGTTTAGGAAAGTGTAAGCTTTTTATCAGTTCATTTGCTCAAAGATAAAAGTGCAAATATTTCTAAATAAATTCACTTCTGGTTAGATATTTCTCTAAGCCATAAAGACTGTTTTATTCGTACCTCTGGATGTATACTAGAAACAGTTGATGAATGTTCCTTACAGGGATTGAAAAAATTTAAATGAAAGAAGGAGACGCTTATCAAGATTGCTCATCTGATTCATAGTTACTGCTCTACTTTTCATCTTAATGTGAAAGGCTACCCTTTAGAGGAGATCCTATTGTCCTGTCCAAGCTCCTCTGTGTGTTCAGGAATCTGGAAGATTCTGGGTGCATGCAAATTAAGCTCTGCTTCCTCCCTTCTTTTCCAGCATATCATCAGCTAGGCACAGGGTAAGACTGCTGCACACTGCTTTGAAGGACAGGACATGCATGTATATTTTTACTACAATGAAATGAGACTTTTAGCTTTAAGCACTATGGTCTCTGGAGGCATTGCAGGAAAAAAAGAACCTCGAGGCTCTGCAAAACACAATTTTGTTAACCCACCTAAGAAAGTTAGCAGCAGTGTATGTTGAAATCTTCACAACTTCAGTGTGCCTAAAAGTTTACTTCCATCACCTTTCACTTTGTGGCTTACTACACCAAGAATCACATCTGAATTATGGTAGTTCAAGTTGTTTTATTGAAGTCCAAAACACTTGTTATTTGGCTTCTTACATAAAATTAGGCCCCACCCCTACTCCTATTTAAGATCCTGTTAAGTAACAAGCATCAGCGAGGAAGATTCTTGTATCCTCCTTGTTTTTTTTGAATTTAATATTCTGAGCAAAGAAAACAACTAAAACTCGAAGAAAAAAAATTGCACATTTTAAGCAGTGTGGAGTTTAGCCCATCAATGTTGCTTTTAAAATCAAAACTGATGTGAAAGTAGGTTCAGAACTGCTGATTTCAATTCTTAAAAGGTTGCAAAATTTAATAAATGGTCTTTAAAATGTAATTAGGAAAATCCAAAGAATAAGATTATATTTAATGAGATTGGGCACTGTACTGCCAGATACACCATTAAAATTAAACTACTTTCTTTTTATTTTTTGGTGTGGTAACAGCTACCTGTACTTTACCCAGCTGTTAAACAGACTTGATAACAACACAAGAGTTCAATTCCTGTTTCTCCATTTGCCTCTAAACACTTACCTAGTTGTCATATAAATTCTGTTCCCATTTTGAAATCACACAACCTGTATTTTGAGTTGGTATTTCTTGATCTACGAGGACTATTACATAAATTGTATGAGGAGTCTCAGAATCTAAAATCACATTGGAAAGAAATTATGGACAAGTAAGGACCGAAAGACAGATCCTGCACACCGGTTTATGTGCCAAGCAACAGGCCAACCTCCTCCATGACCTGCCCCTTTCACCTTATACACACTTTTATTTAAGTAGCAGTAGCTTCAAGCCAAGGCATAACACACAAACATGCAGTTCGGAGCTAAAACTCACTGACATAACTGACATTACCATGAGAAAAATTAATTAGATTTCCCTCCACTATCCTTGTAATTTTGCCCTGTTTCACTCACCGGAAAAGTGATTCCTTTTGAAAACAGCACGTAATTCAAAAAAGTACTATATCTAAACAAAAAACGTCAGTTCTTCTTCTCCCCATTCTGTACATTTTCATGACTGCATTATTTAGCTTAGCCCAGTACAGGAGTATATCTAGAGGAAGCTTTGTGGTTTGCATTATAAAGACAGCTACCTTGGATTAAAACAATCATACCACAGACAGAATTCAGCTTCATTAGTTTTGTCAAGTATTAAAACTGCCTTTAATTTTTTTTTTAAAAGCACCCCAGGCAGACAAAGCACCAGTTGCAGTCTCCCTGAAAGAAAAACTTTCACTTTCCGTCAAATTCTCTCTCAAAAATGCTTCAATATTTATTGATAAATATTATTTATCATCAATACAGGTGCAAGAGTAGGAAGCAGTATTTTGTTTCGGCTTACTTAAAAAGGAAAAAGTCATCTGCCTTTCTTACAAGTTATCCTTTCCAAAGGAAAGGGACTTGGAACTCATGTTCAGTCATCTTTCAGTTTCTAATCATATTAACTTACAGCCTTCTGAAGTACACACCTATATTTTCCAGGTGCAGCTTGTACTCTGTTGTCCACCATTTTCTGCCACTACAGAAGGGAACTGGTTTACCTGAACAATCGTTATCTGCTCCAAACTTTTACACCTTTTTTTGTCTCCAACTGACAGGAAAACAAAATTAATTACATCAGAAACGCAAACTCCTTAAGAGTATGTCTATTACTTAGCCATCACCAAGTTCCTCTGATATATCAGACCATCCTCAATCATTTAGAAAATACTTTATGAGCTTTCTGTAGCCCTAATTCAAAATTTTGAAAAAAACATAAAATAACTACATCCATTTTTTTATTATACCTAGTCACCTTTATCCCACCATTAGGATATAAGCAGCAATTCCCTTACAACTTGTTAAAGGAGAATACTCCGTAGAGAAGACTGTTATTTTAATATTTTATAGTAGCGGAGCAGTGTGTTTAACAGAGAAACTTAAATTAAGCATTAACATCTGTGTCTGTTTCTTTTGCCTCTCCCTTCCTTCCACAGATCAGCAGCTGTCCTCTTTGCCCACTGTCCCCCCAATCCATAGATGGGTTAATAATTTTTGTCTTGCTTATTTATTGACATAAATCTCAAAGTCACAGGGTTTTTGCTGTTGATGGCAGCTTGTTTTGGTTTGGTTCTACTTATATATTTGTTTTTAAATCCACTCCTACAACAATCCGGAAAAGATTGACTATGGTACGAAACAACTGAAGCATTGAGTTAAAAAAAAAAAAAGCAAAAATACTCCCCCCAAAATACAAATACACACACCAGTAACCAAACACTCCATCGCCGTTTTGCCATTTATAGAAATGGCAAGAAAAAAACAAAAAAAATAACTTGCTAGACAGAATATTCAAGACACAAAGCATGACAACAGAAGCAAAAACTATTATGTCTTTATTAAAACATTTTATTTTTCCTGTTTGTAACGTCACTACAGGATATCTATTCTTAAAATACATTATTTGATAAAGCGTTGGCCAGATTATCACGTAAAAAGCAACCCACTTTTCTCACAGTAAAATTCTTGAGAATTTAGGGCAGATTTTGCACAGGAATCGAGCAGGGAGGGGGCTTCTGTTGAATATGTTGTCTAGCTTGAATCCATTTCTTGCTTATAGCCCTAAAAAAGTTCTCTTATACAGAAAGTTCTAAGCATTTAACTTAAAACACTCATTTTCTTTACCATATTGATTCAGTTCCCTGAGCAAACAGGAACCAACATACCAGAGATTCCAAAATGAAAGGGAGGAAATCCTCTATTTAGACTCCAATACAAATTCCAAACCATAGCTAAAATGATGCTTTTCCTTCTCTGCAAATCTTGACTCCAAGAACTAATGCAGCTGAGGACACTGCTGCTGCCAACAAGCCAGGGTGACCAAAACTTGAAATGAGACTACAGAACAATTTCAGTTCTAACAGCTTACTTTTCACTTAGGATAAAAATATTTGGTTTCAACTCTCTGTGCTGTGCTTTATTGTGGGGATGAAGACAGCGACAAAATACAATTTCAGAAAAATATTATGTACCTCAAAAGAACTAGCTATAACATTAAGCAGTTACAAGCATTAAGTGGAATACAAAGAGGGAGACTGACATTGGCCATACCTCAGAGGCAGAACAAAAAGAGGAAATGTCATGCCTCCCCCTCAATTGTTCACAATTTTAAAGAAAAGGGTGGCAGCCAACAGGGGTGGGAGGGGGAAGTTTTTGTAGGTTAAATAAAGACTGCAATTAGCATCAACTCTGAGTTCAGGTATTTAAAAATTACAGCAAGAAAAATGAGGTTCAATAAAAAGGGAAGCATCTCCTTTCTCTAAAGTAATCTTCTATGCCAATGTGCCCTGGCAGACTTGTAAACAGGAGAGCCCAACATGACACCTTCTACTGCACCTTCAGACACTGCCAAGATTAAAAGTAGATTTAATTTCTAATGTAGTAGCCAGATATTCTGAGACTTGTGTAATTTATAATTTAAAATGCATAAGAAAGACACTTCAGAAGTGCCTATGCTGCTCTGGGGATAGGGAGAGAAAAAAATGCTTCCATGTGACAGTTACTAAAACTTCATTTCTGTTCTCTCTAAAAACTCTCTGAACAGTTATCTAATCCCAGCTGCTCCACTGGGACATTTACATATGGAACTGGTGTGATTATTGGTGTTCTTCAGACTCTGAAGCTTATCCTATGGCCGTTCTTTTTCCAAGACTCTACAGCAGAGCTAGATAGATACCAGCTGTTACTCAGAATAGTGCTGGCAATAATTTGACCAATTTATAGCTTGTATCCTTAGAGAAGGAAATGCAGAGGGAGGAAGTCACTGTAAAAGAAGATTACATCCAGCTTGGAAAAATGCTCACTACTTCCTCATTTGGTATCAATTAAGTATTTTACAACATGAGGAGAATAATGCCCAAGAGTAAGACATAGAAACAACTGTCACTTTCAGAAAACCATGCACCTAAAGCATGTGACTGTTTATTAATCATCATTTTAAGATTTATAAGAAGACTAAAAAGTTTGGCTATTTTACCTAACAAGTTTAGAATTGTTAAACAAATTCTTCTTTTCTCCAAGAAGGCCTGGTCAGATGTTCACTAAACCACAGAAAAGTCAAGTCCACAGTGAGTCTGTAACAATGAACAGGTCACAACATTGTTTTACTACTATGCAGTATCACACATCTAACCACCATCTGGGAGAAAGTCTAGGAGTCAACTAACAAATAAACAGGTCTTGCACACTTCCTGGATTATCAGAATCAAAGAACATTGGGCTTTCTGCTAAGAAAAGCTGTTAGAAAAAAAATAGCTATCAGAAAACACCAGATCACTGAGTCAAAAAAAACCCAACCTTAAAAAATAATAATAATAAAAAAAAATCAAAACATTCCTAGCCTGATGGGCTTTTGAGAAACTGAAGCTTAGGATTCTGTGTTACACCATGTGTCTACTACTGCAAGCCTTCAGAGCATTCCATGAAACTGATGTCTGACACTAAGTTTTACAAGGAAGAGGAATTTCAGAAGAGAATCAGTTTCAAGGGAATTTTCAGGTTTCTTTTCAATTTTAACTTCTGTGTCACTCAACCTGTCTACTCCCTACAAAGAGCTTTGCAATTATGAACCGGAGAAAAGCCATTCTTCTCTCCCAGCAGATCCATCTTCCTCCTATTCAGAAACAATTTGTTACTGAGAAACTATTTATTGGTTTCTATTATTTAAAAAGTCTGAAATTTACTGAAATACTGCAACTGGACTGCACTGAAATCAATTGACACTTTTCTTACCTGCTGAAGCTCCAGAAGGAAAGGCTTCTTGTATCAAGCTACTAAACTACAACACAATGAGTGAACTATCAACTCTATAAATCTCAGTGTTGCATTCTTCAAAATATTTATTTTCAAATATATCATTAACACAAATGCTGAAAACAGATCATTAAAAACCATTTTAATAATCCTAGAAATACCACAATGTTAGCATTAAATGAGTGGAACATACCTTCTTAATAGTAGTTTATTTCTTAAATTTGTCTTAAGTTCACTTTTCTGCATTTTATAATACCTATGCCATGTATTTTCACCTTATTTACAGCTTATTTTTACAAATACCTAGTTTTAAAAAAATAAACCAACAAAACCCCACAAGCCCCTCCAATAGCCATAATTTTTTAATTCAGCCAGAATTTGGCTTTGCAAATTAGATAAAATTTAGAGCTAGCAACATATTAACAAGAAACAGACTTATTTATTTTAAAACTTCATTTCAAATAAAAAATTTTAACTATGCCTACTCTCTCTAAAAAATATTTTCTGGTGGTCAAGGTTAAAATTGCAAGTGCCTCAGATGCTCCACTTAGATTGAAAGAACTCAGCTAAACTGTTATTTCAAACCAGTTCTTAAACATGCTGAGTGAATAAAAGAAAAGATTACATTGCTCGAGGCACATAGGCAGTGTATCCCAGCTTACAGGTCATGGACAACCAACCTGGAATCTGCATCATTTAAGTCAACATCTGTTGAACTTGCAGAATATACTGAAATGAATAGTCAAAAGTTATCAACTGTTTTTTTGATAAAGAAGGCTGAATCCCTTCATTTTCCCCTGGAGAGGAGAAAAGCAGAAATACAGAAACAAAGACTTTAAACACAAATTTTAGCTTCACATTAGGCATTTTCATCAGATAAAAGGTGTCACATTTAAGAAGAGAACAGGAAAAAGTCTCTGGGATTTGCTTTTAGTATTTGACACAATTCAAAGATTAAGCAGGTGTGATTGGGGTTTGGTGGGGTGTTTTTTGGGGTTTTTTTTGGTCTGGCTCTTTTTTTCAGCAATTAGCAGGCATATGCAAAAACTTTTGATAAACTTCCTCCCAATCATTAAATGGCACAAGATAAAGCACAAAATGGTAAGCTTCAAAGTGTGGAACTTGAACTCATCTGCAGTGGAACAGAACTCACACAGCACTCAAATTCAACCATATACTAGATATGAGAATTTACTGGGAGATTTTTGTAACAGTTTTGTATCGAATTTCTGATTAGACTCCATAAAATACATATTACTAACAACTGTCCAACCTGAGCTGGGGAGCAGGGAGTAGAACATCACAAACGAAAAACAGATATATTTTTAAAGTACCTAGTGGCAAGATTCTGAATATTTGAATAATACTGGGAACAGACAAGAGCTCTTACACAAGGCAGATGGGTTTAAACAGTAGCATTCCTGTCTCAGAAACACTCTGTTCCTTCTGTATTCTAGCACTGTCTCTTCCTTAGCAAAAGTAAACATTCATTATTTCCACAGTGATTCTCACTTCTAAATTTGTTAGTCTGCTTTAAAAACAGGGACACACCTCTTCACCTTATACTATGCAAAAAAGGAAAAAAGTGAATGTCCCTGTTTTATTCCTTAAAACAAACAACTCAGCACAAATTCTGCACTAAGATCAAGCAGCTGAAAAAAATATATTTGAATCAGAAGATTTGTTTTGGGGTTCATTCCTTTTTCTCCCTAAGAACCATAAATTATAAGATAAATAGAAAAGGCAGAATCTTTAGCAGAGTTCATTATTCCATTCACAGTTTAGTGAGTTTCTTTGACCCAAGACAGCCATAATCCATTACTTCCCACAACTCTCAAGCAACACAAAACAGGAAGCTTCAGTACTTTGAGCTAATCTATAAGCAGAGTACTTTTCCCCTTTTAATGAAACAATTTGGAAAGACAACTTAGGGAAGCCAAGTGAACTGCAAGGTCAAGAATACATGAATAGGATTCCTTAAATGAAAGGTGTGATTACAGTCTGCATTTCCAGCAAGAGGGAAAATTCTGCAGGAACCAGATCAATCTCAGTTCCAGCATCCTGGAAAACTCAGTATAAAGTTACTTACCTGGTACCAAATTTCTTAAATCAGTCTCATAGGTCAAGATCACTCATATCTCTCACACAAAGAGCAAAACAATATTTATTACTTATCAGAAAGGTTGAGAATGAAACAGGAGAAAACACCTGATTGCCACCTGAGATGCTGAACGCATGAAGCTGTCGAGTATCCAGTTTGCAACTACCCTGAATGCCACTTAATCAGGTCAGCTAAGGGCAGGTGGAGAAGTGCAGCACCACACAGAGCAAAGGAGCTCTTCAAATACACCATCCAAATCACTACCAAGTAACTACTCTCACAGACAACAGTAGAAGGCTGTTTTTGCTCTTTGTAGTTTATGATGCTGGTGGCTGAATGAGGCAGACAAGGCAAATGATTCTATTCCTCAGTTTGAAAAGATGTCAGGATCTCCTCAGACAATATGAAAGAGCAGGAAATTACTTCAAATTACATCAAGTAGCAGCTGTCAAACTACTACTGTACGTGACAACCTGGAGTAGAAGCCTTATAAAGCCAGGTGTGGGCCAGCAAAACCCTTTCCTGAACCACTGGGCAAGTATTCTTGAAGTCACCAATTAAAGAGACACACGCAGCAAGTAGTATCACAGACTTCAATAACCTAAATTCATCATCCAAGTTTCCTCAGGTCACACTATATTGTGTTTCTCTCAGTTTTTTCTCCTGCAGTGTAACTGCAGAAAGCATTGACTACCTAAATAAGAAATCCATGATACATTAAATTTTCAGTTCACTCTTTGAAGGTTTGTGGGACAAGGAGTGCTTGCCAGAGATGACAACAGTAAATTAGACATGACTGGTTTACAGACAAATGCTTCCTCAAAAACTGGTATTTTAGGATTTACTAAGCAGTTTATCTCTAATATGAATTCTCCAGTGAAAATCTGATGTTTTGCAGAGAAGCTCTAGCTTTAAGAAAACGCTCTGTTCTGTGCAAGTGACATAGCGAGGTACTAAGTACTCAGGGCTCATCTACCTTTGCTTCTGAGGGCTGTGCACAATCTAGTGCTGAAGTGCAGTTTTTCACATCAGCACTAAGATCAGAGCCCTCTGGATACTTCCAATGTTTAAGATAAGAACCACCACCACAAATTCCAAATGGACCATTTCTTATTAAATCCTATTTCACTAGGGTAGAACCCATTTGTTCAGGAGTCAGTAGACTTTGACAAGGATGCAGATGGGAAATAAAGGTACCTTCCAATATATCCTAACCAGTCTGATGGTCTTGTTGAAGAAATTCTTTCTGAGAAGGTATAACATCTGGCATTTCAAAAGGAAGGCCAATAGGACTTTAAGGGATGGTTTGTTGTTGCTACTTACAAAACAGTAAGGGATTGAAGCAAACTCCAGTAAGGCACCCAAGAAAAAAGAGAAAGGCCAAAAATCAAGAGCCACCTCACATTTCGGAGGCCCTTAGATAGCTGTGAGGGCTTGGTGACATGGAACAGCAATGCATGGTTTTGGACACCACTACAGCAGACTGGTATTAAGTGCTTATGGCATACATCAGTTAGAGTTAGGACGGATGTGCTGTCATGGTTTAACCAATTTTAACACCAATTGGCATCGCAAGACAAAACTTTGTCAAGTCTGCGAGGAATTGTGCATGTGAAGCAGACACAGAACTGACAAAAAAAGGAGGAAGACAAGAACAAGTAATGCTGAAGGAGATTGTCCAGCCTCAAGAAGACAATTTCCGTAAGAGTAAGTTTTACCTTGCTAAATACATTTAACCAACAATTAAGAGAAGCATAGAAGTACACTGAAGTTCTGACTCATTGCATCAGCAGAGAGTATGATGTAGACCTCAAAGATAAACAAATGACATTTCATTTCACATCTAATTAAGTGAGAGGCAGGAACATACTTGTAAACAAGTAAAGAACCCAGTAAGAGCTGTACAGTTGAAATTACTTTGACCAAAGGATCTCACTTCCTGATAGACCACAGGACAACTATAATTGAACAATTCCTCAGATTTAGGCATCAACAGAAAGAGGTGTGGCAGGACTTCAATCAGGAGAGCTTTGAAATGCTCTAAATATCACGGGAAGATCTCTGACCTCGAAAGCCACAACAGAATGGAACACACAACAGGTGGCAGAATTCCCAAGTAAATAGGAATCATAGAACAGCTTGGCTTGGAAGGGACTCTAAAGCTTCTCTAGTTCCAGCCCCCTGCTGTGGGAAGGAACACCTTTCAAAATGGCAGAAGTGAGTTTATAAACCGTATTTCCCCAACAGCCACTGTACTGTATCACTTTCAAGTTTGGTTTTAGTCAGTTAAATACAACTCATGAAAGTTGAAAGATAGAGAGAAGGATAGAGACTGCCCAAGAAGAACAGGAAAATTGAAGAAGCACGTACCACAATCACAGGTAACTCCACAATCACTGCATTATTTAGCTGATAGCACAGCAAACTTTCGAAACAGCCTGTCACAGCTAGCACTCAAGCCCATACACAGAACAGTGTAAGGCAGCAGCAAAACTCAAACAGATTCTGTTTTCTTCCCCCTCATCAGTGGCTAACACCAGAATGACCTACATCTGAACTAAGGTCACAAAACAGTGGCCATTTGATAATCCTCCCCCACTTTCAGATTAGGGGGTTTAATAGCTACACTTAAGTGAAGTCTGATCTTCACATTGAGCTGGGCCTTGCTGTGGCACGCTCTGTTCCGTGAGCCACACTGCCAGCTGCAATCACAAGCAAGGCTCCTTCCTTTAAAGCAGTCTTCTATAATCTACATTATATATGGCAGCAACACTAATTCATTCTTAATCAAAAGATGTCTAGCAGTTTTACACCAGCAGCATTTTAACCTGGCATTACTAAATGGTGTAGTGCTTTTAGAATGGAAAATAAAACTTATCTATTAAATAAGATATACAAAGCTTTTTGACAATAGAAAAGCAGGAGCATATTCAACCTAGATTAATTACACTGCCCTCTGACTTATTAGTGGATCAGCAGACTAGAAATGCACTAAAGCTAGTTTATAAAACTAAATATTCCATAAAAGTCCAAGAAAGTGGAGTTATGACAGTGAGAACTATTATTCACATGTAAGACGAACTAGCCTTTAATTAAGATGATTTGAAGAAGCTGGGAACTATGGAAGGAGGAAGATAAATACTTAAAATCTGAAAATCTAGCATTTAAAAAATAAATTAGGAACATTTTACAATAAAACACACTGAAAACAAGTATTTTTTTCCCACTGAACAGCACTTTGAACATAAGTAATCAATCCCCAGGTGCCACAAAAGCTAGGATGTCTCATAACTGGATATCAGGACTCTACTAAGCTATAGAGAAACTGAAAGAGAGGAATATAGTTGAAGAGGTCAAAAATTTCAGTGAGCTTTCATTTACCAACAAACTTAAAAAAAATTGAAAAAAAAAGAAAAAAAATCACGTCTACTGACATTCACCCAACTCCCATTCCTGCAATACAACACATGCTGCTATGGAGATACAAGACTGGATGGATGTTGAGAACCAAACACAAGAGCAGTAGCTGAGATGCTAGAAGAATTTTGCCAAGAACAGGATGTTTATCTAAGAAGGGGTTAATCCAGCTTCTCAAGATACTACACAGGAACCTGGACTGTGCCAGAAGTGGGAACAAAAAAAAACCAACCTGACACGTGGCTCTTTGATCTGCAGAGTGACATGCTACAGACCACACCCCATAAAAAGGAATTCAGCCACAGCTCAATGCATTTCTGCAGATTCAGAGTTCTCTGCTCTCTGCAATACATCTTTTGTGCCCTTACATGCTCAAACAGATGAGCCACTACAACCCATCTTCCCTACTCTCCCCTCACTTCTTCCTGGCTTCTTTATGCCTATAGTGAATGGAAGAATAAATTTGTAGATTAGCAGTGGAAAAAGAAGAGATGTATCACATAACTTTATACCCCCAAACAAGGTTGTGATTGATTTTGGTTTTGTTTCGTTTCATGTTCTGTGGTGTTTTTCCTTATGTATGGTAGCTAAATTTAGAATGTCATCTTACTTTTCAGAAGTTTGATACTATACATGTGAACCACACCAATTCAGTTTTGTCCCAACCTCTATTAATGTTCCAACCTATCTTATCAAAGTTCCCACCAAGTACACTGAAGAGAGCAAGGTTCAAGAATAACATAAAAGACAGTAGTTCTAACTGGGACAAAGAATTTTAACTTAGTGAAGTCTATAAAGCTCTGCCTGACCTCTACACTTTACATAAACACATTGAACTCTAAATGTTAGAATAACAACTTTGTTTGAAGCCCTGATACTTGAGTCATATTCAAGAAGAAGGGAGCCATTGTAACTATCTACTCAAAACACTCATATAAAGTAGCTGAAAAATAAAAAAGGCAAGGGTGGAAAAGGGAAAGAGGTACTAATTTTTCCCATTTTAGCTGTAGGCAGTACAAGCCGTAGCTATTTGCCAGCAGCTGGAATACAGCTCCTCAACACCATACACTGACCTGATAAACTGAGCAGCATAACACATACCTGTTAGTATTTCCCTTACATAGCAAGGCAGTTCAGGAGACTCAACTAACAGAAAACCAACCAAGAGCAACAACAACAAAAAAATTTACAGTAGGCCTCCCAGACTAACTTAAAACAGTAGGGCAGCTCACTGTTACACCACACAAGTTCTACTACAGTGGGAGAACAAGTGGAAAGATCTTATTGTTAGTGGTACTGTATTCTCTCTCATCAACAGTCTTGTTGGTTAGGACACTCTCCAGCCAACTTAGTTTCCAGCACACTTCAAACCCCCCAAAATGTTGCTAAAATAAGCAGTTGCTAAAACTCAGAAGCCTTGTGCTCCCCAGTAAAACTACTTACACTTGACTCAGGAGAAAAAAACAGGTACATTGTAAACCTGATTGGAAAACTGATCCAAGTTAAACTAGATCTGACCTTTTCTTTCCTCTTCTTCCTCCTGCCACGTTTCCCCTCCTGTTTTCTAGGTTAGTGTTAAGCTAGATTAGTTTTACAGTCTAGCTTGTTGAACTGTTTAATAAATGAATGCTCATACCAGTCAACATAAATCATGAAGGTAGGTACAGTGAGTTCAGAAAGAAAAACAACAATACTGTGTTAAGTATCAACAACAACAACAACAAAAAAATCCCCTGAAAGTTACCAACCTCAAGCACAAGAGTACACAGTTACTAAATGCCAAATCAAGGGAAGAAGTGTGAGGGAGTTGCAGTGACTTTATTTGCACTCCATGGTTTTGGTTTACACAAGTTCCAGCTTAGGAAATTCTCAGTGCCTATAATGTAGAGTTATATCAGAGTTTAAATTTCTCAGCTCTCTATCAACCACATAAAAAGTAAACAGCTACCATATAAGAACATACAATAAGAGAGCTCAAGCTATGCCTAGAAACACTGACAAAGATTACAGTAGTTCCTGGAACACTTAAAAATTGAACTGCTTCCACATATCAGTATCTAGACATAGGGAGCACCAAAAACAATCACAGGTTTTATCAACACCACTGAAGATATGTGTCTCTGCTTGCATGCCCAGCAACACATTTCTGTTCCATGTGCAAAGAATTCAAACCAAGCACTGCGTGCATGCCACACAATCCATGGATTAGTCTATGTAGCAGGTACAGTTTCATCTTTCATAAAAATCACGCTCCGTAGATCCTTACAATTGCAGGTTCACAAAGGATCAGTGAACTAGTACTGCATCTACTGCTAAATACACAGAACTTCCTCCCTCTGCCTTTTCAACTAAGTCTCTGGGTGTCATTAATCTAACTTTTCTTGTACTCTTTTCACCACACAAATTTCTCTCAAGAGTCAATCATAAGACAGCCCTTCAAAAACATATGACGGCAGTGGGCAATTACTTCTTTCTGAGAGAAAAGCTGATGAGTCGATATGGATTGTGAGAGGATACGGAAAAGAAGCTGATTTAACACTACATATTTGAAACAAAATAGTCCAACACAAAACAAACCCCATGTGTTTTCTCTTACTTCAATCTAAAGACAGTTAATGCAATACAT
This sequence comes from Melanocharis versteri, assembly GCA_013397845.1. Lineage (NCBI taxonomy): Eukaryota > Metazoa > Chordata > Aves > Passeriformes > Melanocharitidae > Melanocharis > Melanocharis versteri. Next base: position 423,948 of record VZTG01003225.1, on the reverse strand, counting down.
ACACCACAGCAACTTCTAATGACCTATATACACACACTGACCATTTTTTTCCTCTTTTGTTAACCTCTTTTGTTCAGGGCAAATTGGGATGGTACGTTTAGGACTGTGTTCCATTCCTGTCAGCTAAATCAATCCAGTGGTTCCTTTCCGCTATTACCCATGCTGCTTCTGTTGCAAAGGCCCATCCCTATCCTTGTGCTACTAGCAGGATCCATCAGGTTTGTTTGTTTTTTGTTGGGGTTTTTGTTTGTTTGTTTGGTTTGGTTTTTTTGCAAATCCCCAACTCCACAACAGCCAGTTGAGCAGATCAGACGGGGGTCCAAGGGGTGCCGACAATGAGTGCTGATGCAAGCATCCAAGAAGCACGAACATGTAGTCAGAATTGCAATTACTCCATTCTGGTAACAGTTCCACAGCACTTGACGATGCAAAATGGCACTTTATTGCATTCCTAAACTGTGGTTCACAATGAGTGTTCAATGCTAATGCCCACTTGCACACCTCACTCTGTAATACTAGTTTGAGCTATTCCCTTACACGATACCGTCTTCCCTCATTGCATCAAAAACTGCCTGTGAACCTGTGCTGTGATTCAGATCTAGATTTAATTCCTGTTCTTCTCCCAACATCTGCAGTAACACTGAGATTACTTCCTTGATCTGCTTCATGCTGGAATCACTCCAAGGGTTTCATATCACAGCTCAAAGCACAACAGATCCACAGGAACACCTTACGCCAGTATTACTGCCCATCATACTGGACGATGGCACTATGGCCATAGCAGGCTTGTTGGCTGCTTAAAGATGCTGGAGTGCCAAGGAAGCAAAAGAGTCCAAAGTAGGTATCATACTAAAATCATTATTGCATGCAGTCTGTTAGTGGCCTGACAGGTAACAGAGCACTGAGCCACCATAACAATCATTAGTAGATACACAAGAACATTACAGATGTATAGTAAAATAACTGGTTCTCTGACTACTGCAATGGCAACCACAGAAAATCACCTAAAATTGTGGCAGTATTACAAAAAAAAGGGACATTAACCTGCTGCAAAGTACTTACTGCCACATGGAAAGTGAGAACACTGCTGCATATTGCGAGAATAAAGATACAAGGTATTTAATGCAGGAGTGTTGCAAGTCCGGGGATACCACCAAATGAAGCAGCTATAAATCTTTTGCTTGGGGGGGAATTCCTCTTCTTGAAAAGTGCACTTTTGAGACAGCTTGTTCAAAAATAGTAAGCTAGAGCAGAAGTTCAAATACTTAAAAAAAAAAAATTGAAAGTCTAGATCTATCAAAACAGAATTAGATGCACTAATGTATCCTAGTTTTGAAGGAAAAAAGTCTGAAAAAATGTAACAAGAGTAAAGCAGTATTTGTATGCTAGATTTCACAGGCATACAAAAATGGATTTTCACTTTGATCAAATTTCAGTTTTCATAAGAAAGCAATACCAAGGCTATTTCCGGTTAAATGTGTGCCCTTGAGCTGCAGCAGAGGAACAGTAAAACTTCTGCCCTTCCCCCAAAGAGCAATGTATATTTTTAGAAAAAGTAGAAATAATATTTTAATCTTTCACTGAAAACGAAAGTTTTACTTAGACATTGTTATATTTTTACAACACACTGCAGGGTCCTAGCAAGATTACAACATCCATGGTTGGAATTACCTGGCACTTTCCATCAAAAAGCCCCATGTTACTGCTTCAAACCTTACCCACAGGCTACTGAGATAACATGGCAAAAAGCCCGACCTTGTGCTTGAAGCTTTCTTGCATCCCAGCCATTACATGGTCTCTCCTCTGTGCCTATTCATGAAAGTAATGGGAACCCAAAGTACTTGCCAACACTCTGCCTATGAAGTTCAAATGAAATGGGGCAGTGGGATCAATTACTGCTTGAAAAAACCTGCATAAATCCTGTTTCTTAAGGCTGATCACAAAGCTAGACTTCCAGCTCCATACTGCCAAAGCCTCTCAATCCAATGGAATAGAATTAATCAATTCATATTACAAAGTTCTAATCAAACAGCACCAGAGAGCAATTTTTAATCCTTCTGATATTCACCTCCATAAAATACCTTGCAATTTAAACCACCACAGAACTCCGTAACTGGCTAAGTCAAGTACTTTAATTCTGAGCTTTCTGGCACTTTTCTATAAATACACCATTTAGAATTAGGGTATTTTGTGTTAGTTATGCCACAAAGACTGTACCCAGGACAAAATACACCAGTGAGCACTGCTGGTAAGTATAAGCAATATTTGTAAGCACATATTATACAACTGTAAGGACACCAATAGAATTGAGATCTCCAGGTGCTTTTTAGGACCATCTAGTTTTGAACTCTGATCGAGTCGTGCAAGAGTTAGGAACACCCAGTAAGCACAAGTCCAAGCATCTTAGGAATGTTAGTGCCCAACATAACACACAAAAAGATTTCCAGCTGAACAGACATTTCGTACTGAACACCTATTTCAAATTTCTGTTAATATATTCCATTCATTTACCACGTGGAGTCCCTTGTACCTTCAAGTATGTTTAGACACCAAATAAATTTTCAGTAATGTCAGTGAAATTTTATCACTGTTTTTCTTTTCAAATTCTTTAAGTGTTTGAACATTTTGACACAAGACTTTAAATCATATTCTGCAAGTCACAAATTAACATATTAGGCTGGCAAACCCCAAACTTTTACATATATGCATGGGCTTTAGACTTAAGTCTGCAATCAGGTTTTGACCAACAAACAATCCAGCAACTGAGCCCTTCAAGCAGAGATCCCTAACCATCACTAGCCCTCCACTGAACATTATTTCAGTCTCACTGTTGTAAATATGAACAAGGTCCACTGTGAGCCTCAATCACTGTCTTGGAGTTGTTTTCTCTGGCTCAGTTTACCACTTCCATAAAGGAAGTAGATGAGGAATCCTTGACAAATAAATGATTTCAAAGTGCTCAATTAATTATACTACAGAAATGCCAATATCAAATTTAGTATCAATACAGTAAATGACAGAAGACATCAAAATACAGTTGTTCATCCAAAAAGTTTAGCAGAAACATTGTTAAAGGAGTCTGTACTTTCTTACTCTGCTCTCTGAACATAATGCTTCACAAATGATAGTCCACAGAACCGTATCACCTTTCAATATTTTTCTTTAAATTTGAAGAATTTTAAGGCTAGAACGATCTGTTGGTGGTGGCAGGTTTTTTTTTTTGTTAGGATTGACAGTAAGCTAGTTCAAGAACTGGGGGACTACTGCCTCACCATATTGTTTTTCCCACTTTACTACAAACATATGATTCTTGAGAAGAGCGCCAAATCCATCATACTCACCACTCCTTTCTCCACCATGTTGCCATTTCAGCCATCAACCCAGCCATTGTTCAGACCTTCCAGTTAATACTAACTTTGTTAGACTCTTCGAATCCTTAGGAATACTTCGGCAAGTGAGAACAATGAACCATTTTTACTTTAGAGGTTATTTTGAGCTATTGTAGGAGGTTATTTTACAGAATCTAATGTAACAGAATTTCAAAGGAGTAAAGAGAAAAAAAAACCACAAAAAAAGCCCCAAGCCCAAACCTGCTAAGTGTACTCTACCTCCATTATCCTAACTACTCACTTTCTTGCCACTTTGTTTACACTCTCTCTGATAAGGGCTGCTCAACAGGCCTGCCAGGTAACAGTTCTTAACTGAGATAGCTCTTGACTAACTATTAAACCATAACCTATGTCCTTTCTCCTTCGCAGTTGCTAGCAATTTCAGGGCTCCTTTCTATTAACTGAATTTCACATCATGAATATACAAAGAAATCATACCCTAAACTTTTATTCCAAGTAAGACAAAGCTGAATGCAAAGCACCACCACAGTGCAATCAGTGTAAAATGTAAGTAATTACATGACAGTTTTGCAGCTCACAATTGTCAGTGAAAGGCCAATCCAAAAGGCAACTCTAAAGACCTTCCCTAGACCCAGGAGATCTGCCCAGCAGAGGACTCAACCAATGGTATTTCTTTACACTCCTTCTCAGTGTGGGTTGTGGTGTGCAACTGTTTCTCAAGCTCATCTGGCAGTATGCAATCAGCACCCGAATGTCTCTTCAGTCATCCATTGTCAAGTAGACTTCTAGGATTTTAGCTTAAACTTTTAAGTGAAATACCATTAAATAACAGGCAATCACAGAAAAGTGCCCACTTACGAGAGATATCCATCCTCAGGTTTAACATTTTATCACAGCATCCATGCCAATAAACTGGCTCTCCTATATATTCTAATTAAACTGCGTTCTTTCTGTTAGAAGCGTTATATAGTGTAGTAGCGTACCGGAATATGGAAACATTGTTTTCTAAAACAATGCTATAACTTGGAGGACTAAAAAGACACTGCAAGCATACGCAGGCATGTTAACATATACACAGGTGCTATAACAGGTATTTACAAGTGTTACTGGGGCAACACAGCAGAGATCAAGAAGCTTGTGCGTATGAAGCAGTTATCAGGTTACTGAAAATTGTAAAAAGTCCACCAATTCGGACAGTGCTAATTGCCTGTAAATACAGGTATACCAGCTTGTTAGGTATTCACTTCTCACTTTGCTCTTCTCTCAAGCGCACGCAGAAACACTGAATGAAGGGCTGCTCACCCTCCCAGCCACACTAGATGTGCTTCTCCGCTCAGCCATCGGGGAGGATCGGCACTGACTCTAACACGCTACTTGAACATCAAGGATTCTATTTCCCCGAGAAGGGAAACGTCTGTTGAAACAATACAAATAAGCAGCTCCTGGCCTCAGTGTTCACACCCCACCTCCCCAAAACAAATAAACAAACAAACAAAAAACCCAACCGAAGCGCCCGCCGCCCCGAGGCGGCACACGTGCCGAATGCCAGCGCTTACAGGGACAGGGGCCGGGAGGGGAGGGGAGGCTGCATTCGCCCGGGCGGAGCGCGGCGGGAGCAGCCCCGGTGCCGGGGCTCCTCCGGGCGGGAACGCCGCCGGTGCCCGCGCGCCCCCGCCAGCCGGACACGCGCGGGGGAGCCACGTGACCCGGGAAACCTCCCGGCACGAGAGCCACCGGGGCAGCCCCGGGGGCGGGGGGGAGAGCTGCCGTCGCCATGACAACTTCCAGGGGGAGGGAAAACTTCAAATCCCAACCGTCAGTGCAGGAGCGGCTCCCTCTTAAAGGCGCACGCACACACAGACACACACACACACAGAGGCGGGCTCCCTTCCCCCCTCCGCCCCCCAGGCACTGGCGATGGAGGAGGAGAGGAGGGGGGCAGCCACCGGCGCTCACCGCGCCAACGACGAGGAGCCGAGACAAAAGGACCCGAGCCGAGAAAGGGTCTCGGTCGGCGGTGA